>CM029022.1:120678253-121103253 GCA_016801055.1 Panax notoginseng
GTTTTTCAGCTACTACCTCTTCCAACTCCTCGACGGTATCTTAAAGTTCCACATTGTGGTCGTATACTTCATCGTACATACGAGCATCAATCGAGTTTAGTGGAATCTCTTCTTCCTCATCGTCGTCATCCTCATTCGACTGAGGCAGCTCGACGGGATCATCCTCATCCATTTCTTCATCATCATCCTCATCAGGTAAACCCTCCTGCTCAACCACTGTGACCAACGGAGCTGACTCCCGTGGAAGTAGTTGTTCCCAAATCACCTGAATGTCATGAGGGTCCTCCTATCTAGGCATCTGAGGTCCTTCCTCCCTAGCCTGACTGGATTCTCCGACATTCACCATCCTGACAATAGAGTTTTTAAGTTTTAATTATTACTCGTTACTACTCGACACTCACGAGCATATAGTTTGAAATCACATAAGCACATAAGTGTTTTATTACTTTTCTCTTAAAACTCGATAAGAGTTTATCACCACTATCTTTTCAAAGGTTATTTTCTAAGGCTTTTCCCCACCTAAGGTTCATAACCTAAAGCTTTGATACCAACTTGTTACAGCCCCAAATCCGGGTACTTCATTTCCACAGAATTTGGTGTTCACTTGATAAAAACATTCATGTCTAACTACCCAATCATAATAAAAATTTAATAATAAACCTTCCCATTAAAGGATTACATTAATAAAAATCTCACAGGTTATCTAACCTTCAAATACAAGCATCATATGCAGAAAATTAAATAACTTCATTACAATAATTAAAATAAAGTTTGACAACACAATGTCAACATGTTTACAAGTCTTCAATACTTGTTCATCTTTCCTTTCCCTTTACTGGTGCTAGGTACATCGAACTTCTTAACTTTAGCTGTAATAGTTATATAAGCAAGAGTGAGCAAACAAGGCTAACTTGAAATGACAATGAATAAACTTTACAACAATTGCCAAATAATAGGCTGAATAGAACTGAACACTATGCTCTATTAATGATAATCAAAATTCTGAAATATACATCTGAGGGTCATAAGACCACGAACTATGTCCATAGTTATAAGTAATCTTTCAACTTAAACTTTAACAGTCATAAGACTATAGGGACTTCTCGTACTTAGGGGGATCAATCCTTCGTACAATGTATTGTGCACAAATATTTCAACGCTATGCGTAAATTATCCCCTAATAATAGGGTTGTTCATCTCAGTATTTAGAATACAAGTCTGCACCAAAGTAAGTTTGGTTTGGATACGTTTCAAGGTAATTTGGAATTCAACGAACATCAACTAAGGATTAGTTGAATAAAAAAGTAATCACATTATTCTATAGGATAAATCATAAGTGAATCAACATTGTATACTAAGGTCATGCTTTAGGAATAATCTAAGAGCATAAGCGTTGAATAACATAACAGACCTTGCTTGAACAATATTAAGCTAAAGTTATTTTGATTTGAATACTGAGCATGCATAGAAATAGTAAATTGAACGATACAACTTGTTCAATAGTAATGTATCAGAATGTAGAACTTGCATGCTAAATAAAAAGTTAAAGATTATAGAAACTTGTTCAACATAAGAATAATGTTTAGGAAACTTGCACAATATAATTAAAGTTAAAAACTTGCTCAACGAAAGTAAACTTGCTCAATGAAAGTGTAGAGTTAGAAAACTTGCCTTGCGTGTAGGCTAAACCGTAATAGTTTGATTCATAATATCCTAATCACATATCATTAGGATACAATTAGTCACTACAGATACTGTGTATACAAATACATACCTATTTCATGTATGGCTTGATTTTGAACCACATAATCAAGTTACATCAATAAAATAATAATAACACTCGTTAAGTATTAACAATATGCTCATTCATAGCACTATAATAACACAATTACATTTTTTAACAGTTATAATATTGCATTATATTAGCATTTACAAAATTCGTACAAAAGAAAAATCATTCCTGGCCCTATTGCTAACCGGCACTGCAGCGCCACAGTTTGTACCATGGGCGGCTCAGCGGCGCAGCGTTGGCGTAGCGACATGAATCACAGGCCACTGGCCGGCGCTACAGCGCGAAGTTGGCGCTGTGGCGCTGACTTTGGTGCTGCGGCGCGTGGTTTGGGGCTGTGGCGCTAATTTTGGCACTGAGGCGTTGAACTTACAGAAACCGAGCACGAAGAACAGAACAAAACTAATTTCTGCCTATTTAGCAGCTAAATTAACACATATAACTTAGGTAATTTACACATAAACATTACCCATCATATATATATATATATATATATATATATATATATATATATATATATATATATATACTGATTTCAAAACAACTAAACCACAATTTCAGAAAATTAATTTATATGCCATAGTTTAAACAAAAACTCCATTTTAGATATTTGTTTGACACGGTAACCACAATTATACACCAACTTGATTCTTTTGAATTACATTATCTTTATTTCTTACTCAATTAACATATTTAAGGCTAAATTTATCTATTAATTCATAAACAAATATAAATTTTGGTATTCCTACAAGCCATGTTCATACATATATTTACTGTAAACAGTGTTCTTCCTTTTTAAACGAAATTAGCATACAATTCCTTACCTAAACATAAACTCTAGCATTACAATTACTTACAATTGCAATAATTTAGTTTATACCACAATTCAAGAGAATTTGAATTTCATAGAGGATATAAAAGACATAACGTAAAACATATTAAAACATATATGTTAAGATTATGTAACATACCTTCAATTTGCTCAGACAGTCCTTGTTAAACACCACAGATAATTACAACTTTATAGACTCCTCTCAACTCACTCTATTCTCCCTCAATCTTCTTTTTCTTTTCTTTTCTCTGTAACTTTCTTCTTAGGCTTAGGTTTAGACCAAATACACTATACGTAATATTAAAATAAAACCAACACCCGTTTTTCAAACGTTTAAAAACTGATGTTATATTAAATATACTAATAAGTTATCGGTTACCAAAGATTAATATATATATATATATATATATATATATATATATATATATATATATATATATATATATATATATTATTTATATTTTATTTATTTAATTTATATTATTAATAATTCAAAATTCAAAAATCCAAAAGCCATAAGGCACTGTTTGGCAAAACTCTTTAAAAAAAATTAAAGCCTTAATATCTTTAAGTCTTGTTTGGCAAAACTAAATTAAACTCCATTAATTTATTTTAATAACTCCTTTATAGCACAGTTATTTGTCACACCTTTATTACTAAATTAAATAAAAATATTATAATAATTCATTTAATCACTATAAACTCCCTAACTTAATTATTAAATCAAATTAGAATGTTATCTCATAATAATTAATTTCCTTAACTCCTTAACTATTTATTTAACAAATAATTAACCAAATCAAATCAAATCAAATCAAATTAAACAAATATTTATTCAACGATAAATATATCCATTAAATATTTATATAATTCAATAAATATTTAAAAATTACAATTAAAATTCTGGATTATTACAAAATTTATCTTTAAATTCCTAGTATGGTAACAATTATACCTTAATATTACATTATGGGAATTAAAAGGATCAAACCAAGCCTTAGTTGATCAAGTTGCTGAGATATTTTTTCTTGTCCCAAATTGAGTGGCACAAAGGTACATGAATAGTGACTTGAAGCTAAAATATGTAACTTCCAAATGGCTAAGTGTAGGTGATGATGGCTAGGCATGTGGGTGGTTGGGCAAGTCTTGAATAACCATGGTTTCCTTCCACAACATCATGGATACTACCTTTCATGTAAACCCTAAATTCAGTCCAAGTTTCCTTTATAAATAGAAACTTCAATTTCAGTTTTTGGGGGCTTATAATTGTCTTATAAATCTAAGTTTGAGTAGTTCTAAGTTGCTGAGTATATTATAGAAGCATACTCAGAAGGTAGGAAGTCCAATTCAAGCTTGAGAAGGTATAAACCCTAGTTATGTTCTTGAAATGGGTCTTGTGATGTTCCTAAATTTTCTTGAATTTCTATGTCAACTGATATGAATTAACATGTTATAATGTGTTCAAGAAGTTTACTTACATGTATGAACACTTTAATGATGGTTTGGAACTTGCATAAATCGTTGAAAATCGAGTTGGTAGTTACTCTGGAAAATAGAGTCTGCATACTGCTTCTGACTTTGACGTGGCGCAGCTGCGCCCTGTTTATACTAGGGTGCAGTGCAGCTGTGCCATACCTCAGAATCAGTTTCTGATTTCTATTATGCTACATGTTGTGAACTTGGTATTATGACTTATATAAATACCTAAAAAGGGGTATATCATGAGGTATAAGCTTTTCTTATGTAGTATGAAGTGTCCAACATGAATTAGTAGAAGATCTTTAACAAGGGCTTTAAATCTTGAAAATAAACTTTGTTGAAATTCATGTTCTGCAAATTTTGAGCTTAGTAGTCTATACACATGATTGATTTTACACATAAATGAGCATGCTAAAGTGTACATAGTTACTTTGTTCATAAACAAACTTATTAGACCTTGTGTGAGAGAAGTTTTTGACAAAATTTGGTATAATAGAACTAAGGTGCATGAATGCTACTTGATATACATTCTAATCTTGAAAAGATGATAACATGACTTGACTACACATGATAAGAGCTTTAAAGTTGTCTTGTATGTGTTAAATTGTATAGTTCAAGTTTAAAATGGTTTTAAAAGTAAACTTAAACATATTTTAAAAATCTAGTTGCATCACATGGATATCTAGATTTTAAAGGGTTAATATGTCATGTTATGTCTATAATATCCCTAGAAATGATTCATATGTATTGAACATGATGATAACTAAACCAAACATGAGTTTAAAGCATGATTCAAAGTGTTAAAAAATGATAATTGTGAATAAACAATATGAATAATATAAGCATGAGTATTAACAGATTGTGTAATATCTCTATGTTGACATATAGCCAAGTTATAAGATATGGTAACCACTTAATCTTGTTATGCTTTAATACCATGTAAGTTGTAAGCTAAAACTTGTACAAATAAACTCAAGAATGGTCATATGCTTATGTGAGCACCTCTAACATGTATATATGATAGAGTATTAGTCCATAGGTGTGTAAGCATTAGATAGAAACAAGAAGTGCAAAGTTCAACCTTGGTCTGGCCAGGGGACAACGCAGCTGCGCCATCCCTAAGCCTAGACAGAGCGCAGCTGCACCATCCTGTAGTCAAGAATAGTTTCTATTTTTGATCTAAAGTTTAAGGCATGCTTATATGATTACTTTAACTTGTAATATATGACTAATATGCTAGGTAATATGTTAAGAAGCATGCTATGTGATAGAGATGAATGTTAATTATGACTTTTAAATGTTAAGTCCAAAAGAATGTTTACAAGATATAAATCAATGATACGCTGTTTGAATTTGTGATGTCTTACAATCTGATTTGTGCTATAAAAATATAGGATATGTGATGTTGTATGAGGTCACAACTAAGTTAGACGTTTATGTGTACGTTTGAACTTATCTATGTTAGTTTATGAAACTAATGAATATCCTATACATGTAACTATATTATGTTAGGATTCAAAAGAGGGTATTAAGCTTTACTTTGGTAAACTACACTTAAGGCAAAAATCCTAAACCCTTGCATTTCTTTATTCGACGAAT
Source organism: Panax notoginseng (assembly GCA_016801055.1). Classification (NCBI taxonomy): domain Eukaryota; kingdom Viridiplantae; phylum Streptophyta; class Magnoliopsida; order Apiales; family Araliaceae; genus Panax; species Panax notoginseng. The sequence continues at coordinate 120,683,953 of CM029022.1, forward strand.
GTCGTAAGCTAACCTTATCTCTTTGAATGCAAGTTATCTTACTTTCTCGTTCAATTGAGCTAGTATGTTAAACTCTTGAGAAAACTATTTTTTAGGTTGAACTTGGTATTGTTCTTGAATATTGTGAAAGTGTCTATGCCATTTGATTTGGCTAGACTATATGCGTGTTTATAAAAATGTCCAAACCAATTGACTGGTGCGAAAATCTTGAAAATTGAGTTGAACAACCCTTATGCATGATAAGGGGAGTGTTTATTGTTGGAAGCCCCAACACACGTGTGAATATTACTATATAATTATGCATAACATAGAGTATTGTAGACTGATCATCTATCATACTTGATTCTTTTGGGTTATCAGTTTAATATTGGTAATTCTAGTAGATGTTCAATAGTCCTTAGTGACTGCTCAATATAAATTATTTATCCAATTTGATACATTGATAGCCTTTGAATTCATATATATCTGTTGATTTATATTGAATTATCGTTTCATATTCCAAAGGATTGTTTCAAGAATTACTGATATTCGTTATTCATGATATTATTCTGAAACCCTGAACTATTTTAGAGATGATACTTCGATATTTCAGACTCATGTTATAGAACTCTTTACCCTTGCTAGGCAATTTGTGCTCATTCTTGCTTATTTAAAACCTTTCAATTAAGGCGGAATAGGAAAGTGTCTCTGGGAAAGACAAGGGCAAGGGCAAGGCTACCGACTAGCTTGTTCCTTTATGTTTAAAATTGTTATGTTGTATTAAGACTATTTTCAGACCATGTTTAAGCTTAAGTATGATTATGTAATAAGTCTTTATTCGATATTATTATGTAATCTATTAAGTAGTGTAGGTGTAACGACCCCAAAATTTATACAATTTAATTCTCGACTTCGGTCGTTAACAATACAACTTTAATCTATCTTTACATCATTATTCGATATTAAAATCACTAAAAATGCAAAATATTTTAAACTATTATACATTTCCTTTTGTATTACCCTAAATCACAACCTTTACATTACATCTCTTCGATTCAAATTTATATCGTTACAACAAAATGACTATACAATGTCTTACATCATAAATAGATATCCATATATACCAGATATCTCAACTTATAATTCAACAACATGTTGCATTCAAAATATTAAATATATTTCTCATAAAACATAAGAAATCTTAAAGTATCACATCTGAGTCATATCTTTCAAGTAGCACATAACTTTACCTTAAATCTTTAACCTGTAAAAGTGGTTATTTGCAAGGGTGAGCTCGACTGCCCATCAAAATCTAACAGTTTTCATGCATCACATAGCATATAATAACATGCTCAACATATATCGCATAAACATTGGACTAACATAACATACATGCTACAGTTCATATAACAATTATAAAGATTGAGTTCCTTACTCAATCAGCATGCTTTACTCAATCAACGTAGTCATAAGTTGACTTTAACATTTCACACTTTCAACATATATACAACACATCATGCTCTTTGAAATAAAGACTTAAAACAGTTAATCATCAAGTTCACATAGCAAATAGGAACTAAAAGACTTGCCTTGATCGTTGTTTACCAATAACAGTTTAACATCTTACAGTTATCTGCACTTCACGTGCCCTACACAATTATATAATCATACACATCAACTATTAGTTACATAACAACACATAGTAATTGTAATGTAAACTCTACTCCACATCTCATAATCTTTCCTATTAATTTGCACCAAATGTTCAATTAGATTGTGTTAACTTTTCGACTTATGTAATATTCAAAATTCATTCAAGTGTTTAAATCTTGCAAGGAATCACTATTGGTTTTATATTAAACCCATTTCATATTTTATAATATCCATTTCATTTGACTTAAAATACTTTTTACGTTCATTAACACTTATCATAGTTTTTCGACGTTCATTCGTCACACGCCCAATTCGTCTCCCTTGTGTATACTTAGTATGCTTATACAACTTATCTAATACATCATTTATTAATGTTAAACATCATTCTATTTACTAACATTCATATTTTATAACTTAGAACAACATCTTTTATTGTCAAGAGCACTACACTTGCATACGTGCATGCCCGACGCCCTCTGATTGCCTCTGAAAACACAATAGTCCTAAACATGACAATTTTGACCCCTTTTCCAGACCTCAAATTGAAAACTTAAAGAACAAAAGTTGTAGGTCTATTCGTCCTCGTTCCGGATCATCTTGAATCACCTCAATCGGAGTTCGTATGAAAAAGTTATGGCCATTTTACTACAAGAGGTCAAAACTGTCCGACCCAGACTACTCTTTCGGTGTCGCGGCGCGAGAACTAAGCTAGCCAGTGGTGCTGCAGCATGAAATTGGCACTGGGGCACGAATTTCAGTACTGTGGCACGAAGTTCTGGGCTGGGGCTCTGATTTTGGCGCTAAGGCGCCGAAACTTGCAGAACCCAACAATTCGAAGAACAGAACAACTAAATTTATGTCTATAACTTAATTTCTAACACTAATTAAACATGTATAATTCATGTAACTACACATAAACCTTACCAATCATACATGTACCAATTAACAACAACTAAACAATGATTTTAGAAAACTTAAATCATTGAAAGCATTGTTTTAAAAACCAAAACTCCATTATTGTTGTTTGACACGGTTTAACACTGTAAACCACAATTATCCATCAAATTCATTCCTTTGAACTACGTTCTCATTAAATTCTTACCCACTTAACATATATAAGGTTCAATTTCACAATTAGCATACAATCACATACTAACTTTGTTATCCTTCAAAACATGTTCATGTACATGTAATCATTGTAAAACCATTTTTCTTATTTTTGAACGTACATGTAAACTACAGTCATATATCTATGCTAGTTATTACCAAAACACATGATTCCATAATCAATTAGTAAAACATAGTTTATAGACAATTTTTGTAAAGAACCTTATAGTCAGTGAAAATTCAAGAACACACAACACAGAGAACGTAAAACATATATGTTAAGGTTTTAAAACATACCTTTTGTTGCTTTAAAAATCCTTGCTAACCACTGAGACTCGTTTGAAAACTTACTTTTGAAATCCCACCCCTTTCTCTCTTAAACTCTCTCCAAAGTTTTCTTCTCTCAAAAACTTTTCATTTCTCTGACGACTTCTCTTTTCCTTCCTTATGCTTAAGCAAAATTCAATATACGTAAAACCAAATAAAGCAAATGCACGTCTTTTTCAAACGTTTTAAAACCGATGCCACTAATGGCATTATTATATCAGCGATTACCACAAATTATTATATATTATTTAGTTTATTTATTTAATTTATATTATTATAATTCAAAATTCAAAAGTCATAAGGCTCTGTTTGGCAAAACCTTTAAAAATAAACATTTAATATCTTTAAACCTTATTTGGCAAAACTAATTTGAACTCCTTTAATTTATTTTAATAACTCCTTATAATATAGTTATTTGTCACAATTTATTTAATTAAGTTTTCATACTTAATTTAATTAATACCAATAACAATTTATTAGATAAATCATTTAATCATTATACACTCTCTAACTTAATAATTAAATTAAATTAGAATATTATCTCATAATAATTAATTTCCTTAACTCATTAATTATTTAACAAATAATTAACTAAATCAAATCAATTAAACAAAATTTATTCAACGATAAACACACCCATTAAATATGTATATAATTCAATAAATATTTAAAAAAATTATAATTAAAATTATGGATTGTTACATCATTCCCTCCTTACAAGAATTATGTCCTCAGAATCACAACCTAAACCACTCATTCGTTACAATCCTCCCTCCTTATAAGGATTCCGTCCTCGGAATCAAAGAAACCTCCCTTACTCGGTTTTCACCAAATCCCGTTTCAAAATTTATCGTTGAATATCTTCAACACATCATCTTAATATAGGTTTTATATTTCCTACTACATTCATTACTTCAACAAATTCTAGGTTTTATTTCATAACTTTCACTTGAACTCAATTATATTTTGAGTATTATATATTCTTAACCCATTCATTTCCTTTTCTAAGGATCGTTATCATAAACACTCGGGATATTACAAATGATGATTCGGGTAATTGGTTTGTGAAGTTTTTTAAATCTAATTTTGTCATACTTCCGCTTATTTTGCAATTTGATTGCATCTTTGACTCTCTCATAACCTAACAGTGGCGTCAGAGCCAAACTTTTATGCAGTTATTAATTGTTTAGATTTGATATATATGATTGATATGTGTCTTGTACAAATTTTCTGGGCATAATTATTAGCATAAAATTGAGGTTTTTGAGAAAAATTGTAGAATTTGTGAACTAGCACTGCAACGCCTATTTACATAGTAAACGGCGCGCTGCAGCGCTTGGTTGATTTTCAAAACGGGTTAGCCGACGCTGCAGCGCCTCTTTGCAGTATAAACCTGGCGTTGCAGCGCTAGGACCAGGTTTTAGAAAATGGACTGATCCAGCTCTGTAGCGCCCAACCCCAAGACATTTGGGGCGCTGCAGTGCCGGCACCCAGAAAGGAATAAAAATTGTTTTTATTTATAAAATCTGGTTTATAATTAAAATAAAAGGTTTATTTAAATTAAAAATTGGATTTCATGTTTTTCTAGAAATTCTAAATTAAAATAACGTTGTTTATTTTGTATTTAGATTATAATTTCATGTTGATTAAATAAAGGAGTTTATTTTAAATCATAGTTGAAATTGATGCTAATTAAATTTGCCCATTAAATCGATATCAATATATATTAAATATTTATTATTAATGAGATGAATGTTTTATTTATCGATACATATGGTGATATGCATGATAATAAATGTGATTGATTATGGACTATTGACCAATGAGATTGGATTTATTTTAGTTGGATGCTTGAATGTATGGGTTTTATTAAATGGGATTTGTGTATCTCGTCTTTTATGGTTTTCTTCTTAATGTAAATTCTATCTCTCTCCTATGTACTTCCCCTTGACTGCTGATCAAGGTTTCTATTTAAATTAAATAGTTTATACAGAGGATTATTTAGAATTTATCTAAGAACCGGAGATCAAGGAGCAAGGAGCGCTTGGAGATCCATTTGTAATGGAGCTCGGGTTTAAATGTAATAGTTATATTTAAATGTTAATTCTTGTACCCTAGAGTTAAACCTTTTGTTCACTTGATGGCTCTAGTGAACCAAACTAGAATAAAAGTCCATAATCAATTCAGGTATAATATAGTATTCTATATGCATACTTATCCTATATATATATATATATATATATATATATATATATATATATATATATATATATAATTATGCAACATGTTTTGCATGTAAAATAATATAACGCGTATTTTATATATATATGTGCATGCGCGCTAAATAAGATGAGACAAAATAATAACAAACCCCTCAAAGAAATTATATTAAGTTGTATTGTTCATAGATATTTAGAATATCGAACGTCGCCTTCTAGCATGATAAAAACAATAGAGTATTGAATATTTAATATGAGTTTATTGTGCAGACACAAGGCAAGTATTAAATATTTGAGATGTTATTTTTATTGCATATGATGTTTATAAAGAACTGAACATTACCGCTTTGTTGTGCACACACAAAGGATATGGATGTAGTTTTCTTTTCACTTATATGGAAATACTGGGTCTGACTTAAATTAAATCAATTTAGTTCGGATGTGCACACACTTGACCATTATGATTTAAAAGGCAAAATACAAGGAGTTAAATGATGATGTAATTGACAAGAGTTGTCTACCTATTTATTTATATATAGTTTGTTGTGCACTTTGATTAGATATTGTCGAACTATATACTGAGGGTAATATAGTTAGAAGAAAATAGTGGGAGATACCGATTTAAAATAAGACCTAATTTATTTTGGTAATTAATTAAATGAATGTTTGCTAAAATATTATCTTTTTACGTGCACAATTTTGAAAATGTCACACTCATTACTATCACTGCTTAGCATATTGGATGCTAACAAACTAACCGGACCAAATTTAACGGACTGGTTAAGGAATCTGAGAATTGTTCTCACTGCTGAAAAGATCTCTTATGTCCTAAATTCGCTCGTCTTTGAAAAACTTGTTGAAACAGCCTTTGAGGAAGAGATTGCTACTTTTAAGAAGTGGCAAAATGATGCATTTGTGGCTAAATACCTCATGCTCGCATCCATGAGTAACAAGTTTCAACATCAGCATGAAATTATGGATGCTTCTGCTATATTGTTACACCTCCAAGAGTTGTATGGTGACCAAAGTAGGACTGCTAGATATGAGATATCTAAAGAGCTATTTCGATCTCGGATGACCGAGGGCACTACTATTGAGACTCATGTCCTATAGATGATCAATTTGATTGAACGTCTTGGACAGCTTGGGTTCGTCATGGATGGGGAGTTGAGTCAAGATTTAGTCTTACAGTCACTTCCTGACACCTTCTCACAATTTGTTGTGAATTTTCACATGAATAAGTTAGGCGTAAGCTTTCCTGAGTTACTTAACATGTTGAAAACTGTTGAAAGTCACTTCCCATCCAAGAAGAACAAAGTCTTACTAGTGGATGATTCTTCCAAGAAAAGGAAGAGGCCCAAGGTATCTTTTGAAAATAAGAAATCCAAGAAGGCTAAGGGAAAGGCAAAAGGAAAGGATAATAAGAAGCCTGATCCAGATAGCAAAGGAATCTGCTTCTATTGCAACAAGTCGGGTCACTAGAAGAGGAACTACAAGGAGTTCCTTGAGGAACAAAAGCAGAAGAAGCTTGGAGAAGCTTCGACTCCTAATCAAGATTTATTTATGATTGAAATTAATTTTTCTAAAAGTCAATCTTCTACTTGGGTAGTAGATACCGGTTGTGGTTCTCACATATGCAATAATATGTAGGGACTGATCAGAAGTAGAAAGTTGAATAAGGATGAGGTCATCCTACGAGTAGAAAATGGAGCAAAGGTTGCTGCATTAACTGTAGGGACTTATTATTTAGCATTGCCTATTTAGATTAAATAAGTGTTATTTTGTTCCATCACTTATTAGAAATATTATTTCAATTTTTGCATTGGATATGGATGGTTTTGACATTATAATAAAGAACAATAGTTGTTCTATTTATAATAATAATATTTTATATGGTGTTGAAAATTTGCGAAATGGACTTTACATACTTGACTTGCATGAAATTATACTTTAAATTAAACAAATTAAGAAAATGAAAAGAGATGATGTAAATTATACCTTTATGTGGCACTATAGACTCAGTCATATTAATGAAACAAGATTATCCAAGTTACATAAGGATGGCCTCTTAGAGCTATCTGATTATGAATCATATCCAACTTATGAATCTTATCTCACGGGCAAAATGACTAAATCTCCTTTTAGTGGAAAAGGAGAAAGAGTTATAGAGTTGTTAGCGTTGATACAAACAGATGTATGTGGACCTATGACAACGAATGCACGAGGAGGGTATTCTTATTTTATTACTTTCATTGATGATCACTTAAGATTTGGACATGTGTATTTAATGAAATACAAATCTGAATCATTTGAAAAGTTCAAAGAGTTCAAAAGTGAAGTAGAGAAACGAACTAGCAAGAGTATCAAGATTCTTCGATCAAATCGAGGAGGTGAATACTTAAGCAGTGAGTTTCATAATTGTCTCAAAGAAAATGGTATAATCTCATAATGGACTCCACCAGGAACACCACAATTGAATGGTGTATCTGAAAGGAGATATCAAACATTGTTGGTTCGTTCCAAGATGAGTTTTACCAATCTTCTGGTATCATTCTGAGGTTATGCCCTAGAAGCGGCTGCATATCTACTAAATAAGGACCCCACAAAATTTGTCCCAAGACTCTATATGAGATGTGGACAGGGAGGAAACCTAGTTTTAAGCATGTTAAGATTTGGGGATGTCCAACTTATGTGAAAAGGTTTCAAAATGATAAGCTTGAAACAAGATTTGATAAGTGCACGTTTGTGGGATAACCTAAAGAAAGTTTAGGATACTACTTTTACAATCCTACTGAGCAAAAGGTGTTTGTTGCCAAACATGCTGCCTTCTTAGAAAAAGAGTTTATCCTTGAAGGGGCCAGTGTGAGGAAAATAGATCTTGAAGAAATTCAAGAACCACAAACTACTATAGGTCAAATGGATGAACCTGTCCAAGTAGAGATAACTTCTGTACCACACCCTATTTGTAAATTTGAAAGAGTACCGAAGATACCTGATAGGTATGGATTCGTCATAGAGGATTACGATAAGGTACGCATCATAGATGATGATGATCCATTGAATTATGTATAGGCTATGAGTAGTAAAGACTCAAGGAAATGGCTAGAAGCTATGAAATCCAAAATAGACTCCATGTATAAAAACCAAGTATGGACTTTGGTTTCAGCACCTAAAGGCATTAAGCCTATTGGGTGTAAATGGGTTTTTAAAAGAAAGATTGGAGCGGACAACAAGGTAGAGACCTATAAGGCCGGACTAGTTGCAAAAGGTTTCAAACAAAGATAAGGAATTAACTATGATGAAACCTTCTCACCAGTAGCGATGCTTAAGTCCATTCGTATTTTGCTTGCAATTGAAGCTTATTACGACTATGAAATCTGGTAAATAGACATAAAAATGGCCTTTGTGAATCCCAAAAAACCCTAATAAGACTCGGTTATATAAATTCGGTATTATTAAATAAAATTTATCCGTTCTATATGTGTATTGTGTTATTATATACTCTGTTATAAAATTAGGTCAAATAAATTTATTTTTTTTGTCCGAAAGTTGACTTTGTTGGCACGTCGTGCTTAACAAATTTTCTTCCAAAAATGGAATTTTTGGTATATTTGTTTTGACAAGCTGCTTTGTCGTACTTACACTGACAAAACGCTTTGTCGTGCTTGTTGAGATTTGTGCAAAACCTAATTAGGAGCCCTAATTTCTAAATTAGGAAACTGTGACACCCCCAAATCTGGGTACTTCGATTCCACAGGATTTGGTGTTCACTGTACAAATATCATCTATCTATCTACCCATAATAAATGCAAACCATGCAATAGATAGAAATAAAAATCTTCCCCTTATAGGGTTACACCATCTGAATTATAAACATAATCCCAGGTTGAACTAACCTTAAACATCTGTGCGGAAATATAAACAATAAGTCTTAAACAACATCATTAACTCAAGTCTAACATAAATACATCATCAAATAAAATAACAAGTCTTCAACACTTGCTAACTTTGTCCTTGCCTTTACTAGTGGAAGGTTCGTCGGTTCTTTCGTTCTTAACTGCAATGTTATTATAACGCAAGAGTGAACATGATTGCCCACAAGTATAAAAATGAAATAACAATATAATAACATGCAAGTGAATCAAAGATATCTGAAATGAAAGCTCAACTTTTGAATCAAGAATGAATAACAAGAATCAAAAGATTTCTGAGGGACCTTGAACTATGTCCTAGGTTATCAAGGGTTATACTTGAAACCTTTAACAATCATAAGACTATGGACCTTTCTTCTCGTACTTAGGGGAATCAGCCCTTAGTACCATACTGTGCACAATATCTTAACGCTAACGCATAAGTAAATCCCTTTGCAGGGTTGTTCATCTCAGTTTGACATTCGAGTCCGCACCAAAGGAAGTTTGGTTTGGATAATTCAATAAAGGTTCTGAAATTTAGAACGTTCATCAACTAAGGACTAGTTGAATCAATAAAGTTCACTAGTCTAATAAGGTTCAACAATAATGATATTCAATTTGAATAATAATCTCAAGAAGTATACAATAGGACAATTATTTTATAACAGAATCATGCTTTGAAAAAAAATAATATAACATTTGAACTTGAATAATAGTAATGATAATTTATTCGAGGTAAATAATAATCTTGTACAATAATGACAAGTAGGGTTAGGAAACTTGCCTCGTGCGTAGGCTAAACGATTACTACTTCCGTTCACCACAAATCATACACACATACCATATGTATTCACGACATTCATTAGTTACATTTTCACTTAATTATTTAATATAAACTCCACTTTATTTAACAAATCATTACCCTTCTAATTTAATTACTTAATTAAATTAGAATATTTTCATTCTCTTACTATTATTACACTCGAATAAATTATTTCATAATAATTTCCATCGAATATTTATTTTATTCCATAAATATCTCAATTAAAATATTTACTTTATTTTCTAAATATTTTAATAATAATTTTCATCGAATATTTATTTTATTCCATAATATCTCAATTAAATTATTTAATTTATTTTATAAATATTTTAATAATAATTTTCATCGAATATTTATTTTATTCCATAAATATCTCAATTAAAATATTTAATTTATTTTATAAATATTTTAATAATAATTTTCATCAAATATTTATTTTTATTTTTATTTTATTTTATTTTATTTTATTTTTTATTTTTTTTTACCGCCGGGGCGGGATAATTTAGTTTGGTAACGCCCGCCGGGGGCGGGGTTACCCAGGCTCATTTTCTGCAGTTTCTGCAGTTCTGCAATTTGCGAACATAACAAGGCAAATTTAGGCCAAAAATCAATCACACGTAAAATTATACATGAATATGGCATAACTTCTAATTAGTAATTTTATACGAATTTAGACTTACCCAATCATTGTAATACATATATAATCATTACTTAACCCATCTAGCATGATTTTTAACAAGTTACAACATATAATTTGCAAAATCAACACATTTACTTTCACTGTTCTTGATGTTCTTGAATGTTTTGAAAATAAAACATGAAAATTGTCACTACGGATTCGTTATAACACCGAATCCGTTTATTTAAGCTTTGGTCTCTTCGTATCAACATGCATAATAATATACGAGTGTAAAATTTAGGGATAACATACGATCAATACATAAAATATCACGTATAAAGCCATAAGGCCAAAACCCATACTCTGTAAATTTTTGAAATAGCAATTCATAGTATTATGAAACTGATGACATGATAATTCACATAATATATATATATATATATATATATATATATATATATATATATCAAATACGATTTGATACATCTTAACCCATATATAAATTCATAATCAAACCCTTTCTCAATTACAGAGATTTTACAAAATGTATGAAAGCCATTTTTATAACAACTAATGACGTGAAATTTAGAATTTGGGAACAGGAGATTACCCTGAGAATAAGTATAGATTAGTAGGGAATAATTTCTTCTCAACTCTTCTTCAATCAAAATTCTTTCTCAAGACTTCTAAATCTCTCTCTGTAACTCTCTCTGTTTCTACTTTTCTAGACTTAGGAAAAATGAAGAAAGAAAAGAAGACGTATGATATAATAAGAGAACTGACGCACTGAGTGGTCAGTTAACCCAATAACGTGTAACTGCTCCAACTCCTCATAGGGCCTTGTTTGGCTAGCAAAATAGATTTAAAAACTATTTAATTTAATAAAACTTTATCATATAGTTTAATTAATGTCACACTCCTTCATAAAATAAATCAATATCTTATTTAATTTATTTTAAATAAAATATAATAATTTCTCATAATTTCACATAGTCACGTTATTAATTTTCTTATTAATAAATAATGTCAAATTATTAAGTCTCTAATTAATAATTAAATTAATTAAATAACATCATGCTTAATTAAATATTTCATTTAATTCGATAAGCTCACATAATTACATATTTGAATAATAATTATTCTCTACATTAATTTAATAAATGTAACACATAATTAAATTAATCTACCACAATTGCATCAAATAATTATTTAATCCAATAATTAAATCATCGAATAATATTTATTTAATTCAATAAATATTAAAATTAATTTACAAAAATCTCATTCGTCACAGAAACCCTAACCCTAATTAGTTAGAATTAACCCTAGTTAGGCTGTCTTGAACCCTAACCATGGTAATTAAACTTCAATTAGGTGTTAATAATATCATTAAATAACCCTAATCATAAAAGCCAAAAACCAAGATTAAGGAGGATTAGGGCATAATTAAGCTACTAAAATTTGTAAACTAGCTCACAAGTAGGTTGCAAGTCACCAAAGCAAGTTCCAATGTAGCACATGACCATGTATCAACTCCTGAGCAGCACAAGTTAACAAGATCAGATATTAAGGGAGGCAAGTAGGTGGAAAAAAGACCAACAACCCTAAATGTCCAATTCTATAAATAGTAGCCCTAACTCAAGCCAACCTCATGAAATTCTAAAGCCTATACACTCATATATCATACCTATACAAGCCCTGTTGATAGCAATATCAGAATCAGAAGCTAGAAATCCAAAATCACTCAAGAAAGGTGCAAACCCTAATTTTAACTTAGATCTTTGATGCTATGTTAAATCTGTTATTTTGTTGTTTAATTTTGTGTAATAACATGTTAGTAAGTATTCTAAGTTGGTAGATTATGTTTTCACAACATCTAGATGCATCAAAATGATGTTTTAAGTAATCTGGAAAAATAGGTTTGACAGTCGAATGTTAGAGCTTATAGATCCTTGGTTATTAATATCGAGGTCTGTTAATTGTATGCTAGTTGTAGTAGAAGATGAGGTTAGTAATCTAGAAGAGAAATCAGGTTCATTGGATTCATATATTGCAAGATATAAGTGGTCAAAAATAGTTAACCGACCACGAAGTTCTGATTTCTCGGTTACCCAGAAATCTCAAGAACAGGTTGAGTAGGGTACTTTGACTGGCCTTTAATTTACTTTTTGTTTATTGTTAGGATGTCTAAGTGTTATGTAATGATACCTTGACATATGTACTACATATCTATGACACTAAAACTCTTAATTAATTCATAGGTTTACTTGAATTAATGGTCAAATATCGTTAACCGAGCATGACTGCGTTTTTTGAAAAAGTTAGAAAACTGATGAACACCAAGAACAACCTCTAGCTGTACTTTGACCAATCTAAATCTATACCCTAGGGTCTTACTCAATCCAAACCAGTGTATCATATTTGTACTTTGGTATATAGACTACAAACTACATCAATTAAAACACCTATCTATTACACGGATTGAAAGATATAAGAACCACAAAAGCATTGATTGACCATGACCACTGTTCTGGGTTACCCAGAAACCTAAAAGCAGCTCTAACGGTGACTTTAAGCCTCTATAACTTCTTGTTATATAAAGGTTAGAGTCTGATATTGGTATGTTGTTATAGTACTACATGAGTACTACAAAACCTATACACTTACAAACCCAGAATCATAACTAGTAGTGAGTTAGATCAAGGTCAAAGTGACCTCTAAGCCTTGACCAAACTGTTCCCCGGAAATGAAGAACACCTTTAGCCACAATTTCTGTCGCTAAAGACTTTAAGTGACGGACAATAAATAAAATTAAATAAATAAATTTGAAATAATTATAAAAATAGTTTTAAAAATTATTTTAAGTTATAATAATTAAATTTTAATATTTTGGTATAAATTCAATAAATATTTTATTTATTTAAAAGTAATAACAATGATTTAAAAATTATTGTATGGATAAATAAATACTTAAAAATTTTTATAAGCTTCCAAAATTTTTTATAAATGATATATAAATTATCTAAAATTATAATAAGGCTTATAATTAAAGTTTAACCATGATATTAGATTATTAAATATCCGGTAAAGTTTTAGGACACTGAAATCATATCAAACTTAGATCGAACATGAATAGTTTGTGTAGTTGAGTATTGTTATCAATACTAATGTGTTAAATATATATGTTTGAACATATTAGGTATTTCAAAACGAATTGTATAGCATTAATTAGACGATCTTCACTCAGGCAAGTCTTCTAACCTATCCAATTACTTTATGCAAGTTCTTTGTACCCTACTTATATGTTGAACAAGATTTCAATCTTGATTTCTTTTTGATATATTATACCGAATCAAATTTGTTACCAATTATTTTGAATTTATTGCTATAAGTTCAGTATAACTAAAAAATAAACTGTTTATTCATATGATATTGAATTATTGTTTATCAAGCATAAACTGTTGTGTCAAACCAAATCGTTTTGGTAAGACATCCTATACTAAGTTGTATATCCCAAGGAGGGAAAAATGTGTGCCAGTAAAACTGACACTTAGTGCAAGATGGGCACGATTAGGATAAGATGCATACTCCTAAGATTTTGAATAGACTGATCCCCTGTCTCATATCCGAACAAGATTTCTAAGTGTTTGTGACTGACAACAATGAAAATCCAGAAATGGTAATCAACACTCAGTTGAGAAAAGTTATTGAACTGTTATCTTCTTCAAATCCTGCATTATGTTTATAAATATAAACATGTTGAGCATGTCATAGCTCATTCTTGCAAAGTATTTTCTTTGCAGTATTAGATGGTAACCCTAGCACGTCTGGAACAAACAATGGGAAGAGACCATGCTTAGACTAGTTTAAATTAATGTCTAGTATAATGTAAGAATTTTGTAATAAGGAACTCTTTATGAAGAACCATGTAACCGAACCTTTATATAAGATATAATATTATCTTTATTTCCGCAACCGTGTGTCCTTTACATGAATAGATGTAATTAGAATTGTTGTTTTAATATGAGATCCTTGGGAACTATACATCTGAGTGAGGGTATTGACAATATAGATTGTTCATGTTATTGTTGATACCCTGAATTTCAGATAGATAGGTATTATCGATACGATTAAGTTATTCGTGAGATATAGACTATACATCTGAGTGAGGGTATTGGCAATATGGATTGTTCATTTAATTGCTAATACTCTGGATTTCAGATAGATAAATTCTATTCATAAGATACAGTCTATACATCTAAGTGAGGGTATCCAAACACAACAATGGTTCTTAAATAAATTATTATCTGTTATGGGATACTGTGAACCTTAGATAGATGGGAATTATAACTTGACTTATTGTATAGTATTTTGATTAGATATGAGCACCGAATCAGATATTGCGGATGTATAGATTCGGATGCATTATATTAATTGATTAGTTGTAAGCACCAGATCGGATACCACGGGCGTCTAGATTTGGGGGCGTTACAGCCTTCCTCAATGGGAAACTTGAGGAGGATGTATGACACAACTAGAGGGATTTGTTTCAAACGGTTGGAACAAATTAAGTCTGTAAGCTGCAACGATCCATTTATGGATTGAAGCAAGCTTCTTGTAATAACCAGGAATTTCAAGTCACTTTATATGTATATACATTATTGATATTTAAAACTTTGTATTATATAGTGATTTAATATGTGATAACAAATGTGAAATGGTGTATGGCTAAGTAAATATATATATATATATATATATATATATATATATATATATATATATATATATATATATATAGAGAGAGAGAGAGTCCGGTTCCTATCCGAACTCCCAGACTTTCTTAAAATACGGACTTTTTTTTTACTTTTTTTTAAAACAACTAAAAAAAAATTATATTTTATGGAACTGAAATTTTTATATAATATAGTGTTTTGGATGTGATTTAGATATGTATAACAAAACAGGTCTGTACAGATTGTGCAGACTGTACAGACTGTACATACATTTTTAAGTATAGGTATCCAAATCACGCCCAAAATATTGTATTATGAAAAAATTTTAGTTCCATAAAATATTAATTTTTTTAGTTGTTTTAAAAAAAAGCAAAAAAAAAAAAATAGGATCTGGATTTGATCAGGTCCGGGAGTCCGGACCTGATCCGTGGTGTGTGTGTGTGTGTTTGTGTGTGTGTGTATATATATATATATATATATATATATATATATATATATATCATTAAAAAGGAAAGCTTCATAATCTAATTATATATTAGGTGAGATAATTAAATAACATAAGGGTTATGGTAATAATGAATAGTTAGTATTTAATATTTATACTAACTTAAGTAAATAATTTTATTATTGCAAGTGATTAATACTTTTAAACATAATTATAGTAAACCTAATTAGGTTGCAAGTTAAAGAGATATGTGTAAGTAATTAAATTCCATAAGATTGGAAATAGAAACCCTAAATAAACAATTAGGGTAATATATATTAAAATTATTAAACTATGTTTATTACATAGCCCAAAACAATTAAATGAGAAGCCCAAAAGAAATAAAATGCAAACCAATACTTAGCCCAGTTGATTAAGGGTATTTTAGACCATTGATTAATCAAAAATTGGTCATGAAAAATAACTCAAAAATGGAGGAAAAGGAGGAGTATATGGGTGATTTTTGAGGTTCCTTATATAGCCATGAAACTTGCTAATCAACTTTCCTTTTATTGCAAATCTTATCTCTTTCTTATAATAGTACAATGTTGTCACCTCCTCATTGGTTGGAAATCTAGATTAAGGTTAATTGTAATCCTAAGAGATAAGGTGAAGCCTTTTATCCAAGGGACAGCAAAGATATGGGGGATATTTATTATGATCCTAGTTGTATCTAACTATATTGTAAGATACATTTTTAAATCACCACCTTTCATTTTCTCTTCATTTCTCCTATTTTTCTTCTATTTTTCTCCCAAGCTAACAAAATACAAAGAGAGAAAATAGAGAGAAGGGTTCGGATTTTTGAGGAGAAAGAGAAGAGTGTGATAGCTTGACTAATGCACCCAAAGGTCATATCTTATTTTGGTAGATCAAGGAAGGTTGCTACTAGAACAAGGTATAACCTAAATCTTCATCTTCTTCTTCTATTTGGTGTTATAGCAAGCTTTGATGGGCTTATGAACTAATATCCAAGATACCCTAGTTCTACATATCATCATGTATGGAACTAAGTATCTTTGAGTGTTAGATCAAAGGTTTAGAGGAAGAAATTGAGCATATGTTCTCCTAGGAGTGAAACCATAATTTTCCTTCCACTAAATCTTGTGTAACTCAAGTTTTACAACTTGGATTTGTGATCCGTCAAAGGGGGGTGCTAGATACATGAGTTGGCTAGTAAACCCATGTGGTAGAACACAAATCCAACACTTTTTGAAGCCTTGGGGGGTGTTTTTTCCAAAACAGTCCTGGTATAGAACTTAAGGCTTTAAAATCCTAAAAATCTACTGCCCTGTGTTTCCTAAGTCTGTTTCGGCTAGTTCTGCATCTTTTAAAATTTTGAGAAAACTCACAGAGGTACCTTAAGAAGTTATATACATGTAGGAAAAACAACGGACACGTTTCGATGTGTGGTTTGTGTGTAATTACTTTTACCGTAAAGGACTCCTAAATATTTTTACCCGGATTCCTCACTGTGTATACCTTAGAAAAATTCAAAATTTTTACAATATGTGTATATATGTTATAAAAGTGTACCCTAAAAGTTTCATAATTTTTTGAGCAATACCCGATTTATGAAAAATGTAACAAGATTTGGTGGTTTTGAGAACTTTAAAATTAGTAAATCACTTTCTAAATTTTCAGGAAAATTTTTGAATCATTGTTGGATCATACACTATCCAAATCCAGAAAATAAGAATTTTTGGAATCAGTTTAGTATTTTTCCTAAAAATGTTGAAATTATAAATAAAATGAAATAAATAGTTAAATGATGTCATAAATAAGAAAAATATGATTTTAATACTTGAATACTCCTAATATATAATATTTTGACTATTTGAGGGTATTTTAGTAATTTATAATAAGAAGTATTATTTATGACCTTTTATGGGTATTAAACAAGTGGTTGAATAAAGGGTAAACAATTAAAATAAATTGTTTATTTGCCTAATAACTTATTAAAATGTTACTATGATATTTGTAATATAAGAATCTGATATTTTTAAGTAAATTAAAAATATTAAGATTAAAACTTTATTAAATTATTATTGAATGGTTAATAATATTTGATTTAAGTATTAATAAATGATTAAAATATTATTAAATGACTAATAATATTAGATTAAAATATTATTAATAATATTAGATTAAAATATTATTAAGTAAATAATAAAATTTAAAATTAAATAAAATGTTGTTAAAAATATAATAACATTAGTAAATGAATAAAATACTATTAAATGATTAATAATATTAGTAAATGAATAAAATATTATTAAAAAGTTAATAATATTAGTAAATGAATAAAGTATTAGTAATTGATTAATAATACTAAATAATAAGTAAGGTATTATTAAAATAATAATATTAATGCATGATTAAAATATTATTAAGGGAATTAATAATATTAGTAAAGTATTAAACTATTATTAAGATGTTAATAATATTAGTAAGCGAATAAAAGTGTTATTAGTGGACTAATAATACTAATTCGTTAATTAAATATTATCAAAATTAATAATATTAAGTGAATTAAATGTGGTTGTTATTTAATAGTAATATTTCTAAGAACTAAATGTAATATGTAATATTTATGTGATTACATAATGTAATATTTTGTTATGGCTAATTGAAAGATTAACTATAGGTCTCTCAAAGAAAGATAATTAAACTGCCTAACGGATATAATTTAATTGTGTAGCAGTAGTCTACAAACGAGGCAAGTTCCCTAACTCAAACTCGAGTTATTATTTTCGAAGAATGTTAGTGAATAATTATTGTTAATTATTCACATCTATACTGATTATTGAGATTTGCACCTTGTGCAATTGAATTCTTGTTCTATTATTATTGAATTGTGAATTAAATTAAAATTCTTTCATTTATGAACTGTTTATGAGATAGATCTATACTAATTGTATCAGCTAGATCAAGCATGTCTAAATTTGTTAAATCAAATGTGTTTTAAAAGCTGTTCTTATTAAATTGATATGGTAAGAACTCTTGGCTGAGAAAAGGATGAATTTGATTAAAGCATGATATCAATGTTGGATTATTAAGTGTTTATGCATAAATCACTTGGTATGAAAGGCTGATCCTCTGGATTACCAAAACTTATTAAAAGGTCCAGTTTAAATGCTGAGAACCTTAGCAAATGTTCATGGTTCTTTCAAACCACTCTATACCTGTTATTCAATTACTCGAATATTCAACTGTTGACTATTAATTCATGTTCCTTCACAATTTTATAATGTTGTTGAACATTGAAAGTGGAACTTCTTTCTAATCATGATATATCTCCCTTGTGTATAAACTTGCTAAGCAAATTAGTTGCTTACCCTTGCTATATCATGACATTTATTTCAGCTAAGGCAGAAACGTCCAAAGGGGACAAAGGAAAAGGGAAGGTTCAAGAGTAGATGTTTGACAACACTTATGTACTAGTTTATTTTAAATGCTATTTGGTTATGTACACTCTTTATAGTATTAAGAGTACGTTTTAAGTTAAGGTTAAAAAACATTGGGACTATGATTGTAAGACTGTATTACTATTATGATAAACAATATATGTTTATTCTTTCGCATTAGTTAGAAAGTATGTTTGTTGTTGAGTATCGTGAGCACCGAATTCGAGGTTAGGAAACCGAGATTTGGGGGTGTCAAACTTCTCGTAGGTGGAACATTCGTTTTGATGAGACAATCAAAGAGTTGGATTTTATCAAAAATGAGGATGAACCATGTGTGTACAAGAAGGTTAGTCGGAGTGTTGTTTCATTCCTTGTATTATATGTTGATGATATATTACTGATAGGGAATGATATTCCTATGCTACAATCGATTAAAATCTGGTTATCTAAGCACTTCTCTATGAAGGACTTGGGTGAAGCATCCTATATTTTGGGATAAAAATCTATAGAGATAAATCTAAAAGGATGTTTAGCTTATCACAAGGAACGTACATTGACTCGATGCTAAAGAGGTTTAGCATGGAAGATTCCAAAAGAGGTCTCATGCCGATGAGCCATGGAATACATCTCTCCAAGAAACAGGCCCTAGAGACACTTAAGGAAAGAGACCGTATGAGTAAGATTCTTTATGCTTTAACAATATGAACTATCATATTCGGTATGATATGTACTAGACCAGATGTCACTCATGCACTTAGTCTACCAAACAGATATCAGTCGAATCTAGGAGAAGAACACTAGAAGGCAGTGAAAAATATCCTAAAGTACTTGTGAAGAACTAAGGATATATTTATTGTCTACGGTGGGTCTGAATTAAAACTAGAGGGCTTCACAGACTCAAGTTTTGAAACGGACCAAGATGACAGTGAATTCATTTCGAGGTATGTGTTTACCTTGAATGGTGGCGCGGTGAGTTGAAAAAGTTCAAAACAACAAATAGTTGTTGATTCAGTGACAGAGGCAGAGTATATAGCTGCAAGTGAAGCTGCAAAGGAGGCTGTTTGGATGAAGAAATTCATAATCGAACTTGGTGTTGTTCCTAGCATTAGAGAACCAGTACCTTTATTCTGTGACAACACTGGAGCTGTTGCACAAGCTAAGGAACCCAGGTCTCATTAGAAATCCAAACATGTGTTGCAGCGCTTTCATTTGATGGGAGAGATCATTGAAAGAGGAGACGTCACCCTAGAGCGTGTGGACTCTCAAGACAATATTGCGGATCTATTTACTAAAGCGTTAACACAACAGTAGTTCGATCGTTACTTAGAGAAGATGGGTATGAGATACCATGACGATTGGCTTTAGTGCAAGTGGGAGATTGAAAGTAGTATGCATACAAGCCAATCATGTATGATGATAAAACATATACTATGTAAACAATCTTATCTATTTATTAATAAAAGAATTTATTTACTAAAGGCATTTGATTATTTATATGGTGTTATTTTAATAATATGTGATAAACCCATAGTTTTAAGCAATGCTTTTAGAATCATGATGATATCATGGTAATGAGATCTAAATTATTTGATAGCGTAAAAACTAAAATGTTACCAATCAATGGATTACTAAAAAAAAGGGGATTAGTGAATCAGGATAGATTTGTACATACGTTACTTGCTCATTGGATCAGGATGATTGATCTCATGATCATTTGTGTAGAGACACTAAAGCAAGTATGTAGCAGCTTATTGGAGAATAAGTTAACTGAACGTGGCTCATTAAGGAATACCTAATGGAGTTTTACTTACCTGTCAATAGAAATTCATGTAGTGATAATAGTACAAGTGATCCTTGAACTTGAGATCATCATAATATCTTGTGTATAATGAATTATACTTTGACTTATTCCTTAAGATCGTTGGGGTATATCAAAGGGTATGCTTAGGTGTAATTAGTTATATATGGAGATAATGAATGATCAATAAAGAATCTACCACTTCTAGTAAAAGAAGAGAAATGTCCTATGTGATTCAATAAAAGAAAATCCATGAATCCTTGGCCAAGGTGGAATGAAATTAGAAATGAGTTTTTAATTTTTCATTCATTCAGAGTTGTGTATTTAGGAATCGAAATACAAATAATTAAATTAAATAAGGCTTAACAGTAACTCCATGTCTTATATTTAATTAGGACATTGTATGGTGGAAGGATTGAATTGTATGAAAACTATTTACTTAAATGTTCTTTTATGATTAATATTGAAATCTTTATTATCTGGAAAGTCGTTGATCACTAAGGAGGTTTATCCTTATTGTAGAGTAAATATTATTTATTTAAATAAATTAATGGTTTACTTTATTTATTTAAATGAGATTAGAATTGTTCTAATTGATTTATTCACAACTGGTTTAATATGGAGAACCTAAAGGGTTATCGAAGTCGGGATTTTTCTTTGTCCCTCTTCTGTTCTTGTTCATTGGTGTTCTCATGTTAGGTGAGATTTGTTTGAAAAAATCAAGTTGTGAAACAGGTCCGACATTTATATGTCGACGATTTGACTATAAGAGTCGCCAGTTGTTTTTTAATTGGTTGTACCAACACAACCGAGAAAAGGTTTGCACATTGACCCAGTGATGTGACACTGCTAAACGGGTCTACAAAATCGAGATTCATTAGGGTACGGGGACTTGCTTATGCGGAGGGAAGGTGTTAGACACCCCCCAACATCCGTGTTACCATGGTGACCGCCACTTTTTAAGAAACTGTTATATGAATGTGTGTATATGTGTAGGTCAATGTGCTGTTATTTGGAAGTAGTGCGAGGCCTCGTTCGCACCTATATACACAGGGTTTGAATTTATGTAAAAATTCAGTTTTAAACAAGATATAGCAGTGATGTTTTGCAAAAGAGGTTTTTCAAACACTTATGCTCATTAGTAATTGAGACCTTTTACACTTCTATTTTATTATGTGTTCGGCTTAATAACTTTTATTTTCGAGATGTGAAGCATCTTCGAGAAAATAATATACATAGCAGTGCCGAACTCCTTGTGGGCATGAGAGCCATCTAAGAAAATTCAACACCGTGAATAATTTACAAGCGGTGTACAACTGAAAATGTCCACCACGGGAACCGAATCTAGATTTAGTGGACTAAATCTGTGATCACATGATTCCTAGGCTCACATGATGTAGAAATTTATATGAAAAGCTGTAAATAGTTATATATATAAAAGTTGTATATATATATATATATATATATATATATATATACATGATCCACCACCACGAAGCACCTCCATGGGGGATCAGAAATGTAAATATATAAAATAGGTAAATATATATATATATATATATATATATATATATGTGTGTGTGTGTGTGTGTGTGTGTGTGTGTGTGTGCAGACAATCAACCACCAAGAAGCACCTCCATGGGGGATTGTAAATGTAAATAAAGCAATAAAACGATCAACCGCCTTGAAGTAAACTCCACGCGGGAAGAAATGTAATGAAAGCAATAAAAATGATCAACCGCCATTAAATAAACTCCAGACGGGACGAAATGTAAATAAAGCATCTCCAGTGAGACTCTTTTAAAAAAGTTGCATTCTAAGGCTTTCATCTTCAGCATAAGACCCCAGTTCGCCAATGTACACTTTTAGGTGCATATAAGGATCGCCTGCCCCATTGTACTTTTCAAACTTTGGGATTTTGAATTTGTTAGGATATCGAGTCCCTGGGAAAATGCAAAGATCTGAATAGGTGACACTTCCATAGTTTCCAGTCCCTTTGATTGATCGGATGCTTTCCTCCATTTGTTGGACTTTCTTTCTTATAACCCCATTTTCTCGATCATCCTTGAGTTTTGTGATTTCAGGGGTTTTATAGGTTCCTTTATTGGAATGAGGTTCAGGTATCTATGTTTTTAGCTTTTTGCCAATACCCTAACTGCCCCTGTTGGGAATGACTCTTGTTGAGTAGGCGTTGTCTGACCCTGAGTGGCTTTACTTTGTTCTTTTAGAAAGACAACCAATTCTGCTATCTGATTCCTTAATCCTTCAAACTCCTCTCGGGAAACAGGAGTAGGATCAGGCTGGGCACTTGTAGCCATGTTTGACGGTGGGCTTAGTGACTTTTTGGACTTTAAATGGGTAACAGGACCGATTGCTTTCCTACAAAAAGAAGTGGTAGTTTAGTCTTAGTGAATGTAGGAATATTACATGCTACTTAATGGGTCCGTTTAGGAGTATTATCCTGTGATACGGATGTCAGTTGACCAGATAGCATGGCAAGTTTTGATATGAAAAGGAATGCATGTACACATGTTCCTTTATATTTTCCATTACGTTGAGATTGACATGGAAATGAAATTACAAGTAATTAAAATTACAAGTAATTGAAATGGGAAGGTATGAAGAGACTTCCCTTCGCATTTGGTTTATCAGAGGCTGACGTATCTTAGGTTACTCTCGCAGCTTTTTGGCATGAAGGTTCCTAAATCATCGCAATTTACTCAACGGGAAGTTAATCCGATCTTTTAACATGAGCGAATTTGGGTGGAACCTTTCCTGAGCCTCATTGGAATTAGTCTTCCTACAAGTCCAATAATCAAACACCGACAGGATAGCCTCCTGGTGGAGGAACCACACAATATACATTCACATATAACGTGTCTCACCATTTATGAAAATGATGGCATGTGCGAAGTACTAATATCACAATCAGATATAGTGTAAAGCATTAAGTGCAGAAAATATATGAATTCGTACACATTCATCATAAATGTAAATGCAATATCCACACACAAGCATATAATAATTTTAAAAAGATTGTAATAGCGGCTTAAGTCCTCTTACTGGAATCCCCAGCAGAGTCGCCACCTGTCGACGTCGGGATTTTTATTTGTCCCTTTTCTGTTCTTGTTCTTTGGTGTTCTCATGTTAGGTGAGATTTGTTTGAAAAAAACAAGTTGTGAAAAAGGTTCGACATTTATATGTCAACGATTTGACTGTAAGAGCCACCAGTTGGTTTTTTAACTGGTTGTACCAACACAACCGAGAAAAGGTTTGCACATTGACCTAGTGATGTGACACTGCTAAACGGGTCTGCGAAACAGAGATTCATTAGGGTCCGGGGACTTGCTTATGCGGAGGGAAGGTGTTAGGCACCCCCCGATATCCGTGTTACCACGGTGACCGCCACTTTTCAAGAAATTGTTATATGAATATGTGTGTGTGTGTGTGGGTTAATGTGTTATTATTTGGAAGTAGTGCGAGGCATCGTTCGCACCTATATACACAAAATTTGAATTTATGTAAAAATTCAGTTTTAAACAAGATATAGCAGTGATGTTTTGTAAAAGAGGTTTTTCAAACCCTTATGCTCAATACTAATTGAGGCCTTTTACACTTCTATTTTATTATGTGTTCGGCTTAATTGCTTTTATTTTCGAGATGCGAAGCATCTTCGAGAAAATAATATACATAACAGTGCCGAACTCCTTTTGGGCATGAGAGCCATCTAAGGAAATTCAACATCGTGAATAATTTACAAGCCGTGTACAGCTGAAAATGTCTATCACAGGAATCGAATCTAGATTCAGTGGGCTAAATCTGTGATCACATGATTCCTAGCCTCACATAATGTAGCAATTTATATAAAAAGTTATAAACAGTTATATATATATATATATATATATATATATATATATATATATATATATATATATAGCTATAAATATATATATGCAGACATGATCAACCACCACGAAGCACCTCTATGGGGGATCAGAAATGTAAATATATAAAAGCGATAAATATATATATGTGCAGACAATCAACCACCATGGAGCACCTCCATGGGGGATTGTAAATGTAAATAAATCAATAAAACGATCAACCACCTTGAAGTAAACTCCAGGCGGGACGAAATGTAATGAAAGCAGTAAAAATGATCAATCGCCACAAAGTAAACTCCAGGCGGGACGAAATATAAATAAAGTAGTAAAAGGCCACGAAGTAAACTCCAGTCCAGACTGAAATGTGAATATATATATATATATATATATATATATATATATACAAATAAACGCTCCGGATGTAAAATTCAGGCTCATCGAATAGAATTTGACAACAATTCATATATATAAGTATATATATATAAAAGCAAATAAACGCTTCGGATATAAATCTAGGCTCATCGAACAAAGTTCGACAACAATTCATATATATATATATATATATATATATATATATATGAAAGCAAATAAACGCTCCGGACGTGAGTCCAGGCTCAATCAGGCATAACTCGATAATGTTAGTCTATATATATATAAATATGTATATAATATTTTCAAATAAAAATAAAAGCCACAGACCGAAATTCGGGTAAACACACGCAACACAACTCTCAACGTGAAGAACGGTGTGTGCCAAGATGAAGAGAAAGGCTTTAAAGTATGTAAGAAGACTTACAGTGGACTACCAAAGAAGACTTCAATGACTTTAAATGGATGAACACTCGGCTCCCGCAGGTAAAAATTTAACAATATAGAAGCTCACAAGTGTCGTCGATGCTTGTTTGATGAAGATAAGTTGAGATGTTTTCTACATCTCTACTAGGGATGACGTTCTAAAATCATCGGACCTTCCCGATGTATGCGATGGTAGTTTGCAACGGTGCTTACCCTGTTGATCGCCAAATTATTTCGGTTCCCACTCGAACGGTGGTATATGAAGCTTTCATCGCTGAACTGTTTTGATGTTGCGCTAAATTGATGCCAATGGTTTAGAATACCGGATTATCTGATACCTTCGCTGAAGTAATATCCAATGTTTTACTTCACCAGACTCCGTGTGATGTTACGCTCACCCTTTTTGAGGTGATTTGGAGTTTCCTTTCTTTGTTGGGTGCTTGTGCCCCATTTCCTTGAGTGTTTGATTCGCAACCCGGCTAAACTGATGACCTGAATGCCACTGATATCCCTAGAGGGTGCAACTCGTTCTTTCGCTACCCAAATTTGAACTTCGGTGTTAAGGCCTCAACTAGTGAGGACTTGACACAGGTTAACATGTTTGATGGTGTAGATTTCCTTCGCTAGACCTTTCATCGTTGGCCTTCTGCTCTTGAGTTAAGAACTTTTTTGAGAATTTTCCCCTTTTTTCGTAGGAGCACTCTTATGTCGCCATGATTTCTTTCAGGACTTCTCTCTTTTCTTTTGATGAGAGGCTTGATCCCGTCTTAAGCTCCTTCCATTTCTTGGATTTGAACAATGCCCCAGTCCTTTCGCATGTTGATGTCAAGGATTTATATGAGAAACTTTCTTTGTTGATGAAGTCGCAAGTGAGTAATATCCAAATTGCCAGTGAGATGCTGTGAGGGAAGCTCTGATGATGATGTACCATGCTGATGGTGCTGACTGGCGCATTTTTCTCTTTAGGATGGTTGATAAATGCCCCAGTGTTGAGTTGTCGCTATTCTTGAGATTTCCCTAGTCTTGTTATATGGGTTCCAATATCGAGTTATTGCCAACTTTGAAATTTCCCCAGCCTTGCTTGTTGTCTGGGATAATTGCTTTGACAGATGAGCTGATAAGACGTCAAGATCGTAAGAGGCTTTTACTTCTGTACCAGATGGTGAACATGTAGTGGATTTGGGCTTTAATGCCCTCGATCATTGTTCCTGACTTATTCTCGCAATCGGTGTTGATGGTTTTCTTTTGATTTGATGAAGCCTTGTGATTGAGGGTGTCGGCTCTTTGAAGGTCCTCGCTACTGGTTGTCTTAGTGTATCACTGTTTCTTCCTTTTTGGGATTTATGCCAGATTTGATGGAATGACATTGAAGTGTTGTTGGGTCTTCCCAACATGGGTCGCTGACTTGGAGGGTTATTCTTTAGTTTCTTAGGATTGATATTTGGGTTTGGATATTTGTAACGACACCAAAACAGGTCCATTCCACCCAACCCATTTTGAGTCGCCAAATACATGGTACAAAAAATAACTACAACTTTATTACAACAATTGTCGTGCAAAATACAACAACACATATGTTGTGAGTTTTGATACTAAAATATACCAACTGTGACTCTGGACACCAACCTTGGATAGCACGTCACAATGACACCTTACATAAAGGTATAGTCAAAAACTGTTTTAGAAATTAGAATCTTTGGGAAGTGCTCAAGGAAACCCTCGTACATGGGAGGCCATGCTTCTAGGTTATGATAGACATCATATGGCCACAGAATTATCCTTGGTTGACCCAATAGACCCCAAAGAAAATCAAGAAGGTTACTATCATATTCTTCCCAATGGTGAGTCTTCTCTTGACTTATCATTATCTCCACTGTCTCTAATTGAGAATTATACTTCAAACAAACACCAAGATTGTGACAACCCCAAAATAGGTTCATTCCACCCAACCCATTCTGAGTCGTCAAATACATGGTACAGAAAACAACTACAACTTTATTACAACAATTGTCGTGCAAAATACAACAACACATATGCTGTGAGTTTGGATACAAATATATACCAAATGTGACTCATGTTCCAACCGTGGACATCACCTCACAATAACACCTTACATAAAGGTATAGTCAAAAACTGTTTTAGAAATTAGAATCTTTGGGAAGTGGTCAAGGAAACCTTCGTACATGGGAGGCCACGCGTCTAGGTTATGATAGATATCATATGGCCACAGAATTATCCTTGGTTGACCCAATAGACCCCAAACAAAAACGAGAAGATTACTATCATATTCTTCCCAATGGTGAGTCTTCTCTTGACTTATCATTATCTCCACTGTATCTAACTGAGAATTATACTTTAAACAAACACCAAGATTATATAGGTAGTGCTTGTAGATATACTCGGCAAGCGGATGTGCACAATCATGTCTTATGATGACACGAGGTTGTATGTCGTTAGACATCTTGTATGATAGTGGCAAAACACCCTTCCAACGTTGGGTTCGCCTCACCCTATTTTCTTCACCAAATATAACTACTAAATGATGACCACCGTTCTATTCCCTTGTTACCCTCGCTCGACCCAGCTACACTATTATTACCTGAAAGGAATTGTGAAGCAAAAGGGTGAGCACAACTAGCTCAGTAAAGAATATCATGACTAAAGATAATTAAATTATCAATAGCCTTCATCAATAATAAATCAGAGATTTAGAACATATGGTAAATGATAAAAATTTCAACCATAGTTGCAGCGGAACATGCAATCCATTAGAAGAGTCAAATAGACTATAAAGTCTATTATCTTCTCCATGTTAAAAATCCACCAACAATGTTTTATCCCTGTAACATCAATCAACAGTTCTGGTCCACAATCATATAAATAACTCATAATCATAATTGTGACTATAAATTTTTCTTCGCACCCAGGACGAAGAATATTTTCATCACCTGTCTTTACCTGAAACATCAAAGATCATGGTTATACCAAATCACAGTTCCTGTTTATAATCATACTAACAAATCCATCTTTGCACTACGGGCCAAAGATATTCATCAACAAACCATCTTTGCACTACGGGCCAAAGATATTCAACAACAGTTCATCTTTGCACTACAGGCCAAAGATATTCATCAACAGGCCATCTTTGCACTACATGCCAAAGATATTCATCAACAATTCATATTTGCACTACAGGCCAAATATATTCATATCTCAAAGAAATATATAATCATTTCAGAATTTATATAAACAATAATTATAACAATGTTGATCAATTCACATTTGCACTTAAGCTTAAGATATTCAATTATAAATTCAATGGTCATGATCATACCAGTCACAATTCAACTTTGCACTACAGGCCAAAGAGAACCCTAGTCATGATCATACTAATAATCTACCCATCTTTACACTCCAGTGAAAGAGAATTTCAACATCAGGGTTATAAAAATGTTATATATGATGATAAAAATAATATGATCAACATATAGTTTTAATCTCAAGAGTAATATTCGTAACTCATGAATAGTAAATCGTGAATAGTAACTCATAAATAGTAAACTCGACACAAAAAGGTAGAAATTTCACAATAAAATCCATACCAATATTTCGGTATAATGATATTGAAAGAATAATATTTCTTAAGCTTATAAACAATTTATTTAAATTGTTTACACTTTACTAAATAATGCATTTAATCATTCTAAAATACCAAACTCATAAGATTTTAGCACCAATAATCAAAACCCTCATCAAAAATCTGCATATATTTCATATAGGATTCTCAAGCCATAAAATCTTATTTTTTAATTTTCTTACTTCACATAACATATTTAATTCATTTACTCATAACTAGTCCATTTTCATGAAAAATACCAAATCAATTCCAAAAATATTTCTTTTCTGGGATTTAGCATAATATAGTCCCATATTGAACATATATTTTTCTCAGAATTTTTAAAACTCATTTACTATTTTTCATATGGCCAAAACCACCGAATATTTAGACATTTATCAAAAATTGTACTTTTGTCCAAAAATTCTGAAATTTACAGAGTATACTTCTATCATACACATGTACTCCCAATAAAAATTTCATCAATTTTGGAGTTAACCACAAGGAATTATAAGCGGTTACTTTTAAAATAGTCTTTTCCCGTAAAATTCATAACTCTTAATCTATACATCCAAAAATCACCATTTTTTTGGACACAATCAATAAAACTCATCAAAATATCATTTCAAATTTTTCCATAATTTTTGAAGATCAGAAAAATTACGAAACTGAAAATCATAACAACCCTTAAAATCCATTACTATCCCTTACCTCAAAAGAGCAGTACTTCTGACTGGATATCGGATATGATGCTGAAGGAAACTTGCACTGATGAATAGCAACTCACCAAGTATCTAAAAACTCACAAAATATGCTTCATAATATAGAGAGAGAAAGAGAGAAAGCTTATATTTCTGGTGTGATTTTCAATTCTAACTTAGCCCTCTATTTATAGGAAAATTTTGGTAGGTTTGACCTGCAACCTGATGGCTTTACCTGCTACTATTTCCACCCACCACATTTGAAATATAATTCAGCACATTTCTTCACCAACCACAAGTGGGGCCCACCAATTCTAGAATTTTCCACCAAAATGATAAACTCCGAAAATTCAATAATTTCTGAACCAGTCATCTCGTAAAATTCATAATAAATCATACGTTCATTTTTAACGGTTCAAAATTTGTGGACATATACTCAACTTATATATGTATAACATATCCAAATATTACCACGATCCAACGGTCGGATTAAAAATTATAACCCTCGCAAAATATCTCAAAAATCCTAATTTTTAATACCTCCATTCCGACAAAAATACTGATAAAAACCTCAATATTAACTCCTTCATTTTTAACCACAAAAATATATCCCTCATTTATATCCACATAAAATAAATATTTCCTTATCATATGAATCAATAATTAATTATTCACAAATAATATTACAGAATCACATTTATGACAACCAGGCTGTTCCCAGGAAAGAGGGGGCTTTCCAATAAGGATTTCTCCTTACTGGCGCGCAATTAGATGACCAAACCTCTCCTTAGACAGAACTTTCTAGACATTGCCAATAATGCTATCTAATAATACTATTCAAATAATATGAATTATTGATCTGATAATGGGAAATACTGTGCAGCAACAATTATTGAACAACAATAATACAAAATTTCAACGTAGCAATTATTGAATCAATAAAATAAAATATTGAACAGTAATTACTGTAACAATTATTGAGTGTTGCCTTCTTACGTAAGAATCAATAATTTCAAAAATACTATGCAATACCGTGTGCTACTGTGCAATAACGCGTATTACTGTATTTTAACCACCGGATATTCCAACAGTGTTAACGGTAACAATTACGCCGTTATTTGTAAAAACTCAAATTTGTCGTTTTCTTCACCCGACAGTTATTCTGTTATGGGGCCCACAAATGGCTGCGCCGTCGTACGAATATTTCCCGACAGAAAGAATATTCCACGACCAAACGAATATTCCCCGACAACAATGATTATTTTATAACCACTTGCTTATTTTGAAAAAAAAATCATATTTCACTCATAACTTTAAACTTTTATCAATTTAACCATTTACTGAATAGTAATTATAAGAAAAATTGAATACTTTTATTTCATAAAATTCGGGGTCTTACAAAGATTATATAGGTAGTGCTCGTAAATATACTCAGCAAGTGGATGAGCACATCCCTGTCTTATGATGACACGAGATTGTATATCATTAGACATCTCGTATGATAGTGACAAAACACCCTTCCAACGTTGGGTTCGCCTCACCCTATTTTCTTCACCAAATATAACTACTAAATGATGACCACCGTTCTATTCCCTTGTTACCCCCGCTCGACCCAGCTACACTCTTATTACCTGAAAAGAATTGTGAAATAGAAGGGTGAGCACAACTAGCTCAGTAAAGAATATCATGACTAAAGATAATTAAATTATCAATAGCCTTCAACAGAATTAAATCAGAGATTTAGAACATATGGTAGATGATAAAATTTTCAACCATAGTTGCAGCGGAACGAGCAATCCATTAGAAGAGTCAAATAGACTATAAAGTCTATTATCTTCTCCACGTTAAAAGTCCACCAACAATGTTTTATCCCTGTAACATCAATCAACAGTTCCTTTCCACAATCATATGAATAATTTATAATCATAATTGTGATTCTAAATTTCGCATCCAAGACGAAGATAATTTTCATCACCTGTCTTTACCTGAAATATCAAAGATCATGGTTATACCAAATCACAGTTCTTGTTCATAGTCATACTAATAAATTTATTTTTGCACCACGGGCCAAAGATATTCATCAACAGTTCATCTTTACACTACATGCCAAAGATATTCAACAACAAGTCATCTTTGCACTACGGGCCAAAGATATTCATCAACAACTCATCTTTGCACTATAGGCCAAAGATATTCCTCAATAGTTCATATTTGCACTACAAGCCAAATATATTATTATCTCAAAGAAATATATAATCATTTCAGAATTTATATAACCAATAATTATAACCACGTTGATTATTTCACCTTTGCACTTAAGCTAAAGATATTCAATTATAAATTCAATGGTCATGATCATACCAGTCAACAATTCAACTTTGCACTACTGGCCAAAGAGAACCCATAGTCATGATCGTACCAAAAATCTACCCATCTTTACACTCAAGTCAAAGAGAAATATCATCATTAGCGTTATAAAAATGTTATATATGATAATAAAAAAATAATATGATCAACATATAGTTTTAATCTCAAGAGTAATATTCATAAATCAACTATAATTTGGTTAGAAAAAGAAACTAATTTTGTCATGAATAGTAACTCGTGAATAGTAACCCATGAATAGTAACTCGTGAATAGTAACTCATGAATAGTAACTCGTGAATAGTAACTCATGAATAGTAGCTCGTAAACTCATGAATAGTAACTCATGAATAGTAACTCATGAATAGTAATCCCGACATGAAAAGATAAGAATTTCACAAGAAAAATCTTACCAATATTCCGGTATAATGATATTGAAAGAAATAATACCATTTTTTTTTAAAAATAGCATCCCTTATTATCCCTTACAATCCTTTACCTCAAAAGAGCAGTACTCCTGACTGGAATAACGCTGAACGAACTTGCACCGTATAGCAACACTCAAGATATCAAAATACTCACAAGAATACACTCGATAATATAGAGAGAGAAATAGAGAGAAAACTTCAGTTTCTGGTGTGATTTTCAATTCTAACCTAAGCACCCTATTTATAGGAAAATGCTTAGAACACCAAAGCAGAAAATTTAATAAAATAATAATATATTTATATAATTGTCAAGCCCACCTCTTGAATCTGAATTTCAGTAATTCACACATGCTAACCTTCTAGAAAAAGTAAGAAAAAACGTTTTTCTCAAAATAATTAACTTAAGCTCCCAAAAATCAATTATTTCGGAACTTAGGAACTTCAATAATTCATAATAAATAGTCATTTGATCAGAAAATTCGAATCTCGCGTGTTTTTATAGGAATTTCAATTCTCTACAACTTTGCAGAAGAAAGTTTTTCCAAATTCCAAACAGAAATTGATCGAAATCCATAAACGGGCGATTTTACAGTCAATAATAAATTTTCTGTCAAGAATTGTGTCCACCAACACACAAAACATGTGTTAATCATTTAATGCCACAAAAATACTCTTCCTCCTCATATACTTATATATCCCAAATTCATTGTAAAAATATCACCATCAATATATTATTAAAATAATATATTTAAATAAATTATTTTATCAGAAAAAGATAAAATATTAATTTTCAACAATTGTCACATTAAAATTTGTCTCCATCCATATCCACATAAAATTAATATTTTCCTCAACATATAAATTAATAATTAATTATTCACAAATAATATTACAGAATCACAGTACTGGCAACCAGGCCGTTCCCAGGAAAGAGGGGGCTTTCCAATAAGGATCTCTCCTTACTGGCACGCAATTAGATGACCAAACCTCTCCTTAGACAGAACTTTCTAGATATTACCAATAATGTTATCTAATAATATTATTCAGATAATATGAATTATTGTTTCGATAATAGAAAATACTGTGTAGTGACAATTATTAAAATAACAGTAATATAAAATATCAACGCAGCAATTATTGAATCAATAAAATACAATATTGAACAGTAATTACTGTAACAATTATTGAGTAGTGCCTTCTTACGTAAGAATCAATAATTGGTGCAATACCGTGTGCTACTGTGCAACAACGCGTATTATTGTGTTTTAACCACCGGGTATTCCAACAGTGTTAACGGTAACAATTACGCCGTTATTTATAAATAACTTACTCTTGTCGTTTTCTTCATCCAATCACTTTTCGTTATGGGGTCCACAAAAGGCTGCGCCGTCGTATGAATATTTCCCGACAGTAAGAATATTCTACGATCAAACGAATATTCCCCGATAACAATGAATATTTTATAACCACTTGTGTATTTCGAAAAAAAAATTCATATATCACCCTTAACTTTAACATTTATCAATTTAACCATTTACTAAATAGTAATTATAAGAAAAATTGAATACTTTTATTTCATAAAATTCGGGGTCTTACAATATTTCTTTTGAGGGTCTGACTGCACCACTGATGGCTACCTACGTACTCCCATTTATGAGGGGAGATCAGGTCTGCGTAGTTCCCGCTTGATAAGATAAACGGTTTGAGAAGTGTTTGTTTGGGGTTTTTTTTGTTTAGTTTGACCGCACCATAAATGGCTGCCTACATACTCCCATTGATGAGGGGAGATCAGGTCTTTCGTAGTCCAGGCTGTGGTTTAAAAAGGTTTAAAGTGGTAAGTGATGAGAAAGGTGTAGAGATGTTTTTGTTTTTTTTTTTTTTTTTTTTTGTTTTTTTTCTGTTTTTTCTTTCTTTTTCTATTTCTATTTCATTTTCTTTTTCTTTTTCTTTTTGTTTTTTTTCTTTTTCTTTACATGCATGGAAAATAAATGGAACACTGCGAAGAAAGTGATATCGTCCCAACATCTCCTAGAACTTATAACTGTATCCTCTAGATCTGCATCTTCTAGGCAAGCTGAGGCATGATAGTCCAGTTGTCAGTGGTTATGTTGCCTTCAGGGCTCGCGATAGAATTTACCTCTTGATTCTGAATATCTTCACTTATAGCCATAACTTGATTGCTTCCTGATTCAATAAATTTCCTCAGGGATGCTTGAATTGGACCCATCACACAAAGGTATGAACTCTAGATTCTTCAATGGGATGGCTTCTCCGACAACCTCACCACCTTTTTCTTTATCTGTTCCTTTGCCTTTTTCATGGGTTTGAGATGATTCGACCATGAAATCTCCCTCGAACTGTTGTTGCATTTCTCTCAAGGAACTTTTCTTTTTGGCTTTTTCTTCTTTGGAAAGGATTAGTATTTCCTCTGCATCATCCAAGGTTATAAAATTAGGAACGCAGTAGCTATCTTTGGACCACATGATGTTTGATGTTGGCAGAAGAATCTGCTTTGGGGATGCCTTTGTCTCCTCTGCCATTCCTTGTGTTCTGGCAGAATTGTCGCTCTGGCAGAATTGTCGCTCATAGCCTTCACCTCATTTGAACTGCCTGTCTCGAATGGACATCTTAAGCTTTTTATTTCCTTTTTGCCTTTTTCGGTCATGGGAAATTCTATCTCCAGCTCTCCATTTTCAATGAGATCCTGGATTTTATGTCGCAAAGACCAGTATTCTTCAGTCGTATGTCCAAGTGAGTTAGAATGGTAGAGACATATCTTGGTGGAATCATAACTCTTTATCTTGGGATTTATAGGAGGTAGCAACTCAGCAATCATTCCTCCGCTTATCAGAAAGTGTAGCATTTCTTCATTTGATTTGCTCAGAGGGGTGAATTTTCGGGCTCTTTGGGAGGTTGTTTGATCTTTCTTCTTCAAGAAATCGCATTCCCCTGAGCGATTTTTCCGCTGGCGAGATCTTTTAGCAATTTTATCATCCCCTTTTCTTGTACTTTCAGCCTTCTTTAATATTCTTCATTTAGCTGGCTCATCATAGAGAGATATGGGCTTACATTATGGTCAACCTCCTTTTTCTCTTGGCTTTCTGATAGTTGAGTGAAAAATTCCCTCGTTTCCTGATGTTGGCGCACTATCAGCTTAGCCAGTAGATTTAGTTGATTCTGGATCGTCTCTAATTTTTGCATTACTGGCATACCCTCCTCCGAGTTTTCCCACTCTAGGACATTTGTTATGTGCCTTTGGGGGTATTCCTCCACCCTTCGTATGTACTTACGATTTGGATACATTTCAGCGCTTCCTGACCCGATCATGTTTACTTCCTCCGTATCATGCTGTAACGGAAGGTTGGTGTTAAAATTTTGTTGATCAGGTTGTTGGACCATAATACTTCCACTTTCGATCAGATTTTGAATCTTATGCTTTAAGGACCAACAATCTTATGTATCGTGTCCTGGAGACCCTTAGTGGTAAGCACATCTTTGGCTTGGATCGTATCTTTTGCTCCTTGGTTCCAGAGGTGGAGCCAGTTTGGTAATTTTCTTGTGATCTATTAATATCGCCAACACATTTTCAAGGGAATCGCCTAGTGGAGTGAATACCCAATTTTCCGTTCTTTCAAATTTTCTTTTCCTGTCTGGGCATTGGTTGAATGCAGCCTATTGTTGAAATGGCAGATTGTCTTGCTTTTTCCAAATGGGGGGACTGTAGGTTGGTCTCCTAGCTTGTCCCTGTACAACAAAGGATACATCTTCATTGCCTTTATCGGGTACCCCCTTGGGATCGCTCGCATACTTGCCAGTCTGTATATGTTTGGCGACTGCTTCCAAGGTAGTGAAGTCTTTAATCTTTCATTCCTTCAGGCCCATCTCTGCCATTTCGCCGTGTTTGATTATTTTTGAGAATGGCTTTCCTATGCCCGCTAGGATCCTCTCATAGTAAGGAGCCTCTTGGTTATTAATAAACGTCATTACCATCTCAGTTTCCGTCATTGATGGAATAACTTGCGCTGCTAGATGTCTCCACCTTTGGGCATATTCTCGAAAATATTCAGTACTTTACTTTTTGACTTTAGTCACTTGGTATCGATCCGGTGCCATTTGTGACTGAAAACTGTACTGATTTAGAAAAGCATGGGCCAATTCTTCTCAGTTATAGATTTTGGCATTGTCAAGTCGGGCATACCAGGCTTTAGCCTCTCTAGTGAGACTCTACTGAAAAAGTTGTATTCTAAGGCTTTCATCTTCAACATAAGACCCCAGTTCGCCAATTTACACTTTTAGGTGCGTATAAGGATCGCCTGCCCCATTGTACTTTTCAAACTCTGGGATTTTGAATTTGTTAGGATATCGAGTCCCTGGGAGTATGCAATGATCTGAATAGGTGACATTTCCATAGTTTCCAGTCCCTTTGATTGATCGGATGGTTTCCTCCATTTGTTGGACTTTCTTTCTTATATCCCCAGTTTCTCGATCATCCCTGAGTTTTGTGATTTCAGGGGTTTTATAGGTTCCTTTATTGGAATGAGGTTCAGGTATCTGGGTTTCCATCTTTTTGCCAATACCCTGACTGCCCCCTGGTGGGAATGACTCTAGTTGAGTAGGCATTGTATGGCCCAGAGTGGCTTTACTTTGTTCTTTTAGAAAGACAACAAATTCTGCTATCTGATTCCTTAATCCTTCAAACTCCTCTCGGGAAACAGGAGTAGGATCAGGCTGGGCACTTGTAGCCATGTCTGAGAATGGGCTTAGTGCCATTTTGGACTTTAAATGGGTAACGGGACCGATTGCTTCCCTACAAAAAGAAGTGTTAGCTTAGTCTTAGTGAATGTAGGAATATTACATGCTACTTAATGGGTCTGTTTAGGAGTATTATCCTGCGAAACGGTTGTCAGTTGACCAGATAGCATGGCAAGTTTTGATATGAAAGGGAATGCATGTACACATGTTCCTTTATGTTTTCCATTACATTGAGATTGACATGGAAATGAAATTACAAGTAATTAAAATTACAAGTAATTGAAATGGGAAGGTATGAAGAGACTTCCCTTCGCATTTGGTTTATCAGAGGCTGACCTATCTTAGGTTACTCTAGCGGATTTTTGGCATGAAGGTTCCCAAATCATCGTAATTTACTCAACGGGAAGTTAATCCGGTCTTTCAAGTTGAGCGAATTTAGGTGGAGCCTTTCTGAGCCTCATTGGAATTAGTCTTCCTACGAGTCCAATAATCAAACACCGACAGGATAGCCTCCTGGTGGAGGAACCACACAACATACATTCACATACAACGTGTCTCACCGTTTATGAAAATGATGACATGTGCGAAGGACTAATATCACAAGCAGATATAGTGTAAAGCATTAAGTGCAGAAAATATATGAATTCGTACACATTCATCATAAATGTAAATGCAATATCCACACAAAAGCATATAACAATTTTGAAAAGATTGTAATAGGAGCTTAAGTCCTCTTACTGGAATCCCCAGCAGAGTCGCCACCTGTCGACGTCGGGATTTTTATTTGCCCATTTTCTGTTCTTGTTCTTTGGTGTTCTCACGTTAGGTGAGATTTGTTTGAAAAAAAAAGTTGTGAAAAAGGTCCGACATTTATATATTGACTATTTGACTGTAAGAGTCACCAGTTGGTTTTTTTAACTGGTTGTACCAACACAACCGAGAAAAGGTTTGCACATTGACCCAGTGAGGTGACACTGCTAAACGGGTCTGCGAAACAGAGATTCATTAGGGTCTGGGGACTTGCTTATGCGGAGGGAAGGTGTTAGGCACCCCCCGACATCAGTGTTACCACAGTGACCGCCAGTTTTCAAGAAACTGTTATATGAATGTGTGTGTGTGGGTCAATGTGCTATTATTTAGAAGTAGTGCGAGGCCTCATTCGCACCTATATACACAAAGTTTGAATTTATTTAAAAATTCAGTTTTAAACAAGATATAGCAGTGATGTTTTGTAAAAGAGGTTTTTCAAACCCTTATGCTCAATAGAAATTGAGACCTTTTACACTTCCATTTTATTATGTGTTCGACTTAATTGTTTTTATTTTCGAGATGCGAAGCATCTTCGTGAAAATAATATACATAGCAGTGCCGAACTCCTTGCGGGCATTAGAGCCATCCAAGGAAATTCAACACCGTGAATAATTTACAAGTTGTGTACAGCTGAAAATATCCATCACGGGAACCGAATCTAGATTCAGTGGACTAAATCTGTGATCACATGATTCCTAAGCTCACATGATTTAACAATTTATTTGAAAAGCTGTAAACAGTTTTATATATATAAAAGCTGTAAATATATATCTGCAGACATGATCAACCACCACGAAGCACCTCCATGGGGGATCAGAAATGTAAATATATAAAAGCGATATATATATATAAGCAAATAAACGCTCTGGATGTAAAATCCAGGCTCATCGAACAGAGTTCGATAACAATTCATATATATAAGTATATATATATATATATATAAAAGCAAGTAAACGCTCCGGATATAAATCCAGGCTCATCGAATAAAGTTCGACAA
Source organism: Panax notoginseng (assembly GCA_016801055.1). NCBI lineage: Eukaryota > Viridiplantae > Streptophyta > Magnoliopsida > Apiales > Araliaceae > Panax > Panax notoginseng. Next base: position 120,723,360 of record CM029022.1, read on the forward strand.
CAATTCATATATATAAGTATATATATAAAAAAGCAAGTAAACGCTCCGGATATAAATCCAGGCTCATCGAACAAAGTTCGACAACAATTCATATATACAAGTATATATATATATATATAAAAGCAAGTAAACGCTTCGGATATAAATCAAGGCTCATCAAACAAAGTTCGACAACAGTTTATATATATATATATATATATATATATATATATATATATATATATATATATATATGAAAGCAAATAAACGCTCTGGACGTGAGTCCAGGCTCAATCGAGACATAACTCGATAATGTTAGTCCATATATATATAAATATATATAAATATATATATATATAATTTACAAACATAAATAAAAGCCACGAACCGAAGTCCGGGTAAACACACGCAACACGACTTTCAATGTGGAGAACGGTGTGTGCCAAGATGAAGAGGAAGGCTTTAAAGTATGTAAGAAGGCTTAAAGTGGACTGCCAAAGAAGACTTCAATGACTTTAAATGGATGAACACTCGGCTCCCGCTGGTAAAAATTTAACAATATAGAAGCTCACAAGTGTTTAAAATGAGAAAGCACTTAGTTTATAATGTGTACAAAGAAAATTGGACAGGGCTTCCTCGCCTTTTCTCTTGCTAAAATGGCTGCCCCAAGCCGTCCATTTATAGAGGGAGAGCCGCAGTTGTACCTAAGGAAGTAGCAGGTGTACCTGCGGTTTCCCGGGGTGCCCCGGCCAATGTGGGTCCCACTGTCTTGATGTACTTGCACTCGGACAACGCGCTGTTCGCTTGAACCTTCATAACTTTCAATCCGGGAGTCCGATGGAAGCATGCCATATCATTCCAGAAAGCTCTTTCCAAGATCTACGCAATGACATAGGATTTGCCCTTTTTTGATTTTGGGAAGATGGGTCTATGACCGAAATAGCATTTTCGGGTCTCCGTCAGGCAGTTCGTGGAGCTGTTTTGCGTAGTTTGCACTCTGAAGTTAAGATATGGTTCTTATGGGACTTCTTTTGAAGCAATTTGAGTTGAAATAAGTGTATTTGATTTGAGTTGAAGCTAATTTGGCAAAATGACCATTTTTCCTTTCCCGGGGTTATCTACAGTTTTCGCACAGTTGTAGCGGGTTTTTCCCAGGGTTATCTCTGAGATTTTCATTTTGTTGACTCTGAATGTCCTCAAGGTTATCTCTGAGGTTGGCTTTACCACCCGGGGTTGACTCCGGGCATTGAACTTGATCTCCCGGGGTTGGAAACTGGATCTCTCGGAGCTATCTCCGGGGTTGGAATTGATGTTGTGGTCCTCCAGGGTTATCTCTAGAGTGTGAAAAAGACGCTTTTATCCTCCTGCATAGTTAGTAAAAGGAAAACGAAATTTCGAGTGTCTACAAGGGTCACACTATAAAAGGAAGAATAATTATTTAAGCAGTTAATGGCATAATCGTAATAATATGTTAGGTGTAATTAATTTAATATATGCTGATAAAATAAATTAAATAGCTTAATATTTATTATTTAATAGTTTGAAAATATTAAATATAAATTAATAAGATGAGTCTTATTAATATTATTACAGTTATTATTATTTTAATTTCTAAAAGAAGTTTGAAAATTAATTTAATATAAGTATTCTCATTTATTCCTAATAAGATTAGGAGGCAAATTTATTAAAAGAGTTTAATTATCCCTAATAAGATTAGGGAGCTTAATTAATTAAAAGAATTTAATTAATTAAATAAAACCTTATTTCTAATTAGATTAGAAAGGTTAACTAATATCTATATAAGAGGAGTCTTATGCCAGATATCAGTAGACGTAATTTCAATTATTAGAGAGTACTCCTTTTTCTATAGAGATAGAAAACTAGGGTTTAGTCAACCACCCTTCTTCTAGAATAATCCTTCTTCCGTGGTGGATTACCTCTAGAAGCCAAACACTTAGGTGACTAACAGTGATCAAAGAAAGGAATCAATCCGGGAGATTCAAAGAGATCGCGAAGAACTAGGAGTTGAACTCGTACTTGTAGATGCTCGATTCTACAAGGGTATGATTTCATAACTTCTTATCCTCCATTTTAATTAATAACATGCATAAAGGATGATCCGGGTAATTGGTTTGTGAAAATTTTTAAATCTGATTTTGTCATGCTTCCACTTATTTTGCAATTTGATTGCATCTTTGATTCTCATAAAACCTAACACATACAACAAGAAAGTTCAGCTCCGACAATTTAAAGAGAATGACTAGGTGTTAAAAAAGATCCTCTTCAATCAATATGAAGCCAAAGGAAAGTTCGCCCCGAGTTAGGAAGGCCCTTTCATTATCAAAGAAGTATTAGCGGGAGGAGACTTCAGACTGCAAGAAATGAACGATTAAGAATTTCCTCAGCTTATCAACTCAGTCACCGTGAAGAGGTACTATGTTTAAAATGCTTGCAAACCAACATCCTGATTAAAAAAAAATCAAACATGTAAGACCCCAACTTTTTATAAATAAAATTGATTTTTCTCTATTCATTATTTTGAAATAGTAAGGGGTGGATTTGATTAATGTGGTTAGTTATGGGTAAAATGCGCAAATATTTTAACTAAGCAAGTGGTTATAAAATATTCATTGTTGTCGAGAAATATTCGTTTGGTCGTGAAATATTCTTGCTGTCGGGGAATATTCGTACGATGGCGCATCCATTTGTGGGCCCCATAACTGAAAACTGTCGGATAAAAAAAACGACAAGTATGAGTTTTTTTATAAATAACGGCGTAGTTGTTACTGTTAACACTGTTAGAATACCCGGTGGTTAAAGTACAATAATACGCGTGGTTGCACAGTAGCACACGATATTGCACAGTATTTTTGGATTATTGATTCTTATATAAGAAAGCACTACTCAATAATTGTTACAGTAATTACTGTGTAATATTTTATTTTATTGATTCAATAATTGCTACGTTGATATTTTATATTATTGTTGTTTCAATAATTGTCACTGCACAGTATTTTCTATTATCAAATCAATAATTCATATTATTTGAATAATGTTATTAGATAGCATTATTGGCAATGTCTAAGGAAGTTTTGTCTAAGAAAGGAGTTTGGTCACCTAATTGCGCGCTAGTAAGGAGAAATCCTTAACGGAAAGCCCCATCTTTCCTGGGAACGACCTGGTTGTCATTATTGTGATTCTATAATATTATTGGTGAATAATTAATTATTGATTTGTACGATAAGAAAATATTTATTTTATGTGGATATAAATGAAGGAATTAATGCTGAGGAGTTTTATCAGTATTTTGTCGGAATGGAGGTATTAAAAATCATCTGTATGTGAATTTTGGTCATTTTCTGTTTGGAATTTGGAAAATTTTCTTCTACGAAGTTGTAGAGAATTAAATTTCCTATGGAATGGATATAAAATTCGTATTTTTCTGATAAAAGAGCTATTTATTATGAATGATTGAAGTTTCTGAATATTGTTTAAATTTAAAATATTTTTCAAAATTTTCTAGAATGGGTGGGCCCCACTCTTGTCCTTGTTGGTGTTTTGAGAATTTTTTTTCAATGGTGGTGTGAGTGAATAGCAGCAAATAAAGCCATTGGGTAGCAGGTTAAGTCTGCTTTGGCGTTCTAGTATTTTCCTATAAATAGGGTGCTTAGGTTAGAATTGAAAATCACACCAGAATCAGAAATTTTCTCTTTCTATAATATCGAGCGTATTTTTGTGAGTATTTAGATACTTTGAGAGTTACTATTCAGTGCAAGTTTCCTTCAACATTATATATGATATTCCAGTCTAAAGTATTGTTCTTTTGAGGTAAGGGATGTTATTCTCTTCGTAAATGATGTTATTTCGTTCAATATCATTATGCCGAAATATTGGTATGAATTTTATTATAAAGTTTTTACCTTTTTATGTCAGGGTTACCATTCACGTATATGACATTATTCACGTATACGACACTATTCACAAATATGACATTATTCACAGAAAAATAAAATTTTCTCTTCTTTGTCCAAGATGTCTATTATGTTTACTATCTTTGATTGTATCCATATTTTAATCTTTATTCTTGAATTTTACTCCACTATGGTTTATTACGGAGTATTTTTGAACTTCGATTATCTAAAGTACGAATCCCTAATCTTTGTCATTTTATCTCACTGGATTCGTTTCTTTAAAATATTTTTCATCATCCTCAGTCCTAAATGATGATATATCTGAATATCTTTGGCCTGTAGTACAAAGATGAATGATTACCTGATGAATATCTTTGGCCTGTAATGCAAAGATGGACAGGTGTTGAGATGAACATGACCAACTGGTGATACAAATGAATATCTTTGGCCCGTAGTGCAAAGATGAATATTTGGTTCAAGATGTATATTGATTGATGTTACAGGAATGCAATATTGATGATAGACTTTTAAATCATAGAAGATAGTAGATTTCATTCTCTACTTAACTCTTCTAATGAATTGTTATTTCCGCTGCGAATATTGATCAAAAACTTATTGTCCATTATATTTTATCTGATTTGTTGAAGGATAACGATAATTTGTTGTTTATTATCTTAGTCATAAAATTCTTTATTGGGCTAGTTGAGCTCACCCTTTTTCTTTTTGTTCCATTTTTCTTCTCAGGAGACGAGAATATAGTAGGAACTAGTCGGGATATGGAATGATAGTTCTAGATAGTTGTTTTAGCAGTCCTCACTGTTTTGTAAAATAGTGTATCAATAATTGTAATGAGGACTTATTTGAGTTTGGATATTGTCTAAAAGGTAATATTTGTATTTAAACTCACAGAATATGTGTTGTCGTATTTTGCACGAAAATTGTAATAATGAAGTTATAGCTATTTTGTATACCATGTATTTGACGACTCAGAATGGGTTGTGTAAAGCCCTGAAATCCAGTCTATCTTCACACCTGGATTCCGTACATCATGAGTACATCATTTATCCAACATACATAATTATATACTGAAATATAACAACATACACTCTCAATTCCCAGGTTCTAGAAACCTTATAACCTCTTTCATTACAATAATAATAATACATTATTCATTTCATCTTACAAGAGTGACTTTTATCCACCACCAAGGATACATAACAGTTCATTAAGCTAGTTTATAATTCAATTTCATCTTTAACAAGTCTTCACTTGATCTTCTCGCTCATTTACATTCTGAATGGCACTTCACCTGGATACCGTCAGCTTGAACTTTACGGGATCCTTAAGTTCTTCTAACCTTGTTCGCTGAAAATATTTTTCATTTAAAGCAAGTGTGAGCATTCAATTGCCCAACAAGTCATAACAGTTGAACAAACAACTTTCAGAATTCAAACTTTTCTTTAGAACTTCGATAACCGAACAAAGGTTATGAAGCAGCTTGAATAATAGGAATAGTCTCGATTCCTATCATTTTAAAACATCAGTCACTTTCACTTTGAAATACATTCATTCCTCTACCTTTTTCATACACATCCTGTCTGGCTAGAATCATTAGCATAGACTTAACAATAGCGGCTCATGTATAAACAAAACATACTTGTATTGAACAACTCAATCACAGAACAGTTCATATCATAGAAACACTGAAGTATTCAAATTGTGGAACAAGGCCTCATACATACTACCACCTTGTACATGCATCGCACATATGAACATAGACAAGACTTCTCAAGTTCTACATCTGAGAAGTTTAAGAAACTAGCATTCATGTAATATGAATGAAGTTAGGAAACTTGCCTTATGCACAGCTATAGCTTACGTTGAACTGCTCATTCCAATTCCTACATAACACATAAGGAGAAAATATAAACACAAATTAGTTATATATTGAACTTACGCATTGGTTTACTTAACTTTACTTCTTAGAGTTTGCGTTCTTGCAATATAAGTTTACGCGACTAACTTCCTTTACTAGTTACGGCTTCATGACATACGGAGATGTCTTACTCAATACGTTCATCATCTTAGATGATTTGCAATCTTATCTTCTTCTTATAACTTCTCTAGGACTCAGCACACATCGCTTCTCTGCTAGTAGTCCATATGGTACTCTGAGTGGTTTCCCACAAACAACCAATAAATAAGTTCCCGTCTCATCTACACTGCCATCACAGTGAGTTAGATCGGTTGCCAGTTTTGTATATACCTTCGCTCTCTGAAGGAATTGTTTAGCCCAGCTCCCATATGTCAACCATCAAAGTTTATGATTGTAACCTAACCTAAACTTATCTTAACTTATCTAAACCATTAAACTTAACGTTCGTTAAATAAATTTCTTATTCTTTACGGCTTTCTAGCAACTAAATACCATACCTCAGGATTCATTCCTTATCCAACTCACATTTGGTTTTCATTAATCTTATTACCGTTCACTACGGCTTTCTTGATAATTCATATCTAATTTAATACTTTCGTTATCCCTTACATGAACCCCTTGTTCATTACTCGTTCTTAGTGTCGAAGCCATACTGATCATTGTATGCTAAGACCGGTCGTTCATCACAACAACGTTGCATTTACAGCGTCTATATGCTTTACACTTATCTCTCACTATCATGACATAACATCGAAATGTTATTCATAACCCTCGTCGCTCAAAGTCTAAGGAATCACAACCACATCAATCCCTTATGTTCGTTCATCGCGACTACGGTCCCCGGACATCGGTTACGTAACCCGCGTTTATATTCTTTCTCTTTTAATCTTGTTTAATATTTCCATTCCACCTTTACTACAGGTTTAATTCACTCGATTAAGTGTTACATTAATTGGACATTATGTTCTTTATCGTCCCTTACGTTTCCCCCAAGAGCTGAGTAGTTAAAAGCTCATCTCTGGCTTTTTCTCTACACTGGCGCTGCAGTGCCACTTTCTTCATTAACTCTCGTGTTGCGGCGCGAGTTAGCAGCACCTGGCTCCCCGGTCTAGCGCTACAGCGCCACCTTACAAGGCATGGCTGGCGCCACGACGCCAAGCCCTAACCTTAGAAAATTTCTCTAAGTGTTAAATCCAATTTGAGACGCTTACTTCCCCATCTCATAACTCCTTCGTTACATCTCAGAACGAGGTCGTTCCAAATCTATTCTCTTCCTTATCTTACGTACTTCAATACCCCTTGGACAAAACTTCATTCTGAATTCGTTAACGTGCCATTCAATTGGCTTAATCTTCACCCTTCGTTCATTTTTATGCTTTTAGTGTTCTTCGCTCCTTCGTCCGTAATACGGTCATCCGAACTCAGAACTTGTTCGTTCTTGAGTCTGCGATTCACATTTTCTATGTTCTCTTACTTCCTTATGAAACCCTACACGTTTGGGTTCATTTACTAACTTTCTAATTATTGTTCGTCTTTTAAGAAAATTTTGCCATAACTTCGTTATAGCTAAGTTCGATCTGTTCCTCATGAACGTTTCTACCGTTCCTAACCAAGCAATAAGCAACTAAGTTATATGTGATGGTTTTAAACTTGTCCATCAATAACAATTATCCTACGATAGTTTTAAATTTGTCCATCAACAACGTTCTGCATGTTCTTCGCGTGTTCTTCGCGTTCTTCGTGTTCTTCGCGTTCTTCGTTCGTTCTTCATTTTAATTGATAGTTTGGATTACGATTTCATTTTTTATTGGAATTTGATGTTATAGAACATCATTCCTTACTTATTCCACCTACTTATTCATATAATCCACTCAGATCGTTCTAATTCACTACGAATCTTATACCTCCTTAAGAAATTTACAAACTAAACTTCTAATTCTTATTTCTTCATTTTTCTTATGATTTCAACCATATGAAATCATCTCTAACCTTATTTACTTCTTATCTTCATTAAGTTATGTTTTTAACATAGAAACTTAAAGAAAATATTAGAAGAGACTAGGGTTCGGATTACCGTTCTTTAATCTCCTTCTGTCGGACAAAGCGTGCACTCGGGCAAGCTTTTCCTCTTCCTCTACCTCTTCTTCTCCCATCCGAACTCTCTCTCTCTATCTCTCAAAGTGTAGGATTTTTAATAGCTCAAAATAATGAACTTAAGCTTTCTATTTATAGAAAACCAAGGCTTAGGGCAAATTGGTCATTTCGCTCCCTTAACCTCCTTACTATTCCTATGCTTAGCCACCAAGTTTACTTGGCCTCTACATTAACTTAGCCATTAAGTCTTCTTAGCCCTTAAGTTTGCTTAGCCCTTAAGTTTACTTAGCCCTTAAGTTTACTTACTCATTACTTATAAGCACTTTACTTAGCCATTAAGCATAAACACTTTACTTAGCTATTAAGCATAAGCACTTTACTTAGCTATTAAGTTTACTTAGCTATTACTTAATTTATTCCTTACTTAGCCTTTAAGACTAAATCGTATTCTATGCATCTCATTGTCGTATTCTCTTCGTATATAGTTCGTACGATATTCGTATTATACGTCATAATAATCTTCGTACTATACTCGTATAATAACTAGTATTACACTCGTATTTCTTACGCATAATAACCCTAATTATTATACGAAATCATTAAATTCTCAGAACTTACTTTTCCTAACATTTAGGTTTTAAGTCCGTAGGCAAAAACTTCGTTTTTGTCATAACTGAAATATTATTGAATATTCCATCACGTCTCAAAATTATACGTAATCATTAATTTCTCAGAATTTCAAAATAAATCTCTGAGCAGAAACTGATGAATAATGCCTATTTCGTCTTTTTTCCAGAAAATATTTTTGTTCCCGGAAAACTTTCATTTTCGTCTTGAAAATTCTTACTCGTTCAATCTAGCTCGTAGTAAGAATACTCCCGACTTATAATCATTCTAGGTTATAGAACGATTAATAAACACATAGCACAAAATAGTATTAATAAAAAAATTATTTTATTAATAACTAATTCTTTAAACTTAAATTTTGAACAACCCGAATTTCTGGGTCGTTACAGGTTGTGTGGACCTATTTTGGGGGCGTCACAAATCAAGTTAATTCAGGTTTTCACTACAGATCCGGAACTACGTAGACCTGATCTCCCCCTATCAATGGGAGTACGTAGACAGCCATCTATGGTGCGGTCTGTAAGGTTTTGTGAAAATCAAAGTAACAATCAAACTGCAAAATTAGTGGAAGCAAAATAAAATCAGATTTTATAATTTTTCACAAAACAATTACCCGGATCATCCTTTATGCATATTATTAATTAATACAAAGAACAAGAAGTTATGGAATCATACCCTTGTAGATACGAGCTTCCACAGGTATGAGTTCAACTCTTACTTCTCCGCAATCTCCTTGAATCTCCGGGTAGATTCCTTCCTTTGATCAATATTAGGCACCCAAGTGTATGGCCTCTAGAGGTGATCCACAAAGGAAGAAGAATTTTCAAGAAGAATGGTGTATTGGCTCAAACCCTAGTTTTTCCTATTTCTATAGAAAAAGGGGGTGTACTCTCCAACTTTTGGAATCACGTATATCTAATATAAGACTCCTCTTATAAAGATATCAGGTAACCCTATTTAATTAAAATAAGGTATTATTTATTTAATTAAACTCCTTTAATTAATTGGGCTCCCTAATCTTTTTAGGGATAATTAATTAAACTATTTTAACTAATTTTGCCTCCTAATCCTATTAGGAATAAATGAGAATACTTATATTAAATTAATTCCTAAACTCTTTTAGAAATTAAAATAATAATAATTATAATAATATTAATAAGTCGCCTATTATTAATTTATATTTAATATTTCCAAAATGTTAAATAATAAATATTAAGCTATTTAATTTATTCTATCACCATAGATTAAATTAAATATACTTAAGATATTATTAGGATTTTGCCATTAAGTTCTTAAATAATTATTTTTTCTTTTATGGTATGACCTTTTAGGTTCTCCATATTAAACCGGTTGTGAATAAATCAATTAGAACAATTCTAATCTTATTTAAATTAATTAATTAAGCTATTAATTTATTTAAATAAATAATATATATTCTACAATAGGGATAAGCCTCCCTAGTGATCAACGACTTTTCAGATAATATAGATTTTAACATTAATCATAAAAGATCCTTTGAGTAAATAGTTACTGTGTAATTCAATCATTCTACCATACAATGTCCCAATTAAATATAAGACATGAAATTAATGTCAAGTTTTATTTTATTTAATTAAATGTATTTCGATTCCCAAATGTACAACTCCGAATAAATACAAATTAGAAACTCCTTTCTAATTTCATTCCACCTTGGCCAAGGATTCATGGGTTGTCATTTATCGAATCACATAGGACATTTCTCTTCTTTTACTAGAAGTGGTAGATTCTTTATTGATCATTCATTATCTCCATATATATCTAATTACACCTAAGCATACCCTTTGATATACCCCAACGATATTAAGGAATAAATCAAAGTATAATTCATTATACACAAGATATTATGATGATATCAAGTCCAAGGATCACTTGTACTATTATCACTACATGAATTCCTATTGATAGAAAAGTAAAACTCAATTAGGTATTCCTTAGCGAGTCACGTTCAGTGAACTTATTCTGCAATAAGCACCTACATACTTGCTTTAGTGTCTCCACACAAATGATCATGAGATCAAGCATCCTCATCTAATGAGCAAGCAACGTATGTACCAATCTATCTGAATTCACTAATCTCCATTTTAGTAATCCATTGATTGAGAATATTTTAGTTTTAAGCTATCTAAGAATCTCATTAGCATGATTTCATCATGATTCTAAAAGTATTGCTCAAACCTATGAGTTTATCACATATTATTAAAACAACACTATGTAGATAATAAATGCCTTTAATAATTAATTCTTTTATTAATAAATAAATAAGATTGATTGCAAAGTATATACTTTATCATCATACATGATTGGCTTGTATGCATACTACTTTCAATCTCCCACTTCCACTAAAGCCAATCATCGTGGTATCTCATACCCATCTTCTCTAAGTGACGATCGAACTGCTGTTGTGTTAACGCTTTAGTAAATAGATCTGCAATATTGTCTTGAGAGTTCACACGCTCTAGGGTAACGTCTCCTCTTTCAATGATCTCTCTGATTAAATGAAACCGCCGCAACACGTGTTTGGATTTCTGATGAGACCTGGGTTCCTTAGCCTGCGTAATGGCTCCGGTGTTGTCATAGAATAAAGTTATTGGTTCTGTAATGCTAGGAACCACACCAAGATTGGTAATGAACTTCTTTATCCAAACAGCTTCATTTTTAACATCACTTGCAGCTATGTACTCTGCCTTTGTCATTGAATCAACAACTGCTTGCTGTTTGAAACTCTTCCAACTCACTGTGCCATCGTTTAAGGTAAACACATATCCAGAAATGAATTTACTGTCATCTTGATCCGTTTGAAAACTTGAGTCTGTGAAGCCCTCTAGTTTCAATTCAGACCCACCGTAGCCAAGAAATACATCCTTAGTTCTTCTTAAGTACTTTAGGATTTTTTTCATTGCCTTCTAGTGTTCTTCTCCTGGATTTGACTGATATCTGATTGTTACACTAAGTGCATGACCAACATCCGGTCTAGTACATATCATACCGTACATGATAGATCCTATTGCTGAAGCATAAGGAATCTTACTCATACGGTCTCTCTCTTTAGGTGTCTTTGGGGCCTGTTTCTTGGAGAAATGTATTCCATGGCTCATCGGTATGAGACCTCTTTTGGAATATTCTATGTTAAACTTCTTTAGCATCGAGTCAATGTACGTTCCTTTGGGATAAGCCAAGCATCCTTTTAGATCTATCTTTATAGATCTTTATCCCCAAATTATAGGATGCTTCTCCCAAGTCCTTCATGGAGAAGTGTTTAGATAACCATATTTTAATAGGAATATTGTTCTCTATCAATAATATATCATCAATATATAATATAAGGAATGAAACAGTGCTCCCACTAACCTTCTTCTACACAAATGGTTCATTCTCATTTTTGATAAAATCAAACTCTTTGATTATCTCATCAAAACGGATGTTTCACCTACGAGAAGCTTGCTTCAATCCATATATGGATCTTTGTAGCTTACAGACTTGATTTGTTCCAACCTTTGAAGCAAATTCCTCTGGCTGTGTCATATAGACATCCTCCTCAACTTTCCCATTGAGGAATGCTATTTTCACGTCTATCTGCCAGATTTCGTAGTCTTGGTGAGCTACAATTGCAAGCAAAATCCGAATGGACTTGAGCATCGCTACTGGTGAGAAGGTTTCGTCATAATTAACTCCTTGTCTTTGTTTGAATCCTTTTGCGACTAGTCGGACCTTATAGGTCTCTACCTTGCCGTCTGCACCAGTCTTTCTTTTAAAGACTCATTTACACCCAATAGGCTTAATGCATTCAGGTGGTGAAACCAAAGTCTATACTTGATTTTCATACATGGAGTCCATCTCGTATTTCATGGCTTCTTACCACTTCTCTTAGTCTTTACTACTCATAGCATGTTCGTAATTCAATGGATCATCATCATTTATGATGTGTACCTCATCATCATCCTCTATGACGAATCCATACCTATCAGGTATTTTTGGTATTCTTCCAGATTTATGAATAGGGTGTGTTACAATATGTTCTTACACTTGATTAGGTACCTAACTTTGATCCGTAGTATTTTGTGATTCTTGAACCTCTTTAGGATATATCATACTCCTATTGACCCCTTCAAGGATAAACTCCTTTTCCAAGAAGGTGGTATGTTTCGCAACAAACACCTTTTGATCAGTTAGATGATAGAAATAATGCCCATATATTTCTTTAGGGTATCCCACAAATCTACATTTGTCAGATCTAGTCTGTAGCATATCGTTTTTAAACTTTTTGACATAATTTGGACAACCCCAAGTCTTAACACGCTTAAGATTTGGTTTCCTCCCTGTCCATAACTCATATGGGGTTCTAGGGACATATTTGGTAGGTACCTTGTAAAGTAGGTATGTAGCCAATTCTAGGGCATATCCCCAGAAGGAAATTTGAAGATTAGTTGTGACGCCCCCAAAATAGGTACACACAACCTATTCTGAGTCGCCAAATACATGGTACATAATTTAAATACAACTTCATTTATACAATACGATAAAAGTTTAGCTGAGAGTTTTAACACGAATATTATCTCATAGACAATATCCTAACTCAAATCGAGTCCTCATTACAATTATTATCACACTATTTTATAGAATAGTGAGGACTACTACAGCCACCATCTCAGACCGTCACTCTGTGACACCCCCAAATTCGGGTACTTCGATTCCACGGGATCTGGTGTTCACTGTACAAATATCATTTATCTATCTACCCATAATAAATGCAAACCATGCAATAGATAGAATGAAAATCTTCCCCTTAAGGGTTACAACATCCAAATAATAATAATACAATCCCAGGTTAAACTAACCTTAAACATCTGTGCAGAATCATAAACAAATAAGTCTTAAATAACATCATTAACTCAAGTCTTAAACATAAATACATCATCTAATAAAAATAACAAGTCTTCATCACTTGCTAACTTTTCCCTTGCCTTTACTAGTGGAAGGTTCATCGGTTCTTTCGTTCTTAACTGCAATGTTATTATTAAGCAAGAGTGAGCACTATTGCCCACAAGTATAAAATGAAATAACAGTATAATAACATGCGAGAAAATCAAAAACATCTGAGTGAAAGCTCAACTTTTGAATCAAGAATGAATAACAAGAATCAAAAGAATTCTGAGGGGGGTCATAAGACCTGGAACTATGTCCTAGGTTATCAAGGGTTATACTTGAAACCTTTAACAGTTATAAGACTATGGACCTTTCTTCTCATACTTAGGGGGATCAGCCCTTAGTACCATACTGTGCACAATATCTTAACGCTAACGCATAAGTAAATCCCTTTGCAGGGTTGTTCATCTCAGTTTGACATTCGAGTCCGCACCAAAGGAAGTTTGGTTTGGATAATTCATCAAGGGTTCTGAAATTTAGAACGCTCATTAACTATGTACTAGTCGAATCAATAAGGGTTCGCTAGTCTAATAAGGTTCAATAATAATGATATTCAAATTGAATAATAATCTCAGGAAGTATACAATAGAACAATTATTGTATAACTGAATCATGCTTTGAAAAGATAATCAATCTTTAATATAACATTTGAACTTGAATAATAATAATAATAATTTACTCGAGGTAAATAATAAACTTGAACAATAATGACAAGTAGGGTTAGAAAACTTGCCTCGTGCGTAGGCTAAACGATTACTACTTCCGTTCACCACAAATCCTACACACATACCATATGTATTCACGACATTCATTAGTTACATTTTCACTTAATTATTTAATATAAACTCTACTTTATTTAACAAATCATTACCCTTCTAATTTAATTACTTAATTAAATTAGAATATTTTCATTCTCTTACTATTATTACAATCGAATAAATTATTTCATAATAATTTCCATCGAATATTTATTTTATTCCATAAATATCTCAATTAAAATATTTAATTTATTTTATAAATATTTTAATAATAATTTTCATCAAATATTTATTTTATTCCATAAATATCTCAATTAAACTATTTAATTTATTTTATAAATATTTTAATAATAATTTTCATCGAATATTTATTTATTTATTATTATTATTATTATAATTATTAATTTTTTTTACCGCCGGGGCGGGGTAATGTAGTTTGGTAACGCCCGCTGGGGGCGGGGTTACCCAGGCTCATTTTCTGCAGTTTCTGCAGTTCGCAAACATAACAAGGCCAAATTAGGCCAAAAATCAATCACACGTAAAATTATACATGAATATGGTCATAACTACCAATTAGTTATTTTTACACGAATTTAGACTTACCAAATCATTGTAATATATATATAATCATTATTTAACCCATCTAGCATGATTTTAACTAGTTACAACACATAATTTGCAAAATCAACACATTTACTTCCACTGTTCTTGATGTTCTTGAAGGTTTTGAAAATAAAACATAAAAATTGTCACTACGGATTCGTTATAACACCGAATCCGTTTATTTAAACTTTGGTCTCTTCGTATCAACATGCATAACAACATACGAATGTAAAATTTAGGGATAATATACGTTCAATACATGAAATATCACGTATAAGGTCATATGGCCAAAACCCATACTCTATAAATTTTTGAAATAGCAATTCATAGTATTATGAAACTGATGACATTATAATTAACATAAAATATATATAATCAAATACGATTTGACATATCTTAACCCATATATAAACTCAGAATCAAACCTTTTTTTCAATTTCAGAGATTTTACAAAATATATGAAAGCCATTTTTATAAAAACCAATGACGTGAATTAAAAATTGGGTTTGGAGAAATTACCCAGAGCGTAGAGTGTAATGTAGGAGATGAATTGAAACTCTTCTCAAACTCTTCTTCAATCACACACTCAAAATTCTTAACTTTTCTCTCTGAATTTTCTCTGTTATGTTTTCTAGACTTAGAACAATAATATTAAAAAGAAGACGTCTAAATTAAAAGAGAAGAACTGACGCAGAAGTGGTCAGTTATTTCAGTCATAGGTAACTGCATCCAACCACTACTAGGGCCTTGTTTGGCAACCCTTAATTGATTCAAACTTATTTAATTTAATAAAAGCTTTATAATATAGTTTCAATCATGTCACACCCAATTCAAATATCTTATTTAATTTAAATAAAATATAATAACTTCTCATAAATTCACATAGTCATATATTTAATTTTCTCATTAATTAATAATGTCAAATTATTAACTTTCTAATTAATAATTAAATTAATTAAATAACATCATGCTTAATTAAATATTTCTTTTAATACAATAAGCTCACATAATTACATATTTGAATAATAATTATTTTCTACATTAATTTAACAAATGTAACACATACAATTTAAATTAATCTACCACAATTGCATCAATTAATTATTTAATCTAATAATTAAATCATCGAAAAATATTTATTTAGTTAAATAAATATTAAAAATTAATTTACAAAATCTCGTTCGTCACATCTTTCCCCCCTCAAAAGGATTCTGTCCCCAGAATCACGACTCAATAAATTTGACCTGTTACATTCTCCACTCCTTACAAAGACTATGTCCCCAGAATCGCTTACAAATAATTAAGTAAATAAATGAGGGTAATTCTTCATCATATTCTCTTCGAGTTTCCATGTAGCTTCTTCAGCGTTGTGGTTCCTCCAAATTACCTTAACAGAATGTATAACTTTATTTTTGAGAACTTGTTCTTTTCGGGGGATAATTTGGATAGGAATTTCTTCGTAAGATAAGTCTTTCTCAAAATGCAGGGGTTCGTATTCAATTGCATGCTTGTAATCGGCTTTGTATGGTCGTAATACAGAAACATGAAAGATATTGTGGACATTCTCGAGTACTGGAGGTAAGGCCACCTCGTACGCAACTTATCCGATTCTTCTCAGTACTTCAAAGGGTCTAATGAATCTTGGGCTTAATTTCCCTTTCTTTCCGAACCTGATCTTCCCTTTCCAGGGAGAGACCTTCAAGAAAACATAACTACCTGATTCAAACTCAATAGTTTTACGATGTGGATCAGCGTATTTTTTCTGTCGATCTTGAGCCGCTACCAGTCGTGCTCGGATCACTTTGACTATTTCTGTCGTCTGCTGTACCAATTCTGGCCCTAGCAATTGTCTTTCACCAACTTCATCCCAGTAAAGCGGAGTTCTGCACTTTCTGCCGTATAACGCTTCGTAAGGCGGCATGCCTATACTAGCGTGATAACTGTTGTTGTAGCCGAACTCTACTAATGGTAGGTGATCATCCCAATTTCCTTTAAAGTCCATCACATAGGCTCTTAGCATATCTTCTAATGTCTGAATCGTTCTCTTACTCTGTCCGTCTGTTTGAGGGTGGTAAGCTGTACTCATTCGCAATTGCGTACCCATGCATTCCTGAAGACGTTTTTAGAAATTTGATGTGAAGCGCGGATCCCTATCTGAAATAATTGATACCGGAACTCTGTGCCTCGAAACAATCTCTTTTACGTCGCCAACTGATCTAAGTTGAATCTTATTTTGATCGGAAGGAAGTGTGCAGATTTTGTCAATCGGTCAACGATAACCCATACTGCGTCATAGCCTTTCTGAGTCGTCGGAAGACCAACCATGAAGTCCATTGTAATATGTTCCCATTTCCACTCTGGGATATCTAACGGTTGTAGCAATCCACTCGGTCTCTAATGTTCCGCTTTCACTTTCTGATAGGTCAGACACTTGGCAACACATTCTGCAACATCATGCTTTAAATTCGGCCACCAGAAATGTTGTCTAAGATCTTGGTATATCTTGGTACTACCAGGGTGAATCGAATATCGTGAACTATGAGCCTTGCTTAAAATATCTTCCTTAATCACTTGAACTGGCGGTACCCAAATTCTACTCTCAAATCTCAGTATTCCTTCCTTATCTGTCTTAAATCTTGGTTCGGTTCCTTCAGATATCTTCTTTGTCACCTTTTTACATTCTTCGTCCTGAAGCTGAGCCTCCTTAACTTTATCCAGTAGGGTTATACCAGATTGCATCTGAAATATTTTCTCATCAATCTCCATAGGATACTTCACTTCCAATTCCAGTTTCTTCATTTTTGCGATTAGCTCGTCCTGAGCAGTCAACATCATCAACTTCTCCCGAACCTTTCTACTTAAGGCATCGGCAACGATATTTGCCATACCCGGATGGTATAAAACCTCACAGTCGTAGTCCTTAATTAACTCTAACCACCTTCTTTGACGCATATTCAAGTCCTTCTGCGTGAAAATATATTTCAGACTCTTATGGTCCGTATATATTTCACACTTCTCCCCGTAGAGATAGTGCCTCCAAATTTTCAAAGCAAAAACAACTGCAGCTAACTCCAAGTCATGGGTCGGATATCCCTTTCGTAATCCTTCAATTGTCACGATACATACGCAATGACTTTGCCATTTTGCATCAGCACACAACCAAGTCCTTTATGTGACACATCACTATAAATAACAAAATTTCTTGTATCATCCGGAAGAGATAACACAGGTGCCGTACTTAACCTCTTCTTCAATTCCTAAAAACTTTCCTCACACTTATCCGTCCAAACAAATTTCACAGCTTTTCGAGTTAAATTCGTTAGCGGAGTTGCGATCTTGGAAAAGTCTTGAATGAATCTTCTATAATATCCTACCAATCCAAGAAAACTTCTTACTTCCGACGTTGTTTTCGGCTGATCCTAGTTAATCACGGCTTCAACTTTTGATGGATCTACCGAAATTCCATTTTTATCGATCACATGCCCAAGAAATTTCACTCGTTCAATCCAAACTTCGCATTTCGAAAACTTGGCATACAACTTTTCCCTTCACAACACTTCCAACGTTAATCTCAAATGCTCTTCGTGTTCTTCCTTGGTTTTCGAATAGACCAAAATGTCATCTATAAATACCACTACGAACTTGTCCAAAAACGGCTTGAACACACCATTCATTAGTCTCATAAATGCTGCAGGAGCATTCGTAAGACCAAACGACATTACTAAAAATTTGTAGTGACCATATCGCGTTCTGAACGCTGTCTTCGGTACATCCTCTGGCCTCACCTTCAGCTGATGATAACCGCTTCTCAAGTCTATCTTGGAAAAGTATATTGCTCCTTTTAATTGATCAAACAAGTCGTCGATCCTCGGTAATGGATATCTATTCTTAATCGTGACCTTATTCAGTTCTCTGTAGTCAATGCAGAGCCGCATCGATTCGTCCTTCTTTTTCACGAATAACACTGGCGCTCCCCATGGCGATACGTTCGGTTACATGTACTTCTTGTCCAACAATTCTTGTAGTTGTACCATTAATTCCTTCATCTCTACTGGTGTCATTCGGTATGGTGCCTTCGATATTGGAGCAGTTCCTGGCGCCAAATCGATCACAAAATCTACCTCTCTATCTGGTGAAAGTCCTGGCAAATTGTCTGAAAATACGTCGACGAAGTCCCTCATAATCGGTATTTCTTCTACCTTCAGATTCTCTTTTCGACTGTCGACTATGTAAGCTAAGTATCCTACATAGCCTTGTCTTAATAACTTCCTAGCTTGCATCATCGTCAGACAACTCGCTTGTCTAGGCGACTTGCTACCATAAAATACAACCTTTGACGGAGTCATAAGGTTAATACGCTTCTTTTGGCAATCAATTACAGCCCCGTAATTGAATAACCAGTCCATTCCCAAAATAACGTCAAATTCCCCAAGTCGAATAGGGATAAGATCTACATTCATGATATTACCCTTAATATCCACCCTACAGTTCTTAAACACGTACTTAACAGGGAATATCTCTCTATTCGCAATTTCTATATTCATGGGATATTCCAACTCATCCATAAGCAAATTTAAACTATTAGCAAAGTCTTCGGATATAAAGGAACAAGTAGCACCCGAATCAAATAAAATATAAGCACTAATTTCATTGATCGGAATGATACCTGACACCACAACACGAGACTGGATTGCATCCTGCACCGTCATATTGAAAGTCCGGGTGGTAGGTCGATTTGTTGCGGTTGGTCTGGTGATGGTTAAGGCATTTCCACTGTTATTTCCCCGATTTCCTCCTGATCCTGACCCTCACGATCCCTTCTTGGGACAGTCTCTTGCCAGATGGTCCTTCGAACCACAAGTAAAACAAGCACCCTTCTTTGGGTTTGGACAGTTTGGTGCTATGTGGCCTTCCTGACCACAATTGTAGCACACTCTTTTTCCGTTCATACAAACTCCCAGATGGGCTTTCCCGCAAGTCGGGCATGCTTCGATTCTTTTCTTCTGATTACCTTGCTGATTCCCCGATGATGAGTTGTCATTCCATCTTTTCTTCTGATTGAAATTTTCACCTCCTGTGCCACTTCCACTGACCTTGTTATTAATTTCACCTTCACTCTTCTTCTTCTTTTGATCTTGATTGTACTTGGTCACCGCATTTCTTCCTCCTTCAGCGAGGATGGCCTTTTCCAGTACTCCAGTAAATGTGTTTAGCTGAAACATTGATACCTTGATGTACACCCAAGGTTTTAGTCCTTGCTCAAACCATCTCGCCTTCCTCTCATCCGTGTGAACTTGATACGGGGCGAACCTTGCCAACTCGTTGAATTTAGCCGCATAGTCAGGCACGCTCATATTTCCCTGCTTCAACTCTAGAAATTGAACCTCCATCTAGTTCTGTGGACTAGTTGAGAAATACATTTCGAAAAACATCTCTTTAAATCTCTCCCACGTAATTATACCTTCACCTCCTCGTACTTTTTTTGCTTGCCACCAGTAGCTAGCCTCAGAATTCAATATAAACGTTGTAAAAGCGATCTTCTAGTCTTCTCTAACCCTAGCAACGTCGAAAACCTTCTCCATTTCCATAACCAATGTTTGAGCCTCGATTGGGTTCATGGAACCTTTGAACTCTGGCGGTCCCACCGCCTTGAAGTCCTTAAACGTTGTGTTTGGTGGAGCTTGAGGTTGGTTATTCATGGCTCCAGTAAGTAAGTTCACCAACTACTGCACGGGATTAGCGTTGGCATAATTGTTATTATTGGTTGACTCTTCCTGAGCCGGTTTACGTTGTTGTCTTCTCCTTGGCGGCAATTTTCTGTTAAATAAACGCTTTATTAGAACTTTATTTATTTCTCTAAATAGTTAAGGCATTACTCAACAATTTAACATATCACTTAACAAATCATCTCAAATAACTTGATATATTTGCATTCAAATCAAAGTTTTAACATTAAACGATAGCATAACTGCTATTTACATCAACTATCCTGGAATAAAGAATCCACAGAATTTAAAACATTCAAATATTTTTTCGTTCATAAACACGTCAGAATTTACATATAAAAACTAATTAAGTCTTTCACATAATTAAACAAATTCTATCACTGTCTGTCAAGGTGCTGAATAGCTTTGCCACGATCCTCATCCATGATATGAGACATCGTCCTGCGATCCAGCATATACGATGAAAGTCCTTCGAACTAGATGGGGTACCTCAAAACTCGATCTTGGGCCTCATCCATTGCATGATTAAGTGTAGAGTATGTCTCTTCAAGCTTTGCCTTATTTGCACGACTATCATCTTCTGCATGATCAGCTCGACGTGATTCTCTTACCCATCGCTCTTCTGCTATGTTCAGCCTTTCGGAGGTGTCCTTCAGTTCCTTCTTCAGCTTCTCTATCTCCTCGATTTTATCTTCGGTTTAACCCTTCTCATGGATCAAATCCCATTCTACATTTGCCAGTCGAGAGTGAAGAGTCGAAATCTCCCTCTCCTTCTGCTCTAGAGTAATATGCTCAATAACTGCTCGCTCAGTCAAATCCTGGACCTCGTCTCGTAACTCCACGTTAATATCGTATAACGTGTCATACATCTTAGCATCAACGGTGTACTGTGGTAACTCCTCTTCTTCCTCTTCCTCAACAAATTCCTCTTCAGGATCCTCCTCAGGATCAGTCTCGGGCTCATGCTCCTGGCTAACAACAGTGATCAATGGAGATGACTCCCTCTGTACCAGCTGCTCCCTAACGACATGAATGTCTCGGGGCTCCTCCTCTGTCAGTACTATAGGTACACGGGGTTCTTCCTCCCCAGCTTGACTAGCTTCTCCAACATTCGACATCTTAACAATAAAATTTTAAGTTTTAGTTACTAAGTCGTATCATCTAACGCATACTTTAACACATAAACACATAAGGTCTTTTATTATATTCAATGAATTATATAAATTCATTTCTTATAACTCGATAAGAGTTTTCCATCACTATCTTCTTTCTATATGGCTACTACGTAAGGTTTTTCTCCCACCTAAGGTTCATAACCTGGCTCTGGTACCAATTTGTGACACCCCCAAATTCGGGTACTTCGATTCCACGGGATCTGGTGTTCACTGTACAAATATCATCTATCTATCTACCCATAATAAATGCAAACCATGCAATAGATAGAATGAAAATCTTCCCCTTAAGGGTTACAACATCTAAATAATAATAATACAATCCCAGGTTAAACTAACCTTAAACATCTGTGTGGAATCATAAACAAATAAGTCTTAAATAACATAATTAACTCAAGTCTTAAACATAAATACATCATCTAATAAAAATAACAAGTCTTCAGCACTTGCTAACTTTGCCCTTGCCTTTACTAGTGGAAGGTTCATCGGTTCTTTTGTTCTTAACTACAATGTTATTATTAAGCAAGAGTGAGCACTATTTCCCACAAGTATAATAATGAAATAACAGTATAATAACATGCGAGTAAATCAAAAACATATAAATGAAAGCTCAACTTTTGAATCAAGAATGAATAACAAGAATCAAAAGAATTCTGAGGGTCATAAGACCTGGAACTATGTCCTAGGTTATCAAGGGTTATACTTGAAACCTTTAATAGTCATAAGACTATGGACCTTTCTTCTCGTACTTAGGGGGATCAGCCCTTAGTACCATAATGTGCACAATATCTTAACGCTAACACATAAGTAAATCCCTTTGCAGGGTTGTTCATCTCAGTTTGACATTCGAGTCCGCACAAAAGGAAGTTTGGTTTGGATAATTCATCAAGGGTTATGAAATTTAGAAAGCTCATCAACTATGGACTAGTCGAATCAATAAGGGTTCACTAGTCTAATAAGGTTCAATAATAATGATATTCAAATTAAATAATAATCTCAGGAAGTATAGAATAGAACAATTATTATATAACTGAATCATGCTTTGAAAAGATAATCAATCTTTAATATAACATTTGAACTTGAATAATAATAATGATAATTTACTCGAGGTAAATAATAAACTTTAACAATAATGACAAGTAGGGTTAGGAAACTTTCCTCGCGCGTAGGCTAAACGATTACTACTTCTGTTCACCACAAATCCTACACACATACCATATGTATTCACGACATTCATTAGTTACATTTTCACTTAATTATTTAATATAAACTCTACTTTATTTAACAAATCATTACCCTTCTAATTTAATTACTTAATTAAATTAGAATATTTTCATTCTCTTACTATTATTACACTCGAATAAATTATTTCATAATAATTTCCATCGAATATTTATTTTATTCCATAAATATCTAAATTAAAATATTTAATTTATTTTATAAATATTTTAATAATAATTTTCATCGAATATTTATTTTATTCCATAAATATCTCAATTAAAATATTTAGTTTATTTTATAAATAGTTTAATAATAATTTTCATCGAATATTTATTTATTATTATTATTATTATTATTATTATAATTATTATTAGTATTATTATTATTATTATTATTATTATTATTATTATTATTATTATTATTATTATTATTATTATTATTATTTTATTTTATTTTATTTTACCGCCGGGGCGGGGTAATGTAGTTTGGTAACGCCCGCTGGGGGCGGGGTTACCCAGACTAATTTTCTGCAGTTTCTGCAGTTCTGCAGTTTGCAAACATAACAAGGCTAAATTAGGCCAAAAATCAATCACACGTAAAATTAAACATGAATATGGCCATAAATTCTAATTAGTTATTTTTACACGAATTTAGACTTACTCAATCATTGTAATACATATATAATCATTACTTAACCCATCTAGCATGATTTTAACAAGTTACAACATATAATTTGCAAAATCGACACATTTACTTCCACTGTTCTTGATGTTCTTGAAGGTTTTGAAAATAAAACATGAAAATTGTCGCTACAGATTCGTTATAACACCGAATTCGTTTATTTAAACTTTGGTCTCTTCGTATCAACTGTGACAACCCGAGAATTTAGATAATTAATAAAATCCTAAAATGACGGATTAAAGGTTATAAGATGAACCTAGACAGAAAATAAGTGTATGGAATTGACGTTTCTGTGAAGGAATTTTAAGGATTTCAAAATTTTTAAGAAGAACCTATATAGTTTCTTAATTGAATGAGAATAAAGAAATATGGGTTACAAAATTTCTAAACCCTAAAAATGAATTAATATGTACTTGAAGGAATATCGAGAATAAGGTATTACGATACCTGTAAATTCGGTGTGAACTGAATAGTCTAAGAAATGTTATATAAGTACATATGGAAATTTTAGTAAGGAGATAAGATTTCACATGAAGAAATGTTATAAGGTTAAACGAAGATGAGTATATGTATAGAAATATATATACTTAGTAAGGTGCTATATATATTTTAGCAAGAGGAGTGATGAATTAAGTTATTGATATAAGGATCAAGATAAAACTATGTTAGTAATTAACATAGCTTGAACGTTGGCCTTGAATGGTAGATAAGAAGATAACTAAGTTTAAAGTCGTTAGTTAATACGATTAGCAATAAGAAAGGAATAATTTAAAACTCAAAATTTGAGTTAGAGATAGAATTTTGAAGAATGAACTGCTCGGTTGCGTCCGGAACGTCAAGATTAGTCAAAATGGGCAGTAAACACAAAGTGTGTAAAGGTTGACTTTTGTTCAAAGTCAACAGTTGACTTTTTATGGAGAAAAGTCAAAATCAGTGTGAGAAGTGAAAGATATTATATGGATAATGATATAATATTTAATATTATACCAATGATGTAAAACTAAAATATGAGATGAGATCCAATATGTAGATATGAATATTGGTATCAAAGTAGTTAGTAAATTAAATTCATATTTGAATAAATGATTGAATATATTAAATTATATATTTAATATATAAATAAATTGTTTGAAAATAATTTATGGAGAGGAGGAGGAAATTAAATTAAATTATACAATATAAATTGTATAACTTAAATAAGTTATTAAGTATGAGAATTAAATAACCTAAATGATTATTGTTATTTAGTGGTTCTAGTATTAAATATATGCTAGTGACCTAATCTAAGAGAATTGTGGAGCATGTCATAATTTATTTAGTGATTATGTGAGTAAGTGAATACGAATATTATGTGATGGCAAATAAAAGAAATTAGCATGATCCTAATTATATATTAGAAATGAAGAATTAAATAACTTAAGGGTTATGGGATGAGAGAATTATGGTATATAAAATATATACTAATTTTAAGAGATTTATTTTATACATCTCGGTTAATTAATTTTATAACCTAATTAATGTAAATCTAATTGGGTTAAGGAAATTAAATGTACTTGGAGTAAGAATTTGTATTTAAATTGAGTGTATGGAAACCCTAACTAAATGATTAGGGTAAGATATAATTAAAAGTAATGGACTATAATAATATCATAGCCCAATAATTTATTTAGAGTCCAAAAGAATTGGATTTAATGGGCTAAGGAGGTAATATTATTTAAGCGAGCCCAAATTAGTTTTTGTGAGTAAGTAAAACAATTAAATTTGTTAGCTCTATGGGATTAATTAAAGGCCCAAACTAAGCCCACTTATGGGAGAGCAATAAAATTTAAATTATATTAAGTTAAGAGATATATTTTTATTATCTCAAGTTATTAAATTTTATAACTTAATTAAAACAAGTTTAATTGGGTTATAGAATTTAATATGCTAGAATGAGGAATTAAATTCTAAATGTTTAGAATGGATACCCTAATTAAATATTTAGGGTGGGATTAGATAAAAAAAAAGATTGGACTATGTTAGTTTTATATGGCTCAAGAAATTACATTTTTGGTGGAAGCCCAAATTTATTTATTGGTAAGCAAAATAATAAAAATACAAGCCCAATAGAAATTAATTGGTAAGTGGCCCAATTTTTGATCCACTTAAGGAGGGGCTATCTAGTCATTTGTTAAGTAATTAACAATTAAAATAAAATGAGGATTTAGAAGATAAGGATAAAGAGAAAAAGAAGAAAAAGAAAGATAAAAAAGAGAGAGAAAGAGAACGGGAAAAGGAAGAGAAGAACGAGAGGGAGAGAAGGGGAGAGGGGCGACAGCCCTTGTAGGAAGATGATGGAGAAAAGTCTCCATGGAAGAAGAGGAGAAGAAGATGAAGAGGAAGAGGAAGAAGAAATATAAAAAGGTATAAAACTATTTTTCTTCCTAAGTTTTATTCTCTTTCTTTTTGTAATTTGATAAAAGGGGGTTTTGTTTTGGATGTGCAAACCCCTATGATCTAAGTGTTTTCCATAGGTTCAAGTATGGATTTACCCAATTTGGGTGTTGATTTGGTGGAACCCAAAAGGAAAAGAAAATTTATTTTTCTAGTTTTGAAAACCCAAAATTTCTAATTACTTTGAAAATCCACCGTTTTAAATCTATAGCTCCTTTTTGCGATCCGTCAAAGAGGGGTGCTAGATATATGTGTTTACTAGTTAACCCAAGTGGTAGCACTCAAACATGTTGTGTTTACATAGGGTAATGACTGATTTTGTGAAAACAGTCCCGTTTTTCTAGGAACTATTTTTGGGCAGTCTGTAACGGGGGCTTTTTCGTCCACTTTTTGTGCTTTAAAAATTCTGGGCTTCTGGTATGTTCTATTACACTGAATAAGCTTTCCATAGACTCCGGAACGGACTAATTCCGACTCCGGAGGAGGTAGTTATGACGTTCGGAAGAAGCATAATCAAAACTGTCCAACCCAATCCCGAACAGTCTCCTTTTACAAACTTTTTGGACTGATGTGTTCGGATTTTAGAAAAATATCATTAGATAAAAGTTGTAGCCCTGGAAGTTAGCTTCGCGTGGGCTCAAGAATCGCTCAAAAATGTTTTAAAACGCGAGAGTTATGACTGTTTTAGCAAAGGACTCTAAAACTGTTTTATGCCAAAAAGTTGCTGCCCAAATTTTTGCGAGGGCTGTTTTGGCAACATAGTTTATGTAATAAATTCTGGCCTTTTGGGACATGAAAATATATGATATCAAATACGTTGTGTCCAAAAATGAGCTCATTCCGAGTTAAAATGAGCAAGTTATGACCATTTCAATTTCGGTGATTTTTCGACGAAAATGGCTATAACCGGAGTTCTATAACTCCGATGGCCACGAAATTTAAACTGGAGTGTCACGTTAAGACGTTTAAGATTGTGCCAAGAGATGGGAATTTCCGAAGTTGTGCACGAGGTAGCTAATTTCTTAAGGAATTAACTAAAAATGATTTTTAAAAAATACCAAAGGAAGTTGGAAAATTTTGGAAAAATACTTTTTGTGTATGAAATATGTGTATACATGTTTGTGCAAAGGATAGAGAAATAATAAGTTGATTTGGTATTTTCGTGTACGGATATAGAATCCAGCTTGCTGGATTAGAAAATCTGATGAATCCAGCTTGCTGGATTGAAAAGAAGTTTACTGAATTGAAAATATTTTGAATCCAACTTGCTGGATTGCAATCTAGTTGCTGGATTTATAATCTAGTTTGCTAGATTGCAGTTTGACTTGCTGGATTAAAGGAATTATGTATCCAGTCTGCTGGATTGGTCATTAGGTTGAAGGATTATGAATCCAGCTAGCTGGATTGAAGTATTAGAGAAAACAACTTACTGAATTAGAGAAAACAGTTTGCTGAATTATAAACATTTTGCTGGATTATAGAAAAGAGTTTATAATATGAAAGATTAAGTGTTTAATCATAATGAATATGATACAGTGATTGAATAATTATCCAAGAATGATAATAATACCGATGTGTTAGGATGTTATCTAATATTTGAGTAAGTGTTAGATAATCTATTGACAAAGTAATTGTATTATGATACAAAGTAGAATATGCTGATTGAAAGACCAATCTTATTATTAATGATAGGTCTTACCAAAAGAAGTTAACTTAAACTGCGTAGCTGTAGTCAACGAATCAGGCAAGTTTTTCCTAACTCAAACTTGAGTTGTATGTTCAAAGCATGTTAATGAATAATTGTTGTTAATTATTCACGTCTATATTGATTATTGATTCGCACGTTGTGCAAATTGTAAATGTTCATCAGGTATGAAAGGCTGATCACCTTTATTACCATTTGGTTCAGTTAATCTGTTCATGTTTATGCTTGACCATTCATTTTTATTGACTTGGTCGTTCAGCTAAGAAAATTTGTTCATGCTCTTTCACAATGTTTATATTGTTGAAAGTTAGCTAGCTTATTGTTCAATTCTTTCAATCATGATATATCTTTATTGAATTTAAACTTGTTGGGCAAATTTGATGCTCACCCTTGCTATATCATGATAAAATTTTCAGATTAAGATGAAAGCTTGAGTAAAGGCAGAAGTAAAGACAAAGTGCAAGATTAAATTACATTGCAGTTAGATTTATTAAATTTTCTGACGAAAATAGTATTGTAAATCTTCTAAGATATTGAAGGTATGTATTAAGTTAAGGTTGTAGACCTTGGGAATGATGTGTAAAAGTTTAATGTATAAACAATTTATGTTTATATCTTCCGCAATAGTTATAGAAATAGTATACTAGATCCTTGGTGATTAGGACAAGGATTTGGGGATGTCACAGTTGGTATCAGAGCTGTAGGTTAGAAACCTTAGGTAGGTGTACCTTATGCTATAACCGCAGAGATGATGATAAGTAATAAACTCAGATCGAGTTTAAGCGATAAGAGATGAATTTTTAGAAATTCATTATTAAGTAAAGATTAAGATAAATAAGATTCAAAGAAGAATCTTGAAAAGTTATAAGGATAAGAATTCGGAGTTACCTGACTCCAGTAATAGAGATGAAAAGTGATAATAAATAGACTATGTCTATAAGATGAGAAGGGTTATTAAAATCATAATATACTATGATTAAAGAGAAGAATAAGAAGATCGTAAAATAAAACGATCGTAAGTATAAGGAGAAATGATTACGAAATAAGATCACGACGTGATCAGATTAAATCGTTAAATAACATAAGATATGTTAAGTGATTGGAATGATATAGCTTGATGCTATAAAGAGAATGTACTATGAAATGGTACGATGTAAACTCAGAAAAGAGTGACAAATGTTAAGATACGGATTAAAGAAAGTTCGTATTAAGAAAAAAAAAAGTAAGAATGGTGTGGGATTTCAATTGAGGACTCAAGTCAGCAGCTGAGTTGTATGATTCCTTGTATGGGCGGGGAATTTGTACTTGGTTTTAGAATCACTTAGCTTCCTGGTCGATATAGTGGTTAGGTTGACCAATTCTTTGTATGGGTAGGGAATTGTTCGCTTAGCTTCCTATATTGATTAGTGGCCGAGTTTGGTTTGAAAACCACTTAGTTTCTGGTATTGATAATCATTGGAACCTAATGTTGCGCTATTTGCTATATGCATGTTGATAAGGTGATTCTTTTCTCATGTGTATAACGAATAGGTAGAGAATATAAGGTTAAGTACGAGTTCTTAAAACTCATACTTATGGTACGTTCGTGACTCATAATTATATGAAATGTTTATGAACCCCTCAGTGAATGGACGCCAAAGGTCTGACTAGGACAAGTTCTTAAACTCATATGATTGTGGAAAGTTCCTGAACTCATAATGTGTGGTAAGTTTGACGAACTGGTATAGTTATGTTGAGATTGGAGAATTGAAGATGATAAAAATAGATAGACTTATTAAGAAATGGATCAGTAGAGAAATTGAAGTTGATGGTGGAAGCATAGGTATTCCAAATCTTCTAGCTATGCTAGACTTCAAAGTTTTTGACATCAAGCTAAATTCGCACTGATGTGCTTTTAAAAATGAATTTTTGTTATCCTCGACACATGGTGACAAGTGTGTAGGTGTGGACTTCGGGCCACTAACACATCGTTACATGTTGTGGCATGATGACACCAAAGATGATTTTCAAAGGTTTTTGAACAGTTTAAAGAAGAGTCTAGGCCAATTGATTCGGCTAGACGAAAATAATTTGAGATGTCAAAATGTATTTTTATATCATTAATGCATCATGCAACCTGGTGCAGAGATGATAAAAATGATGGAGTTATCAATGCAGAATTACCTAGTGTGGTATGTGATCTAAAGATCGTCAGCCCACTATGGAATGATGTAGTATGACAAAGTCACACAATGACGGAATCCTCAAACGTACTGTAAATACAGTGCGGTATCATGACGTCATAAAATGATTTTAAGAATTTTAAAGATAATTTAAGTGCCAATTAAATTTGGACAGAAACATGTTTCGATTGAAATTTGAATTATTGGTATACGTCTAAGCTATTTGATTCAGCTAGACAAATGTTTATGGAATTCAAAATATTCTTTGAAAGCTTATGCCGAACCAAATTGCTTTGGTGCGGAATCTTATGATGAGTCTGAGGTGAACAACCCTGAAAATGGGGATATACTAATTGGATAAAATATTCCAATCTAAGAACGCATATAGTCGTTCCGATTACTAAGGTACAACAGACTGATCATCTAAAGTACCCGCATCGGTAGTTTACCTTCTTTGTGATTGTAAACATACCAAATATAAAATATTTCAGAGGTAGAGTACCTTTCTTTCGTAATTGAAAGAGGTAGCAGGTAGAAATACCCCTAAACCTCAAAGTTCATGGTTTTTATGATCCCTCAGACAGATATGAAAATATTTTAAACTCCTCAGAGTAATGTTGGGGTAGTATGTGATTATGGATATGAATAGTGTGAACTCGTTGAGTACGAGTAGAATCTGAGATGATTGAATAAAGGTTATTATGACAACCTAGTTTTGCTGAATGTTTAGAAGATGTAAACTCCTAGTGAGTAGTTATGGTGAAATGTGATAATAGATGAGAAATCCTCAAAGGAGGAAATTGTAAAGGTTAAGTTAAAAACCTAGTTTTGATCAAGAGAATAAGCAGAGATTAGTATGCTTTAATTTCGGGGACGAATTTTTTAGAAGAAGGGGTGAATGTGACAACCCGAGAATTTAGATAATTAATAAAATCCTAAAATGACGGATTAAAGGTTATAAGATGAACCTAGACAGAAAATAAGTGTATGGAATTGACGTTTCTGTGAAGGAATTTTAAGGATTTCAAAATTTTTAAGAAGAACCTATATGGTTTCTTAATTGAATGAGAATAAAGAAATATGGGTTACAAAATTTCTAAACCCTAAAAATGAATTAATATGTACTTGAAGGAATATCGAGAATAAGGTATTACGATACCTGTAAATTCGGTGTGAACTGAATAGTCTAAGAAATGTTATATAAGTACATATGGAAATTTTAGTAAGGAGATAAGATTTCACATGAAGAAATGTTATAAGGTTAAACGAAGATGAGTATATGTATAGAAATATATATACTTAGTAAGGTGCTATATATATTTTAGCCAGAGGAGTGATGAATTAAGTTATTGATATAAGGATCAAGATAAAACTATGTTAGTAATTAACATAGCTTGAACGTTGGCCTTGAATGGTAGATAAGAAGATAACTAAGTTTAAAGTCGTTAGTTAATACGATTAGCAATAAGAAATGAATAATTTAAAACTCAAAATTTGAGTTAGAGATAGAATTTTGAAGCATGGACTGCTCGGTTGCGTCCGGAACGTCAAGATTAGTCAAAATGGGCAGTAAACACAAAGTGTGTAAAGGTTGACTTTTGTTCAAAGTCAACAGTTGACTTTTTATGGAGAAAAGTCAAAATCAGTGTGAGAAGTGAAAGATGTTATATGGATAATGATATAATATTTAATATTATACCAATGATGTAAAACTAAAATATGAGATGAGATCCAATATGTAGATATGAATATTGGTATCAAAGTAGTTAGTAAATTAAATTCATATTTGAATAAATGATTGAATATATTAAATTATATATTTAATATATAAATAAATTGTTTGAAAACAATTTATGGAGAGGAGGAGGAAATTAAATTAAATTATACAATATAAATTGTATAACTTAAATAAGTTATTAAGTATGAGAATTAAATAACCTAAATGGTTATTGTTATTTAGTGGTTCTAGTATTAAATATATACTAGTGACCTAATCTAAGAGAATTGTGGAGCATGTCATAATTTATTTAGTGATTATGTGAGTAAGTGAATACGAATATTATGTGATGGCAAATAAAAGAAATTAGCATGATCCTAATTATATATTAGGAATGAAGAATTAAATAACTTAAGGGTTATGGGATGAGAGAATTATGGTATATAAAATATATACTAATTTTAAGAGATTTATTTTATACATCTCGGTTAATTAATTTTATAACCTAATTAATGTAAATCTAATTGGGTTAAGGAAATTAAATGTACTTGGGGTAAGAATTTATATTTAAATTGAGTGTATGGAAACCCTAACTAAATGATTAGGGTAAGATATAATTAAAAGTAATGGACTATAATAATATCATAGCCCAATAATTTATTTAGAGTCCAAAAGAATTGGATTTAATGGGCTAAGGAGGTAATATTATTTAAGCGAGCCCAAATTAGTTTTTGTGAGTAAGTAAAATAATTAAATTTGTTAGCTCTATGGGATTAATTAAAGGCCCAAACTAAGCCCACTTGTGGGAGAGCAATAAAATTTAAATTATATTAAGTTAAGAGATATATTTTTATTATCTCAAGTTATTAAATTTTATAACTTAATTAAAACAAGTTTAATTGGGTTATAGAATTTAATATGCTAGAATGAGGAATTAAATTCTAAATGTTTAGAATGGATACCCTAATTAAATATTTAGGGTGGGATTAGATAAAAAAAAAAAGATTGGACTATGTTAGTTTTATATGGCTCAAGAAATTATATTTTTGGTGGAAGCCCAAATTTATTTATTGGTAAGCAAAATAATAAAAATACAAGCCCAATAGAAATTAATTGGTAAGTGGCCCAATTTTTGATCCACTTAAGGAGGGGCTATCTAGTCATTTGTTAAGTAATTAACAATTAAAATAAAATGAGGATTTAGAAGATAAGGATAAAGAGAAAAAGAAGAAAAAGAAAGATAAGAAAGAGAGAGAAAGAGAACGGGAAAAGGAAGAGAAGAACGTGAGGGAGAGAAGGGGAGAGGGGCGGCAGCCCTTGTAGGAAGATGATGGAGAAAAGTCTCCATGGAAGAAGAGGAGAAGAAGATGAAGAGGAAGAGGAAGAAGAAATATAAAAAGGCATAAAACTATTTTTCTTCCTAAGTTTTATTCTCTTTCTTTTTGTAATTTGATAAAAGGGGGTTTTGTTTTGGATGTGCAAACCCCTATGATCTAAGTGTTTTCCATAGGTTCAAGTATGGATTTACCCAATTTGGGTGTTGATTTGGTGGAACCCAAAAGGAAAAGAAAATTTATTTTTCTAGTTTTGAAAACCCAAAATTTCTAATTACTTTGAAAATCCACCGTTTTAAATCTATAGCTCCTTTTTGCGATCCGTCAAAGAGGGGTGCTAGATATATGTGTTTACTAGTTAACCCAAGTGGTAGCACTCAAACATGTTGTGTTTACATAGGGTAATGACTGATTTTGTGAAAATAGTCCCGTTTTTCTAGGAACTGTTTTTGGGCAGTCTGTAACGGGGGCTTTTTCGTCCACTTTTTGTGCTTTAAAAATTCTGGGCTTCTGGTATGTTCTAGTACACTGAATAAGCTTTCCATAGACTCCGGAACGGACTAATTCCGACTCCGGAGGAGGTAGTTATGACGTTCGGAAGAAGCATAATCAAAACTGTCCAACCCAATCCCGAACAGTCTCCTTTTACAAAATTTTTGGACTGATGTGTTCGGATTTTAGAAAAACATCATTGGATAAAAGTTGTAGCCCTGGAAGTTAGCTTCGCGTGGGCTCAAGAATCGCTCAAAAATGTTTTAAAACGCGAGAGTTATGACTGTTTTAGCAAAGGACTCTAAAACTGTTTTATGCCAAAAAGTTGCTGCCCAAATTTTTGCGAGGGCTGTTTTGGCAACTTAGTTTATGTAATAAATTCTGGCCTTTTGGGACATGAAAATATATGATATCAAGTACCTTGTGTCCAAAAATGAGCTCATTCCGAGTTAAAATAAGCAAGTTATGACCATTTCAATTTCTGTGATTTTCCGACGAAAATGGCTATAACCGGAGTTCTATAACTCCGATGGCCACGAAATTTAAACTGGAGTGTCACGTTAAGACGTATAAGATTGTGCCAAGAGATGGGAATTTCCAGAGTTGTGCACGAGGTAGCTAATTTCTTAAGGAATTAACTAAAAATGATTTTTAAAAAATACCAAAGGAAGTTGGAAAATTTTGGAAAAATACTTTTTGTGTATGAAATATGTGTATACATGTTTGTGCAAAGGATAGAGAAATAATAAGTTGATTTGATATTTTCGTGTACGGATATAGAATCCAGCTTGCTGGATTAGAAAATCTGATGAATCCAGCTTGCTGGATTGAAAAGAAGTTTACTGAATTGAAAATATGTTGAATCCAACTTGCTGGATTGCAATCTAGTTGCTGGATTTGTAATCTAGTTTGCTGGATTGCAGTTTGACTTACTGGATTAAAGGAATTATGTATCCAGTCTGCTGGATTGGTCATTAGGTTGAAGGATTATGAATCCAGCTAGCTGGATTGAAGTATTAGAGAAAACAGCTTACTGAATTAGAGAAAACAATTTGCTGAATTATAAACATTTTGCTGGATTATAGAAAAGAGTTTATAATATGAAAGATTAAGTGTTTAATCATAATGAATATGATACAGTGATTGAATAATTATCCAAGAATGATAATAATACCGATGTGTTAGGATGTTATCTAATATTTGAGTAAGTGTTAGATAATCTATTGACAAAGTAATTGTATTATGATACAAAGTAGAATATGCTGATTGAAAGACCAATCTTATTATTAATGATATGTCTTACCAAAAGAAGTTAACTTAAACTGCGTAGCTGTAGTCAACGAATCAGGCAAGTTTTTCCTAACTCAAACTTGAGTTGTATGTTCAAAGCATGTTAATGAATAATTGTTGTTAATTATTCACGTCTATATTGATTATTGATTCGCACGTTGTGCAAATTATAAATGTTCATCAGGTATGGAAGGCTGATCACCTTCATTACCATTTGGTTCAGTTAATCTGTTCATGTTTATGCTTGACCATTCATTTTTATTGACTTGGTCGTTCAGCTAAGAAAATTTGTTCATGCTCTTTCACAATGTTTATATTGTTGAAAGTTAGCTAGCTTATTGTTCAATTCTTTCAATCATGATATATCTTTATTGAATTTAAACTTGCTGGGCAAATTTGATGCTCACCCTTGCTATATCATGATAAAATTTTCAGATTAAGGTGAAAGCTTGAGTAAAGGCAGAAGTAAAGACAAAGTGCAAGATTAAATTACATTGCAGTTAGATCTATTAAATTTTCTGACGAAAATAGTATTGTAAATCTTCTAAGATATTGAAGGTATGTATTAAGTTAAGCTTGTAGACCTTGGGAATGATGTGTAAAAGTTTAATGTATAAACAATTTATGTTTATATCTTCCGCAATAGTTATAGAAATAGTATACTAGATCCTTGGTGATTAGGACAGGGATTTGGGGATGTCACATCAACATGCATAACAACATACGAATTTAAAGTTTAGGGATAATATACGTTCAATACATGAAATATCACGTATAAGGCCATATGGCCAAAACCCATACTCTGTAAATTTTTGAAATAGCAATTCATAGTATTATGAAACTGATGACATGATAATTCACATTATATATATATATATATATATATATATATATATATATATATATATCAAATATGATTTGATATATCTTAACCCATATATAAACTCATTATCAAACCCTTTTTCAATTACAGAGATTTTACAAAATATATGAAAGCCATTTTTATAAAAATCAATGACGTGAATTAGAAATTGGGTTTGGAGAAATTACCCAGAGCGTAGAGTGTAATGTAGGAGATGAATTGAAACTCTTCTCAAACTCTTCTTCAATCACACACTCAAAATTCTTAACTTTTCTCTCTGAATTCTCTTTGTTATGTTTTCTAGACTTAGAATAATAATAATAAAAAGAAGACGTCTGAATTAAAAGAGAAGAACTGACGCAGAAGTGGTCAATTATTCTAGTCAAGGGTAACTGCATCCAACCACTACTAGGGCCTTGTTTGGCAACCCTTAATTGATTCAAAGTCATTTAATTTAATAAAAGCTTTATAATATAGTTTAAATCACGTCACACCTAATTCAAATATCTTATTTAATTTAAATAAAATATAATAACTTCTCATAAATTCATATAGTCATATATTTAATTTTCCCATTAATTAATAATATCAAATTATTAACTTTCTAATTAATAAATAAATTAATTAAATAACATCATGCTTAATTAAATATTTCTTTTAATACAATAAGCTCACATAATTACATATTTGAATAATAATTATTCTCTACATTAATTTAATAAATGTAACACATATAATTTAAATTAATCCACCACAATTGCATCAATTAATTATTTAATCTAATAATTAAATCATCGAAAAATATTTATTTAATTCAGTAAATATTAAAAATTAATTTACAAAATCTCGTTCGTCACACACTCCATTCCCCGATTAGTCCTAGCTATGTTCTCATTTCCTGAATAGAACAATGAAAGCAAAAAGTGAGCTCAACCAGCCCAGTAAAAAATATTATAACTAAGATAATGCATAATAAATTATCGTTAGCCTTCAACAGTATAAAATTGATAGAATACAATAAACAACAAGTTTAACTGCAGCGAAACAAGCAATCTATTAGAAGAGTCAAGTAGAGCATGATATGTAACGCCCGAGAAAATAGGATTTTTAGGATAATTAAATTTTTATTTAATTATAAGGATTAAATGAATTTAATTGATTAATTATGGAGTAAGCTAGTTGAAGGTCGTTCTATGACCTAGACATATCAGAATGCCATAGTATTTTGGCTATGTGATAGAATTAAAGTGTTTGAATTTTCAAGACGAAAATAAAAGTTTTTCGATAAATTTTCTGAAAAACACTATTTACGCATTTCTGCTCGGGAATTATTTTTGAACTTCCGAAAAATACGTAACAATAGAATATCGAGATGAGATAGAATATCTAATAATATTTTAGTTATGAAAAATGCAATTTTTCGCTTGGGGACTTACAACCTAACGGTTAGGAGAAAGTAATTTACGAGAAGGAAATGTAATGCGATTAATGAATTAATCAATGATCGTATAATACGTAGGTATTATACGAAGTAATGAATACGAGTACGATATGAGGTATTATACGAGTGTGTATGAATAATGGTAGGTGGTATATGTTGAATTAATATACGAGTTAGAATACGATAATAATACGTATAGAATACATTATGAGGCTTTAAGCCAAATGTTTTGAATTTGTAGGATTATGTAGGAAATATTAAAGTCCAATGGGATTTGATAAGGCCCAAATGTAGGAATGGTTAAGTCCAATGTAGATTTATGAACAAGCCCAAGTGTTTGTTAATTACAAGCCCAATGTATAAGTTAAATTAATTAAATGTAAGGCCCAGAGTAAGTAACCAATGGGTTATGGGATGGTTTAAACCCATAGGGCAAACCATGGATGATCCAAAGTAGGGAACAAGTTTACTTAATAGCTAAGTAAGTGTGGTAATCAAGAATACTTAATGGCTAAGATAAGTGGTGAGCAAGTGTTGTGATGGCCAAGCAAAAAAGTGTGGAGGCCAAGTTTACTTAGGGACAAAGTAATGAATAGTAACGAGGTGGATTAAGGAGGTGGAAGTGGCTTAATGACCATTATGCCCTCACTTAGGATTTCCTATAAATAGCAAGCTTGCATTTCATTTGTTGTTGTTTATTTCATCCAACACCTTATACATTGTAAGTTGAGAGCTTATTTACTTGAGAGAAAAAGCTAGAAAAGCTAGAAGTTAGCCTTTGTTAATTCAAAGAAACAAGAAGGAGATTAAGGTTTAGCAACTGATCATCAAAGGGTAAGCAATCTTGAACCATGTTTCTCTTCCCTTTCATTATTAGGGAAGTGGGTAGTGGTAGGATTTGTATGCTAAGAAATGAAGAGAATGAACAACTTAATGAACTTAAGTTGTGTAAGTCACGAATGAGTAATTCAAACCTAAATAAGTTATGAACTTATGAAGAACAATGATGAACTTGCCAAATGTTTACTTTAAGAAGTTAGTATGATTAATGAGATGTAAGAATAGTGATTAAAGGACATAACTCATTACTAAGTCATAAGCAATGAAATCAAGTATGTTATACTTTAATAAGTAAATAAGTTCATGAAGAACATGTAATGACTTCAAATGAAAATAAGATGTTGTAATATGTAGGTGGAGATGTCCAAATAATGGATTGAGTCATCTAGAATGATGAACAAATCTTAAGTAACGAAATTTTTCTGGAATTCACACAATTAGACGATAATCGTCGAATTCATGAAATTCTCGAAATGGAAGTCGATTTTTTATATTGAGCTTGGAAAAATTGGTTTTCAATGGAGACAATTCTTATTTGGCATTATAGAGTTGCAGACTCAAAAATGACCGGATTCAGACTTTGAACGAAGAAACGAGCGTTGAACGTTCATGAACGTTTATTATTTTTGTTAAAAATGGACTAATAGGTGAATTTTTAGTCAACGAATTCAAGTAGATAAAATTCTTGCATGAACATGTAGAATATGTAATTTGTGAACCGTAGGCTCTTGAACGAGCCAATTCGGACTTATAATGAAGAAGTTACGAGTCCAGGAATCTCACAATTGAAAAAGTCTGTCAAAATTGTCTGGTGCACAGAGCTGGTGCCGCGGCGCCAGCCCAAGGCCAATTAGCCCGCGTCGCAGCGCCGAAGTAGCCCCGAGCCCCAGTTAGTTCACGTCGCAGCGCGACAGATAACACTATGACTCGCGCCGCAGTGTCGAGCCCGGTCTTTTGGTCCTAAAGCATGGCGCCGTAGCGCGACACAAAGAAGAAAAGTTGGCGTTGCAGCGCCAGCCCTAGGGTTTGCATAGATAGAATTGGTTATGAAGATAAAAAGAAAAGCAATGAGGTAGTACAAACTTAATAAACATGAAGTAACATTGTTAAGTCATGATTAAACCTTAAGTACGATCACTTAGGGTTGAAGTAAGTAAATTGCATATGAACGTAAGAACGACGTAACGGAAAGTCGGAACCAATAATAACAAATCTAATACATAATTAGATTGAGAAGAAGGGTAAGATTCTTTAGGAACTATGTATGTTCTTTCATGACCTAATGTGGTATGTTATGTGGTTATGTGTTGTAGAGACCGTAAAGACTAAAAGATAATGTAATTTTACTGTAGCAGACGCTGAAGGCAAGTTTTTCTTAAACGCTTGTCTAATCTTCGTGTTAGCCAAGTTTTCAAATGATTCAAGTTATGAGATGTATGTATGATTTTAAAGAAAGAGTCGATGCCAGTTTTAACTTGGCTAGACTAATTTTGATAGATTGATTGATTTATTTACAAGTCTTTCAATATAGAACTGATAACGCTATCCTACGCCAATTATTTGGTATGGATACAAGGTAAGCCTGAATATGAATAAACAAATGTATTTTCATCGATTATTCAATGGGCACGCGAGGTTACCATAACTTAAACGTACACACGTTTAATGGATGTAGTGTTGATCAACATAGAGTAACATAGGCTGATCACCTAGAAGTGCTCGTAAGCTATGCCGAACTTACGGACTTAGTGCCGAGTTATCGTTTTCAAAGAAACTATGAAACGCTCATGGTCTTGGACCTGAATTGATGATTACTGAATACTGTCATTGTAAAACATTTTGAAGAAAAAAGAATGCTATTTTGAATTATTGATAGTACTTCGTAACTATTATCCAGTTATGGAAGATATACGATTCCTGTGTTTCAAGCATGTTTTTTAAATGAAACTGCTGTACTTGATGAGCTTGTTATGCTCACACTTGCTTGAATCATATGAATGCAGCTTAGACCGAACGGACCGGAGGATTCGACAAGGATAAAGGAAAGGCTAAAGCGAACTTGTAGATTACCTATGTAATAGTATAGGTTTGTAATGATAATACTAGATATTATGACAAG
This sequence comes from Panax notoginseng, assembly GCA_016801055.1. Classification (NCBI taxonomy): domain Eukaryota; kingdom Viridiplantae; phylum Streptophyta; class Magnoliopsida; order Apiales; family Araliaceae; genus Panax; species Panax notoginseng. The sequence continues at coordinate 120,763,425 of CM029022.1, forward strand.
AACAAATGTAACGGTTATAAAGAACCTGAAGAATGGTAGTATTGTTTTGGAATATATATATATAAGACATTTACATTCTTTTGAGGCATTTCAATTGAATGTTTGTGTGAACTGTAGGACCGTGTAGCACCATTTGTCAGGTTGGAAGAGACCCAGATTTGGGGGCGTCACATGATATCTATTATCTTCTATGATTTAAAAGTTTATCATCAATATTTTATCGCCGTAACACATCTCAATAAATAATCCACATCATCGAATTATCCATTAACTACGGGCCAAGGATATTCGTTAGTATCACATCCACTAATTATTCATGCACTACGGGCCAAGGATATTCGTTATTATCACCGATGGTCATTATCATGTCAACAACTGTCCATCAATGCACTAAGGGCTAATGAGGACTTTTACCACATCATTTGTAACATTTCAGGTCATGATTATACCGACATATAATTTTTGGTCATAATTATACCAATCAACAGTCCATCTATGCTCTACGGGCCAAAGATGACTTTCATCACAATATAAGCATGAGGATGATGACAATGATATAAGCATCAATCAAACGAAATCAAGGATAAATATTAAAGATTTTTAATTTATCCAGAGTTTAAAAATATCCAAATTGTCAACATAATAACTGCTTTATGGAGTAAAATTCAAGAATAATTTTCATGTATGAAAAATAATTTGGACAGAAAAAAAATCAATTTTTTGTCGTGAATAGTACCCCAAGAGAATAGTACCCGAGTGAATAGTATTCCGTGAATAGTATCCTATGAATAGTACTTTATGAATAGTATCCCATGAATAGTACTGTTGATGAGTGGGATTTATACCGCGAATTGGATACTTTATGACTTAAATAGTTGCATGTTCTCGTAGATTTTATATAGTTTTATATGATTATAGTGTTATTGTGCTTAATCGATGAATTGCAGAGCATTATAGGTGTTTTCCATACTTTCAGGGACAAAATGGCCAAATTACATATGCCCGCGCCGCGGCGCCAAAGCCAAGGCTTATGCTTGCGCCGCAGCGCCACCTTTCTATTCTTACTAACGTCACCCTCGCGCCCCGGCGCCACTGAGGCTTCTATGGCTCGCGCTGCAGCGCGAGCTCCGTGTCCTTCATATTAAAGTGGCGCTGCAGCGCCAACTGCAGCTTAGTGACCCGCGCCGCAGCGCCACCTCCGGTGCCCAGGCAGAAAAGGCTTGTGTTTGACCTAGCAAATAAAGGAGAGGCGTATATAACACAGAGAAGGCTCTACATTTTAGGAACTGATATATCTCATAACATATAACACAAAGACCTTAGAATAGGATAGCTTAGATTTGTTTTCTCTGTAATTTTTCTTTCTTTCTCATGTTTGTACATATAGATTAGGTAGATTTAGGGAGAAGTCTGTTATTTCTTTGGAGCACAAGAGCAACGAGAGGCACAGATTGGAAAGCTTGATTTGAGCAAAATTCGTGGGAGTTGAAGGGGCTTTGACAAAGTTTCTTCTATCCATTTATTTCCTCTAATTTTGTATTCTATAAATGTTGTCTTATTTGCTACTTGTATTTGATTTATTAACTATGAACTGATTATTAGCTCTAAGATTATAATGGATCCCATTGTTATTTGAATTACCTGTCTTTATCTCTTTGGTTGGCACCATATGATTTAGATTAATATATTTGTGCTTTATGATTCTCGCTATGACATTAGTGATGATTTTGGTAATCTGCATGATATCGACAGAAGAATTGTAGATTTACACCTAAATATATTAGCATGTGATTGTGGGTTTCGACTGCATAAGTTATGCATAGAATAGACATATCTCTGTGCGCCACGTGCGACCTAATAGAGAACTTAGGCTTAAATCCTTGTTATAATTGATTCGCACAGACATATATAGGATTGTATCTAGCTTGGACGTTCTTTTATGTTTTATTCCCTTTTGGGTGGATATGGAGAGGATGTGTTTGTGCATACCTCGACAGAGGTGCATAGGCACCTGTGTGTTCTCGATCGACAAATTGTCGTGACCATTTAGACCAAAGAGAGAAGGGTAGCTAGTTTGATGAAACATAACACGCCAGGTGTTCGACAGAATGCCTGTGTGGGGTGAAGTTGGAAACTTAGCTTGTATTCCCTAGATTTCCATTCATTATCCAGTTACTTGCTTTGTTAATTAGTATAATTAGATTAATCACACTTCCATTTACTACTGTTCGAATAAGACTTTAGCGACACATAGTCGGTATTTGGTAAATATTAGTCATAGTTCCTCGTGGGTACGACACACTTCTTATCACTGTATTACTTGTTAGACCGCGTATACTTGCGCGCGTTTAGTGATCGGTTTTTTGGCCAACAAGTTTTTGGTTCCGCTGCCGGGGAACTATTATTCTAATATTGTTCAATATTGATTTAAATCAATTTAGTCTTACTTTGAACGTGTATATATTTATTTCTTTTATTTGTTTGATCTTCCTTTCTTTTTGTTTTTGAGTTTACAGATTATGGACGATCAATGTTATCAATGGCCTTATGAGGAAACGACGCAACCAAGCTCGGAAGAAGGACTCGAGAAATCACAACTTCAAATTGCTCATGCCTTGAGATTTTTTGACAATCTTGAGTGTCAGTCCACTCAGAATGCCTATTGTCAGGATTGAGCTAACTTTGAACCGATTCCCTACCATCCAAACTGCTAGGGTTATCCAAACTCATGGGACTACAGTCAAGAGCACTATTATGATCCGAATCATGCCTGTCAGTTTAACTATCAGTCTCTGCCGCATTATGAGTTAACGTCTCAACCCAATGAGAGCTTTTATAAGACCTCAACACGAGAAGAAGAGAACCGGCTTGGGGAGCTTCTCACCAACTTTATTGAGATAAATGAGGTTCAAATGGCAAGCCAAGAAGCCTCATTGCACAGCCTTGAGAATCAGTGGGGGCAACTCGTCAATGCCATCACAAATCCACCACAAGGCAATCTCCCGGTCTTAATTGTTCTCGACGATGAAGCAGAAGAGCAAGGTGGATACGCAAGGAAAATGCAATGAGTCTCGCATAGTTGTTGAGGAAGACGTCATAGTGCAAACTAGCCAACCGGTGGAGTCTAAAGTTGGTGACAAAAGGATAAATAGTGGTTGTATAGTCAATACTGATCTACAATCAGAAACCACGCTCCCGACTGTGGAAATCCGTGAGGGCCCAATATCGCACAAAGAACGTTTTCAACTTAATGAAATAGGCGAATTAGTGGATAATTCCAGTGGCGAAAGCATCTTTGTGCCGATGGATGACTGGATGGATGAGGAGAATGAGAATGACCAATTATCCATGTCTGCCAAGAATCCAAAGGAATTAACGAATAGGCGGCATGAAAAGGTCATCTTCGCTTATGAGCCGAATTGAACGGCGTCAGTATAGTCAAGCCAACGACTTTAAAACAAGCGCTTGGTAGGGAGGCACCCCCATCTTGGTATAAATTTTATCTATTTTCCTTTACCTATATCTAGTTTAGTCTATAGTTAGTCATTATATTGTATGTAATAATGTACTTTTGCTTCAAGTGTTTTCTATTATACTGGTCTTGGCATGTGCAGATAGCAGTTAGAAATAAAGAAAAAACAAATCAGAAAATAGCATCTCGCGCTGCGGTGCCAACTAATGTACTGCAAGCCGCGCCGCAGCGCCGGACTCGCGCCCCGGCTCCAACATTCACGCTGCAGCGCCATGCTTATTTGCACATCATCTCTCCTTCGAGCCACAGTGCCAACCAACATGGGGACTCTCGCGCCGCAGCGCCACCAAATGGCAGTAGCTACTGTTATCTCACGCCGCAGCGCCAACCAACAAAGGGAAGTCCGCGCCACGGCGCCGGCAGCTAATTTTTAACGTTTAAGAGCAGTTTTTAGCTAGCAGTTGTGCCATTCATCTCCATTTTCTCGACAGCATTCGGCAGCACTAGGGACCCCAAGCACTAACCATTACCCATCCCAACATCTTTAGAAATTGATCGAGTGCCCCATCTCACACCTCCATTAAAACTGATTTCTGCTCCAAGTTTACCAACACACGAAGTGGGCTTCAATCAATCGCACTCCTATGGTTGTTCACCAAGGTATTTTGGGGGTTTTCATTCTATCATTTACAGTAATTGGTAATAGTTGTTATTGTTTTGGTTGGTTTTGCCCTATTGATTTGGGAGATTTCTACTGGCAGAAATCGGGCTAGAACACTGTCAAGAAAAGGGTTGTCCATATTTGGTTTTCAGAGTGCATTTAAGATGTTCGATAAAGTGCCTGAACCAAAAAGTTGACTGATTTGGGCTCTTTTGGCATTGCTATTGCTTTGGGTTTATCTGGAAAAGGTTTGGGGGAGGTTGATTTGGATTTTCTGCCAATGTTCGTACTAATTACGTCGAGTTCAGAAATGGCACCCAAAGGGCAACGACTTAGCGTCAGCGGGTCAGCGGGTCATCATCTGCGGCACCACCAACAGCTTGGGATAATACCAAGTTTATCAATGAGGAGGCATGGAAAAGATACAAATCCTCATTCGCTGCTTGAAACTTAATTCCTGGGCAGGGGTTGAGGCCGGACAAAAAGGATGGTGAGCTAACCACCATGTTGCTCGAACGCCAATGGATCCATTTCACAAAACCACCTGGGTCGACCGCTGTATCTGTGGTTCGGGAGTTTTACATGAACTCCAGTGCCGAAGGTGATGCAGTTGTTTAAGTTAGGGGGAAGTTAGTGGCTTTTGGAAGCCAAGCCATCAATGATCTATTCGCGGCACCCAACTACGAGGGTAAGGATTATATGGAGCCGAGGCTCCACAGCTATGACCTTGAGGATATCATTTGGAGGCTCTGTAGGCCCGGGACCACCTGGAAAAAGAATGATTATACGGGTGAGAAGACCAATTTCCCAACTTCAGCCCTCAGTTGCTATGGGAAGGCGTGGTTTAGCTTCATATACGCTAACATGATCCCTACTCGACACTTGAGCGATGTAACTAAGGATCTGGCGATCCTCCTATTTTCCATTGTCACGGGCTTGAACGTGGACATCGGTGTTCTCATACACCAGTCCATCATAAAGGCAATCAAGAGTACAGTCGCTTCGGGGCTTCCACGTCCATCATTAATCACTCAGCTTTGCAAGAGGGCGGGTATCCATTGGGGGCCTGAAGAGATAGCTCTGTCACCTATGACAGTCATTGATCATCAGACGATCTCACGCTTCACTGTGTGGGATGCGGTAGAGTCTCATATCAGAGGCGAAGGCTACGGGCCGCCTACAGCGCTGCCTCCTACACCAGAGCCAGAGCAGGCACAGACTTCAGATGCCGGCCCAGCTGCACAGGGTCTGCTAACAGATATCATGGCATCCCTCACCCTGCTGTATCCAAAATAGGACGCCGAGGCTCAGAGGCAGAGGAGGCACATAGCGGTAGTGGCTGAGAGATAGGAGATTGCGATGCAGTACCAGGCTGAGCTAGTGAGCACCATGCAGAGCATCTACACTGATTATTGTGGCGAGAATATTGAGTTCACGCCATACCAATTTCCAGAGCTGCCTGTCTTCCCACCCTACCCTCCCCCATCACCGCCCGCCGAGGCTGACGAGGATGAGACCGCTGCTGAGTGAGCGCACTTCAGGGAAGCCCTCTTGTATCGATTGCTTTATGTTTAGCAATGAGGGCATTGCTCACCTCAAGTTTGGGGGTGTTTTGGTTATATCTGTTATTTCTCTACTGCCATGACTAGGTTGCATACTTTAATATCTTATTATGTTTATATTATCAGGATTGTGGTGCAGTCATTTTGAACTGCAGATTTTTGTTGGATTTTTATTATTATGCCATGAACTGTTTTTGGTTTTTATTAATTAATTGTTTGATTATTATCAGCATGAGTGTGGTTTTTAGCCATCTTTTTGGGGCTTTTACGGATTAGATGCTTGTGCCATATGAATTACCTTTTTACCCTATTTTGAGCTACTATTTAGCAAGGGTGTTATAGTATCATTAATTTTTGATTGTGGCTGATGACAAGTGTCAAGTATCTTTTCCTATCTCTTAGAGTCAGGTCAAGAATGTATGAACTAGGGGTTGTTCAATTGATAAGTTTAGACTGTTATTGATCCGTCCTTCTTAGCATGCACCGACCAACTGTATTTAACTAGTTATTTTTCAAATTTAGTTTGAGAATTTGTTCACTCTTATAAACTTTCATTTTTACAAGGTAATAAAAGACTTAGACGTTTATACAGTTTTGGATCTTGGATTCTAGCATATTGACACATATAAAAAAATATGAATGAAAACGGAATAAAAATAGAAAAGAAGAGTTTATATCGAAAGTTTTGCGGTGGGTCGAGATGGAGCGTAAAACGCACTCGCCCATAAACGTAGGACCGATATCGAGATGGAGCATAAAATGCACTCGCTAAGTAATCTTCGTTTCTGTTGTAAAATCTCAGTGGCTTATGTTGATTTCTTGGCCTTTACTGCTCAAGTTATTAGATTCATAGGGGTGTTCTACACCTAGTGCCCTAAAGTCATCTGGCTTGGGAGTCACTGATCAAAAGCTCATTCATGGGTAGTTCTGAATAGCCTAAGGTAATTAAGTATTGTCTGAGTCAGATTTTGCTGTCGTCATGCTAGTCTTTTGATCTTTTCCTGTATTTGCGTCTTATTCTTAATGCTTGTTGAATGCTTAAGTTACGGAGTATGCATATTAGTATTAGCAATCAACTATGCGAACTTATTTAAACCATGATTAGTTAGGACGGTTGGTCTCCGCACACACACATAGAATGGATCGAATACAGTCTTATGCTTGAAATTGAATGAACCCCTATTCATGTCTGTGCTTGCCCTATCCTCTGGGAGTGGCTATGATCGAGCTTTGAAGCCATGATACTACTTTACTATTTTATTTTCCTTTCACGTGTGTTTCATTATTAGTGTTGTGTTAGTTAGTTTGCTCAAGGACAATCAAAGACTTAAGTTTGGGGGTATTTGATGAGTGGGATTTATACCCGCGAATCGAATACTTTGTGACTTAAATAGTTTCCTGTTCTCATAGATTTTATATAGTTTTATATGATTATAGTGTTATTATGCTTAATCGATGAATTGCAGAGCGTTACAGGTGTTTTCCATGCTTTCAAGGACAAAATGACCAAATTACATATGCCCGCACTGCGGCTCCAAAGCCAAGGCTTATGCTCGCACCGTAGCGCCACCTTCCTGTTCTTGCTGACGTCACCCTCGCACCCCGGCGTCACAGAGGCTTCTATGGCTCGCGCTGCAGTGCGAGCTCAGTGTCCTTCATATTAAAGTGGGGCTGCAGCGCCAACTGCAGCTTAGTGACCCGCGCCGCAGCGCCACCTCCGGTGCCCAGGCAGAAAGGGCTTGTGTTTGACCTAGCAAATAAAGGAGAGGCGTATATAACACAGAGAAGGCTCTACATTTTAGGAACTGATATATCTCATAACATATAACACAAAGACCTTAGAATAGGATAGCTTAGATTTGTTTTCTCTGTAATTTTTCTTTCTTTCTCATGTTTGTACATATAGATTAGGTAGATTTAGGGAGAAGTCTGTTATTTCTTTGGAGCACAAGAGCAACGAGTGGCACGGATTGGAAAGCTTGATTTGAGCAAAATTCGTGGGAGTTGAAGGGGCTTTGACAAAGTTTCTTCTATCCATTTATTTCCTCTAATTTTGTATTCTATAAATGTTGTCTTATTTGCTACTTGTATTTGGTTTATTAACTATGAACTGATTATTAGCTCTAAGATTATAATGGATCCCTTTGTTATTTGAATTGACTGTCTTTATCTCTTTGGTTGGCTCCATATGATTTGGATTAATATATTTGTGTTTTATGATTCTCGCTAAGACATTAGTGATAATTTTGGTAATCTGCATGATATCGACAGAAGAATTGTAGATTTACACCTAAATATATTAGCATGTGATTGTGGGTTTCGACTGCATAAGTTGTACATAGAATAGACATATCTCTGTGCGCCATGTGCGACCCAATAGAGAACTTAGGCTTAAATCCTTGTTATGATTGATTCGCATAGACATATGTAGGATTGTATCTAGCTTGAACGTTCTTTTTTGTTTTATTCCCTTTTGGGTGGATCTGGAGAGGATATGTTTGTGCATACCTCGGCAGAGGTACATAGGCACCTGTGTGTTCTCGGTCGACAAATTGTCGTGACCATTTAGACCAAAGAGAGAAGGGTAGCTAGTTTGATGAGACATAACACGCCAGGTGTTCGACAGAATGCCTGTGTGGGGTGAAGTTGTGACCTTAGCTTGTATTCCTTAGATTTTCATTCGTTATCCATTTACTTGCTTTGTGAATTAGTATAATTAGATTAATCATACTTCCATTTACTGCTGTTCGAATAAGACTTTAGCGATACATAATCGATATTTGGTAAATATTAGTCATAGTTCCTCGTGGGTACAACATACTTCTTATCACTGTATTACTTGTTAGACCGCGTATACTTGAGCGTGTTTAGTGATCGGTTTTTTGGCCAACAATTGTATGTATGAATAGTACCGTATGTATGATTAGTATCCATGAATAGTACTCCGGCATAAAAAGATTAAAATATAACAAGAATGTCCAGAATAATATTTCAATGGAACGATACTAGATGAAGCACAAATTTCAAGGATATTCTACTAATTTCAATGAGTATAGAAGCAATACTTATCAAAATAAGTGTAGAATTAGGAATATGAAACGAAATAATATTACTTACATACTACAGAGTATAGAAGAAAATATTATTTCTTACGAATACTGAACAAAATAATATCCCTTACCTTAGTAGGAGAGTAATTTCGACTGGTATAACGGAGACATTCTTGAAGAAAACTTATATTATTTTCTACACTCAAAACTTCCTTAACTCAAAAGAAATACTCTCAATATTATAGAAGAAGAATTCTCTGATTCTGGTGTGATTTTCATTTCTAAACTAAGCATCCTATTTATAGTTAAACGCCAAGGCATTATTTAAGAAAATCATGGGCGTGCAGTAAAATTTTCGGACGAAGTTCACGGGTTTCAATTTATCAGCGTTTATTTTTTTTTCAAGGTGTTGGCCAATGAGGAAGCACTAGCACAAGTCACCTATCCAATGAGGGAGCACCCTCATTTGCAAGTTATTGAATAGGAATAGCATTTTGGCCAATATGCTTTCATACTGCCAAATAGATTACCCTCTTTGAGGGTCACCCCCTTCACAATTTAATTCGCACATTTCCAAAATCAAATATAACAAATACCAATTTAAAAAGATAATTGAACAAACATCATCTACTTATCAATTATTATTCTTATCTTTAATCAACACGAACTTATTCATCATTAATATTATAACTCACAATATTAACAACCAGATCCTTATTGGCGCACAATTAGGTGACCAAACCTCTTTTCTCGACAGAACTTTCTAGACATTGTCAATAATGCAAATAATAATATGAATAAATTTGTCGTCATAATTATTAATTTAATAATATAAAATATTATACAGATCATACTGTGATAATAATTAAATCAATAATATGAGATATAATGCAGCAGCTACTGTTGCAATAATTGAATATAACAGAGTGACTTCTTACGTAAGCATCAATAATCAAAGATAATGTACAATACCGTGTGCTACTATGCAACCACGCGTATTACTGTACTTTTATCACAAGGTATTTCAACAGTTAACGGTAAAACTTTTTCCGTTATTTTTTATTTCTGTCGTTTTCTAACTCTGACAGTAATTTCGTTGTGGGATCCACCAACGATTGTGTCGTCGTACGAATATTCCCTGATTAAACGAATATTCCCCGACCAAATGAATATTTTATGAAAACTTATTTACTTTGTAAAATTTGTAAATATTACCCATAACTATAACATTATATCAAATCCACACCTTATTATTCAAAATAATATTTAGAGAAATTAATCTTTATTCATAAAAGTTGGGGTCTTACATTGGTAAAGCTCATCATGGATCGAACCATGTCCAACAATGTTCGATTTCTCCTTTCAGATACACCATTCATCTGTGGCGTCCCTGGTGGAGTCCATTGTGAGATTATACCATTTTCTTTGAGACAATTGAGAAACTCGCCGCTTAAGTATTCACCACCTCGATCTGATCGAGAATCTTAATACCTTTGCCAGTTTATTTCTCTACTTCACTTCTGAACACTTTGAACTTTTCAAATGATTCAGATTTGTATTTCATTAAATACACATATTCAAATTTTGAGTGATCATCAGTGAATGTAATAAAATAATAATACCCTCCTCGTACATTCGTTGTCATAGATCCACATACATCTGTGTGAACCAACGCTAACAACTCTGTAACTCTTTCTCCTTTTCCACTAAAAAGATATTTAGTCATTTTGCCCATGAGACAAGATTCACAAGTTGGATATGATTCATAATCAGATAGCTCTAAGACCGAGTCTACAGTGTCACATATAGGTATAATTAACATCATCTATTTTCCTTGATTAGGATTCAAAACTTCTCCAAGCTTCTTCTGCTTTTGTTTCGCAAGATAATCCTTGTAGTTCCTCTTCCAGTGACCCGGCTTGTTGCAATGGAATCAAATTCCTTTGCTAGCCGAATCAGGTTTCTTTTGATCATTCACTTTTGCCTTTCCTGTAACGACCGAGAAATTCGGATTTATTGTAAAATAATTTTATTTAATTAATTAATGAATAAAATTATATTTTATGTTATTATAATGTGTTAGTAAGATAAAGGTTGTTCTATAACCTAAAAGTATTGGAATGTCGTAGTATTCTGGCTACGTGAAGGAATTATAGTGTTTGAATTTTCAAGACGAAAATAAAAGCTTTCCGAAAAAATTTCTGAAAAATACTATTCACTGATTTCTGCTTGGGAATTATTTTTGAACTTCCGAGAAATACGTAATGATAGAATAATAAGGGAGGATGGATTATGTAATAATATTTTAGTTATGGCTAACGCAATTTTTTGCCTACGTACTAAATTTGAGAATGTTAAGGAACGTAAAGTTTGAATAATTGATGATAGTATAATAGCAAGTATTATACGAGACAGTGAATACGAGTATGATACGAGGTATTACATGAGTATATATGAAAGTTAATATAACGTTTATGACGAAAGATTTTATGAACTAGTATACGTAAGGGATACGAGGATTTTACGTTAAATGTTTAAATCCTATAGTATTGGACTTGTTGGATTTGTATAGGAATTGTGCAAGCCCAATAGATAGTATGTTAAGGCCCAACGAAATGAAATGCAAGCCCAACATTAGGCCCAAAGGTAATTAAACCTAATGCCCAAACTAAGAACTGTATTCGTGGATCGCCAAATACATGGTACAAAATTCAAATACAACTTAATTATACAACAGTCGTGTAAAATACGACTAAACATATGCTGTGAGTTTTAATACAAATATTGTCAGCTAGACAATATAAAAACTCAATGGGGTCCTCATTATATTTATTATCACACTATTACATAGAATAGTGAGGACTACTAATGCTATCATCTGGTCCATCACTCCGATCCCCGACTCGTCCCAACTATATTCTCATTTCCTGAAGAGAACAGTGAAAGAAAGGGTGAGCTCAACTAGCCCAGTAAGAAATATTATGACTAAGATAATGCAGAATAAATTATCATTAGCCTTAAACAGTGTTAAACTGATACAATATAGCAAACATCAAGTTTAACTGCAGCGGAACAAGCAACCCATTAGAAGAGTCAAGTAGAGAATAAAATCTACTATCGTCGATGATTTAAAAGGTTTTTCATGACTTTTATCGCTGGGACTCAGCTTAATAAATAATCCACATCATCGAATCACCCATGCACTATGGCCAAGGATATTCTTTAGTATCACGATCATAATTATCCATGTACTACGGGCCAAGAATATTTACGTATTCATTAATGGTCATGATCATGCCAACCACTGTCCATCAATGCACTACGGGCCAATGAGGACTTTTACCACACCATTTGTAACATTACGGTCATGATTATACCGAATAATCCCTGGTCATAATCATACCATGTCCATATATGCACTACAGGCCACATATGACTTTTAACAAAATATAAACATGAGGATGATGACAATGATATAAGAATTCAATAAAACAAGTTCAAGAATTAATTTATCCAGTAACCAACAACGTCCAAATTGTAAACATGATACTGCTTTGTAGAGTAAAATTCAAGAATGCTCAGAAGAATATTTTCATGAAAAGATACTGGATGAAGCGCAAATATCAAAGATATTCCACTAATTTTATGGAGTATAAAAGCCAAAACTTTAACCAACTGAGTATAATAAAGAATGGAATAAGAAAAGAATTCACCAAGCATGCGATAGACCGCACAGACAGGTTATTCCAACAGAAAAATAAATAGTGGAACCAGGTCATGCGTAAATGCACCGACATGATATTCAGACAGAATAATAAATAATGGAACTAGGTCCGACGTAAAGGACATACAGGATATTCTGATAGAATAATAAATAATGGAACCAGGTCCGGCGTAAAGCACAGATAGAATATTCCGACAGAATAATAAATAATGTAATAATAGAAGAATTTCACCAAGTATAGGGTAGCCCGCGTATACAGGTTATTCTAACATAATAATAAAGAATGGAATAACAGAAGTTCTCTTCATGAACAAGAAAGAAAGAATACCTTTTACGAGTGCAACAAATAATATCCCTTACAGTAAAAGAAACTTGATATCGGAGTAGTGAAGTAGCAGAATACTTTTCTTTTTTCCCTCTATAGTTTCTCTCTCTAGAATTTCAGTGAATTCGTAAGAAAATAATGAAGGAATGAGCTTCTATTTATAGAAAAATGGACTGCATAGTATCTAACTCATGAACGATCTAAATTGATTTACTTTAATCTGACGGTCCATATTTAAAGTAAAATCTTTTAAATAAAATATAATATATTCTATTTATAATCTAATAAAAAGAATAACTTTATAAAAGATTTTATTATACAAATACTATGCAGGCACTATGCAAACACTATGCATAATAAAATATAATATATTCTAATTATTGTCTAATAAAACAGATAACTTTATAAAAGTATTCTGTTTTATATAAAAAGATTTTACTATTAGCCTAATAAAACGAATAACTTTATAAAAGTATTCTGTTTTATATAAAAAACTATTCTGTTTTATTACATTAATAATATCAATAAAATAAGATTGAGTGACTTATCACGTAAGCATCAATAATCAATACCGTGTGCTACTATGCAACCATGCGTATTACTGTACTTTTACTACCGAGTAGTTCAACAGTATTAATGGTAAAACTTTCGTCGTTATTTTCATAAAATATTTTTGTCGTTTTCTCAATCTGACAATAATTCCGTTGTGGGGTCCACCAATGATTGTGTCGTCGTACGAATATTCCCTGTTAAAATGAATATTCTCCGACCAATCGAATATTATATAGCAACTTGCATACTTTGCAAAATTTATAAATATTACCCACAACTATAACCTTATATCAATTTCACTCCACAATATTCAAAAATAATATTTATAAAAAATTCATCTTTATTTATAAAAGTTGGGGTCTTACAACCTCCCATTCTTATGAAATTTTGCCCTCGAAATTAGGGTACGTACCTGGTATATCGAAGAGGTAAGGATACCTTGACTTCATTTCAGATTCTAACTCCCAGGTCATTTTCTGAACATCATGGTTTCTCCACAAAACTTTGACTTGAGGTATAACCTTGGAGCGTAGAATATGTTCCTTCTTATCCAAGATTTGAACATGAACCTCTTCATACGTTAAATCTTCTGCTATTTCGTCCGGTTCTAACTCAATAATGTGGTTTGGGTCTTTCACATATTTACGTAACATGGATATGTGAAAAATATTATGAACACGAGACATACTTGGCAGTAAAGCGAGTCTATAGGCTACAGTTCCTACTCGATCGAGGATTAAAAATGGGCCAATGAATCGAGGATTGAGCTTTTCTCTCTTTCTAAATCTCGTAACTCCTTTCCATGGAGCAACTCGTAACAACACATGATCTCCTATATCAAATTCCAAGTCCTTTTGATGAAGATCAACATAACTTTTTTGTAACGCCCCCAAAATAGGTCCATTCCATCCAACCCATTTTGAGTCGTCAAATACATGGTACAGAAACAACTACAACTTTATTAATACAACATAAAAACTGTGAGTGTAAATACAAATATTGTCATATAGACAATATTCACACTCAAATAAGTCCTCATTACAATTATTGGAACAATATTTTACAAAAAAAAATGGTGAGGACTACTAAAACAACTTCCTAGAACCTTCATTCCATACCCCGACTAGTACCTGCAACATTCTCGCCTCCTGAGAAGAAAATGGAACAACAAGAAAAAGGGTGAGCTCAACTAGCCCAGTAAAGAATATTATGACTAAGATAATATACAACAAATTATCGTTAGTCTTCAACAGGGAAAAATTTAATAGAATACAATAGACAACAAGTTTTAATTCATTATTCGCAGCGGAAAATAATAATTCATAGAGAAGTTACGTAGATAATGAAATCTACGATTATCTATGAATTTAAAAGCCCATCATCAACATTTTATCCCTGTAACATCAATCAATAAATATCTTGAATCAAATAGTCATCTTTGCACTACAGGCCAAAGATATCCATCAGTTGGTCATGTTCACCTCAACACCTGTTCATCTTTGCACTACGGGCCAAAGATATTCATCAGAAATTATTCATCTTTGCACTACAGGCCAAAGATATTCAGTTATATCATCATTTAAGACTGAGGATGATGAAAAATATTTTAAAAAAAACGAATCTAGTGAAGCAAAATAACAAATATTAAGGATTCGTATTTCGATTTATCCATGTCAAAAAATATCTTATCATAGTGAAGTAAAATTCAAGAATGATCAAAACATGTATACAATCAAAGCTAGTATCCAGAATAGATATTTGGACGAAAAGAAGAAAATTTTATTTTTCGGTGAATAGTAACTCGTGAATAGTAACTCATGAATAGTAACCCCGATATGAAAAAGTTCCAAATTTGATAAAAACTCCAATCAATATTTCGACATAATGATATTGAAGAAATAATATCATTTTCGAATAAAATAACATCCCTTACCTCGGAAAGACGGTACTTCTGACTGGAATACTAGATATAGTGCTGAAAGAAACTTGCACCGTATAGCAACACTCAAAGTATAAAATACTCACAAGAATACGCTCGATATAGAGAGAGAAATAGAGAGAAACTTGTGTTTCTGGTGTGATTTTCAATTTTAACCTAAGCACCCTATTTATAGGAAAATGCTTAGAACACCAAAGCAGAAAATCGAATAAATTAATAATATAATTTTCTTAATTTCCTTAGCACACCACATCAGCTGATTTCCACCATTAACATGTGCCACTCAAATGTCAAAAACGTTTTTCTTAATAAAAATAATTAAAACTTCCAAAAATCAATTATTTCGGAACTTCAGAACTTCAATAATTCATAAAAAATAGCCCTTTATTCAGAAAATTCAAATCTCGCGAGTTTTTATAGGAAATTCAATTCTCTACAACTTTGCAGAAGAAAGTGTTTCCAAATTCCAAACAGAAATTGACCGAAATTCACAAACGGGTGATTTTACAGGCTATAACCAAATTTCAATCAAGAAATGGGGTCCACCGACACACAAAACATGTGTTAAACAACTTTTGCAACAAAAATACTCTTCCTCCTCATATACTCATATATCCCACATTCATTGTAAAAAATATCACCATTAATATATTATTAAAATAATATATTTAATTGAATTATTTTATCAGAAAAGATAAAATATTATTTTTCAACAATTATCACATTTAAAAATTTTCTCCATCTATATCCACATAAAATTAATATTTTCCTCATCATATAAATCAGTAATTAATTATTCACAAATAATATTACAGAATCACAGTACTGGCAACCAGGCCGTTCCCAGGAAAGAGGGGGCTTTCCAATAAGGATTTATCCTTACTGGCACGCAATTAGATGACCAAATCTCTCCTTAGACAGAACTTTATAGACATTGCCAATAATGTTATCTAATAATATTATTCAGATAATATGGAAAATACTGTGTAGTGACAATTAAAAATATCAACGTAGCAATTATTTAATCAATAAAATACAATATTGAACAGTAATTACTGTAACAATTATTGAGTAGTGCCGTCTTACATAAGAATCAATAATTGGTGCAATACCGTGTGCTACGCGTATTACCGTGTTTTAACCACCGGGTATTCCAACAGTATTAACGGTAACAACTATGCCGTTATTTATAAACAACTTATTTTTGTCGTTTTCTTCATCCAATCGCTTTCCGTTATGGGGCCCACACAAGGCTGCGCCGTCGTACGAATATTCCCCGACAACAAGAATATTCCACGACCAAACAAATATTCCACGATAATAATGAATATTTTAGGACCACTTGCTTATTTAAAATATTTGAGCATTTTACCCATAACTAACCACATTAATCAAATCAACCCTTACTATTTCAAAATAATAAATAGAGGAATTAAACTTCATTTATTAATAATTTGGGGTCTTACAACCTCCCCTCCTTATGAAATTTTGTCCTCGAAATTGACATACGTACCTGGTGTTTCGAAAAGATGAGGATACCTCGCTTTCATTTCTGTTTCCAACTCCCAGGTCATTTCCTCAATAGCATGGTTTCTCCACAAAACTTTAACTTGTGGTATGACCTTCGTGCGTAGGACATGCTCCTTCTTATCCATGATCTTGACAGGTACCTCCTCGTACGTTAAGTCTTCAGCTATCTCGTCCGGTTCTAACTCAATAACATGGTTTGGGTCTTTCACATATTTACGAAGCACAGATATATGAAAAACATTATGAACACGAGACATATTTGGAGGTAACGCAAGTCTATAGGCCACATTTCCTACTCGATCAAGAATCTGAAATGGACCAATAAATCGTGGATTGAGCTTTCCTCTCTTCCCAAATCTTGTAACTCCTTTCCATGGAGCTACACGTAATAATATATGATCCCCAATGTCAAATTCCACGTCCTTTCGATGAAGATCCACATAACTCTTTTGTCGATCCTGTGCCATTTGTATACGTTGTCGAATCGTTTGGATCTTCTCTGTAGTCATTCGTACCAACTCTGGTCCCAACAACATTGCTTCTCCCACCTCATCCCAACATACTGGAGAGCGACACTTTCGTCCATACAATGCTTCAAAGGGAGCCACACCTATACTTGCCTGATAACTGTTGTTGTAGGAGAATTCCACCAATGGTAGGTACTTATCCCAACTTCCTTTGAAATCTAGGACACAAAGTCTTAATAAATCTTCAAGAGTTTGAATAGTCCTTTCTGATTGCCCGTCCGTTTGAGGATGGTATGCCGAACTGAACCGTAAATCCGTGCCCATAGCTTTTTGCAAGCTAACCCAAAATCTTGAAGTGAATCTTGGGTCACGATCCGAAACTATGGATACTGGCATGCCATGCAACCTTACAATCTCATTCACGTACATACTAGCAAGACGTTCAAGGGAATAAGTCTCCCGTATCGGCAAGAAATGAGCAGACTTGGTTAATCTATCAACTATAACCCAAATAGCATTTATACCTTGAGAAACCGTGGGAAGACCCGTAACGAAATCCATGGTAATGTGTTCCCACTTCCATTTCGGAATCTCAAGTGGTTGCAATGGACCCTTTGGTACTTGATGCTCCGCCTTTACACGTTGACAAGTTAAACACCTTGAGATAAACTTTGCAATCTCTCTCTTCATATTGTTCCACCAAAATGTATGTCGAAGATCACGATACATTTTAGTACTTCCAGGATGGATTGCAAATGGTGTATTGTGTGCCTCCATCATGATCTTGTACTTTAAATCAGAATCGTTAGGAACACAAAGTTTGGAGTGGACTCGAAGTATTCCTTCTTCATCGATTCTTGCTTTTGGAATAGCACCTTCTTGCACTTTCTTCTTCATACGCATCAGCTCCGGGTCTGTAGCTTGAGCAACTTTAACTTTATCGATTAAAGTTGGTTCTACGCGTATACTTGACATCATCGCACTCGTTCCTGTATATGATCTTCTACTCAACGCGTCAGCTACCACGTTTGCTATTCCAGGATGGTATTGAATAGTGTGGTCGTAATCTTTTAACAGCTCAAGCCAACGTCGTTGCCGCATGTTGAGTTCTTTCTGAGTGAAGAAATATTTGAGGCTTTTATGGTCTGAATATATCTCCACCTTCTCCCCATATAGATAGTGCCTCCAGATCTTTAGCGCGAAAACGACTGCTGCCAACTCTAGATCATGAGTAGGATAATTCCTCTCATATTCTTTGAGTTGTCGCGAGGCATAAGCTATGACTTTCCCACGTTGCATGAGAACACATCCTAACCCTTTGCCTGAAGCATCGCTGTAGATAACAAATCCATCCGAACCAGATGGTATTGTCAGAACAGATGCCGAAATGAGTCTCCTCTTAAGCTCTTGGAAACTCTTCTCGCATTCTTCACTCCATACGAATTTGATATCCTTCCGAGTCAGCTGAGTTAACGAGGTAGCAATTCGAGAAAACCCTTCTACGAATCTCCGATAATAACCAGCTAAGCCCAGAAAACTACGTACATCGGTCACCGTCTTCGGTTGCTCCCAGCTTTGTATTGCTTCAATCTTCGCCGGGTCCACAGATACTCCATGTTTCGACACCATGTGCCCTAGAAATGCTACTTCCTCAAGCCAGAATTCGCATTTCTTCAACTTAGCATATAACTTATTTTCACGCAGCCTTTGGAGTACCAGCTTCAAATGGTGCTCATGATCTTCACGACTTTTGGAATATATGAGGATGTCATCAATAAAGACGACAACGAACTGATCCAAATAATCCTTGAATACACGGTTCATCATATCCATGAAAGCCGCAGGAGCATTAGTCAATCCAAAAGACATGACTAAGAATTCATAATGCCCGTACCGAGTTCTAAAGGCAGTCTTCGGAATATCCTCAGTTTTAACCTTCAGCTGATGATATCCAGAACGAAGATCGATTTTTGAAAAGAATTGTGCTCCTTGTAACTGGTCAAACAGGTCATCAATACGAGGTACCGGATACCTATTCTTGATAGTGACATGGTTTAATTCTCGGTAATCGATACAAAGTTGCATACTCCCGTCTTTCTTCTTTATAAATAAAACAGGAGCACCCCAAGGAGATGTACTAGGACGAATGAAGCCGATGTCCAACAACTCTTGTAGTTGGACTTTTAACTCCTGAAGTTCAATAGGAGCCATTCGATATGGGGTTTTAGAAATGGACTTTGTACCAGGTTCAAGATCAATAAAGAATTCAATTTCACGTTCTGGGGGTAGACCGGGAAGTTCTTCAGGAAATACGTCAGGAAAGTTATTAACAACAGGAATGTTATTCAAATTTGACGTGTCTTTATTTAAATCCATAACATGGGCTAAGAAAGCTTGACATCTGTTTTTCAATAAACGAATGGCTTTATGACTTGATATAACAGTGATTGATTTTAATGGCTTTGTTGCTTGAATTCGAACAACAGGTTGATTAGGAATATGAAAACTAATCACCTTACGAAAACAATCAATTTTGGCATGATGAGTAGTTAACCAATCAATTCCTAAAATCACGTCAAATGCAAGTATCTTTAAAGAGATAAGGTCAACAGGTAAGGTGATGGTACCAACTTGGATCAAACAAGATTTATAAACAGTGGATGTGATGAAAGTTTCCCCTAACGGAGTCTCCACAGATAAATCAAAGTTTAATTTCTCCGGAGTCAAGTTTAAACGTTGAGCACAAGCAGGAGAAATAAATGAATGGGTAGCACCGGTATCTAGTAAGGTATAAACTTCACATGAATTTATGATTAGCTTACCCGTGATCACCTCGTTTGGGTTCTTCGCATGTTGACCAATCACGACAAACGCTCTTCCAGGAACCGTTGACTTTGACTTTTCTGGGACAACCTTTTGAGTCACCGTCCCCGCTAAACTTGGTTTCGCTACCGTACAATCTCGAGCGATATGTCCTTCCTTTCCACAATTATAGCATACCTTGAACTGTTGTGGACAGTTTGGTCTGATATGTCCCTCTTTTTCACATTTATAGCATATGACCGGTGGTCGTTCTCCTCCCTTGGAACCAGTTGCTGCTGGTGCTGACGTCTTCGTATTATCATTGTTGAATCTCCTCTTTTTAAAATCTCCTCCCGACTCGCTTCTTCTATTTTCATAGCCACGATTACCACCAGAGTGGTTGCCGTTCTTGTCTGTACTTTTCTTTCTCCGCTGGTTATCATTGTTCTGATGACTGTTGTCACCGATATGATCCTGGTTGTGGTCCCTCGGTTGACCGTACTCGTTATCTCGCTCCAACAATTGAGCCCTGTTGACAACATCTGAATAGAGAGAAAATTTATGAGAAATGAGATATTGACGTATGCCGGGTTTCAAACCTCTCAGAAACATCCGTGTCATACGTTCCTCATTCTCCACCAAATGAGGTGCAAACCTGGACAACTCTGCAAACTTCGCCTCGTACTGGGACACCGTCATGTTATTCTGCTCCAGTCTAATAAACTCTACCTCCTTCATATGACGAATACTTTCAGGAAAGTACTTGTCATTGAATAGTTTCTGAAATGTCTCCCAAGACATGCTGAGTGCGGCTGGATGGGTACGCTTCACAGATTCCCACCAGTAGTCTGCCTCGCCACGGAACATAAAGGTGGCGAATGGAACCTTATGTTCCTCCGTGCATCCCAAGACATCAAATATCTTGGTAATTTGCTTGACCCATGTCTCCGCCTTAATCGGATCTGGCTTTCCCCAGAATTCTGGTGGTCCCAACTCTTTGAACTGCTTGGCTGTGACCAGCTGTGCGTTGCCATTGTTTCTTCCTATATTTTGAATAGGAATCTCCTTCGTCTGGTTTTGCATGAATCGCAAAAAGCTTCTAAACATCTCATCGTTCATCGTCTGCTCAGTGGTGTTGTTCACAGGAGGAACATTGCCAGCCTGTTGCACGTTCTCCTCGTTGGTGAGTACAGGTGTCTCCACGGTTTCATTTACTCCATTGTTAACATTCTCAGTCGACATTCTCAAATACTGCCATAAAACAAGGGTTAATTTAACAAATTAACAAATCACATAATATCCCTATATTATGACCGACCAACAAATAAGCTTAGGTAGGACACACTAGCGAAGGATTTACTCGTCTCTCCCCTCCTAGTTCTATTCCCCGATCTCCGCCAGAGATCATATCCCTAAGCTCTGATACCAACTGTAACGCCCCCAAAATAGGTCCATTCCATCCAACCCATTTTGAGTCGTCAAATACATGGTACAGAAACAACTACAACTTTATTAATACAACATAAAAACTGTGAGTGTAAATACAAATATTGTCATATAGACAATATTCACACTCAAATAAGTCCTCATTACAATTATTGGAACAATATTTTACAAAAAAAAATGGTGAGGACTACTAAAACAACTTCCTAGAACCTTCATTCCATACCCCGACTAGTACCTGCTACATTCTCGCCTCCTGAGAAGAAAATGGAACAACAAGGAAAAGGGTGAGCTCAACTAGCCCAGTAAAGAATATTATGACTAAGATAATATACAACAAATTATCGTTAGTCTTCAACAGGGAAAAATTTAATAGAATACAATAGACAACAAGTTTTAATTCATTATTCGCAGCGGAAAATAATAATTCATAGAGAAGTTACGTAGATAATGAAATCTACGATTATCTATGAATTTAAAAGCCCATCATCAACATTTTATCCCTGTAACATCAATCAATAAATATCTTGAATCAAATAGTCATCTTTGCACTACAGGCCAAAGATATCCATCAGTTGGTCATGTTCACCTCAACACCTGTTCATCTTTGCACTACGGGCCAAAGATATTCATCAGAAATTATTCATCTTTGCACTACATGCCAAAGATATTCAGTTATATCATCATTTAAGACTGAGGATGATGAAAAATATTTTAAAAAAAACGAATCCAGTGAAGCAAAATAACAAATATTAAGGATTCGTATTTCGATTTATCCATGTCCAAAAATACCTTATCATAGTCAAGTAAAATTCAAGAATGATCAAAATATGGATACAATCAAAGCTAGTATCCAGAATAGATATTTGGACGAAAAGAAGAAAATTTTATTTTTCGGTGAATAGTAACTCGTGAATAGTAACTCGTGAATAGTAACTCATGAATAGTAACCCCGATATGAAAAAGTTCCAAATTTGATAAAAACTCCAATCAATATTTCGGCATAATGATATTGAAGAAATAATATCATTTTCGAATAAAATAACATCCCTTACCTCGGAAAGACGGTACTTCTGACTGGAATACTAGATATAGTGCTGAAGGAAACTTGCACCGTATAACAATACTCAAAGTATCAAATACTCACAAGAATACGCTCGATATAGAGAGAGAAATAGAGAGAAACTTGTGTTTCTGGTGTGATTTTCAATTTTAACCTAAGCACCCTATTTATAGGAAAATGCTTAGAACACCAAAGTAGAAAATCGAATAAATTAATAATATAATTTTCTTAATTTCCTTAGCACACCACATCAGCTGATTTCCACCATTAACATGTGCCACTCAAATGTCAAAAACGTTTTTCTTAATAAAAATAATTAAAACTTCCAAAAATCAATTATTTCGGAACTTCAGAACTTCAATAATTCATAAAAAATAGCCCTTTATTCAGAAAATTCAAATCTCGCGAGTTTTTATAGGAAATTCAATTCTCTACAACTTTGCAGAAGAACGTTTTTCCAAATTCCAAACAGAAATTGACCGAAATTCACAAACGGGT
The DNA here is from genome assembly GCA_016801055.1 of Panax notoginseng. Classification (NCBI taxonomy): domain Eukaryota; kingdom Viridiplantae; phylum Streptophyta; class Magnoliopsida; order Apiales; family Araliaceae; genus Panax; species Panax notoginseng. Next base: position 120,786,513 of record CM029022.1, read on the forward strand.
GATTTTACAGGCTATAACCAAATTTCAGTCAAGAAATGGGGTCCACCGACACACAAAACATGTGTTAAACAACTTTTGCAACAAAAATACTCTTCCTCCTCATATACTCATATATCCCACATTTATTGTAAAAAATATCACCATTAATATATTATTAAAATAATATATTTAATTGAATTATTTTATCAGAAAAGATAAAATATTATTTTTCAACAATTATCACATTTAAAAATTTTCTCCATCTATATCCACATAAAATCAATATTTTCCTCATCATGTAAATCAATAATTAATTATTCACAAATAATATTATAGAATCACAGTACTGGCAACCAGGCCGTTCCCAGGAAAGAGGGGGCTTTCCAATAAGGATTTATCCTTACTGGCGCGCAATTAGATGACCAAACCTCTCCTTAGACTTCTTTCTAGACATTGCCAATAATGTTATCTAATAATATTATTCAGATAATATGGAAAATACTATGTAGTGACAATTATAAAATATCAACGTAGCAATTATTTAATCAATAAAATACAATATTGAACAGTAATTACTGTAACAATTATTGAGTAGTGCCTTCTTACGTAAGAATCAATAATTGGTGCAATACCGTGTGCTACGCGTATTACCGTGTTTTAACCACCGGGTATTCCAACAGTATTAACGGTAACAACTATGCCGTTATTTATAAATAACTTATTTTTGTCGTTTTCTTCATCCAATCGCTTTCCGTTATGGGGCCCACACAAGGCTGCGCCGTTGTACGAATATTCTCCGACAACAAGAATATTCCACGACCAAACAAATATTTCCCGATAATAATGAATATTTTAGGACCACTTGCTTATTTAAAATATTTGCGTATTTTACCCATAACTAACCACATTAATCAAATCAACCCTTACTATTTCAAAATAATAAATAGAGGAATTAAATTTTATTTATTAATAATTTGGGGTCTTACATTTTTTGTCGATCTTGTGAGGTTTTTATACGTTGTCGGATTGTTTGAATCTTTTTCGTAGTCATACGTACCAACTCCGGTCCTAACAACGTTGCTTCACCCACCTCATCTCAGCATACTAGAGAATGACACTTTCTTCCATACAACGCCTCGAATGGAGCTATGCCAATACTTGCTTGATAACTGTTGTTATAGGAAAACTCCACCAATGGTAAGAACTTATCCCAACTTCCCTTAAAGTTAAGGACACAGAGTCTTAATAAATCTTTAAGAGTTTAAATAGTCCTCTCTGATTGTCTGTCCGTCTGGAGATGATATGCCGAACTAAATCGTAAATCCGTGCCCATAGCTTTTTGCAAACTAACCCAAAATCGTAAAGTGAATCTTGTGTCTCGATCAGAAACTATGGATACTGGCATACCATGTAGTCTTACAATCTCATTTATGTACATACGAGCAAGACGTTCAAGTGTATAAGTTTTTCGTATTGGTAAGAAATGAGCAGACTTGGTCAATCTATTAATAATGACCCAAATTGCATCAATGCGTTGAGAAACCTTGGGAAGACCAGCAACGAAATCCATGGTAATGTACTCCCACTTCCATTCTCAAATTTCAAGTGGTTGCAATGGACCTTTTGGTACTTGATGCTCCGCTTTGACTCGTTGACAAGTTAGACACCTTGAGATAAACAGCGCTATCTCTCTCTTCATATTGCTCCACCAAAATGTATAATGAAGATCATGATACATTTTGGTACTCCCAGGATGGATTGCAAATGGCGTGTTGTGCACCTTCATCATGATTTTATACTTTAAATCAGGGTCATTAGGAACACAAAGTCTGGAGTTGACTCGAAGTATTCCTTCTTCATCGATTTTTGCTTCCGGCATAGAACCTTCTTGCACTTTCTTCCTCATACGCATCAGCTCCAGGTCTGTAGCTTGAGCAGCTTTAACTTTATCGATTAAAGTTGGTTCTACTCGTATATTCGCCATCATCACATGGGTCCCTGGAGTCTTTAACTCTATCTCCATCCTTTGCAAGTCACACAAAATGGGCTTTTGTGTTGACAATATCGCACTCATACTTGCATATGATCTTCTACTCAATGCATCAGCTACCACGTTCGCTTTTTCAAGATGGTATTGGATGGTATGATCATAATCTTTCAATAGTTCCAGCCAACGTCGTTGTCGCATGTTGAGTTCCTTTTGAGTGAAGAAATATTTGAGGCTTTTATGATCCGTAAAGATCTCCACTTTTTCCCCATACAAGTAATGCCTCCAAATTTTAAGTGTGAAGACAACAGCTGTCAACTCTAGATCATGAGTAGGATAATTCCTCTCATATTCTTTGAGTTGTCTTGAGGCATAGGCTATGACTTTCCCATGTTGCATGAGAACACATCACAACCCTTTGCCCGAAGCATCACTGTAGATGACAAATCCCTCCGAGCTAGATGGTATTGTCAGAACAGGTGCTAAAATGAGTCTCCTCTCTAGTTCTTGAAAACTCTTCTAACATTCTTCGCTCCAACCGAACTTTGTATCTTTTTGAGTCAGCTGAGTTAATAGAGTAGCGATTCGAGAAAATCCTTCCACAAATCTCTGATAATAACCAGCTAAACCGAGAAAGCTACGTACTTCGGTCACTGATTTAGGTTGCTCACAGCTTTAAATTGCTTCAATCTTTGTCGGGTCAACAGATATTCCATGACTGGATATTACGTGTCCAAGGAATGCTACTTCCTTAAGCCAGAACTCGCATTTCTTCAACTTGGCATAAAGCTTGTATTCACGAAGCTTTTGGAGTGTCAGCCTCGAGTGTTGCTCATGATCTTCATGACTTTTGGAATAAATAAGGATGTCATCAATAAAGACGACCACAAAGTGATCCAAATATTCCTTGAATACTCAGTTCATCATATCCATGAAGGTAGCAGGAGCATTAGTCAATCTAAAAGACATGACTAAGAATTCATAATGCCCGTACCGAGTTCTGAAGGCAGTCTTTGGAATATCCTTAGTTCTAACCTTCAGCTGATGATATCCAGAATGAAGATCGATTTTTGAAAAGAATTGTGCTCCTTGCAACTGGTCAAACATGTCATCAATACGTGGCAGTGGGTACCTATTTTTTATGGTGACATGGTTCAATTCCCGATAATCAATACAAAGTCGCATACTCCCATCATTCTTCTTCACGAATAGAACAGGAGCACCCCAAGGAGAAGTACTAGGACGAATAAAGCCAATGTCTAACAATTCCTGCAGTTGGGTCTTTAACTCCTGAAGTTCAATATGAGCCATTCGATATGGGGCTTTGGAAATGGGTTTTGTATCGGGTTCAAGGTCGATACAACATTTAATTTCACGCTCTGGGGGTAGGCTAGGAAGTTCTTCAAGGAATACGTCAGGAAATTCATTAACAATAGAAATATCAGTCAAAACTGAAGTATTTTTGTTTAGATTCATGGCATGAGCTAAGAAAGTTTGACATTCATTTTTTAATAAATGAATAGCTTTATGGCTTGAGATGACAGTGATTGATTTTAATGGTTTTGTTGTTTGAATTCGTATAATAGGTTGATTAGGAATATGAAAGCTAACAACCTTACGAAAATAATCAATTTTTGCATGATGAGTAGTTAACCAATCAATCCCTAGAATTACATCAAATGCAAGTATTTTCAATGAAATAAGATCGACAGGTAATGTGAGGGTACCGATTTGAACCAAAAAAGACTTATAAACAGTGAATGTAATGAAAGTTTCTCCCAACGGAGTTTCTATAGATAAGTCAACGTCTAATTTCTCCAGAGTCAAATTTAATCATTGAGCGCAAATAGAAGAAATAAAAGAATGGGTAGAACCGATATCAAATAAGGTACATACTTCACTAGAGTTTATGATAAGCTTACCCGTGATGACCTCGTTCGGGTTCCTTACTTTCTGGGAGGTCACAACAAACGCTCTCCCTTGCACTACCGGTTTTGACTTTTCTGGGACGTCCTTTAGTGCCTCCATCCTAGCTGAACTTGTCTTCGGTGAACGAAAAAATCAGGCTAGGTGACCTTCTCTTCCACAATTATAACATACTTTGGACGGCATCGCGCAGTTTGGACTGATGTGTCATTCCCCTCCGTATTTGAAGCATATGATAGGTGGTCGTTCTCCTTCCTTAACCACGGGTGCTGGTGCTGACGTCTTTCCATCATTGTTGAATCTCCTCTTCTTGAAATGTCCATTTTTATTATTTTGGCCACGATTACCACCGAAGTGGTTACCATTTCTGGCCTGCTGATTCCCTCCATGCTTGTTGTCACCGCTTCGATGACTGTTTTCATTAGTATTATCATTTTGTCGGTTGCTCTCTTTTGGTTACGTTGACTCGTTATCGCGCTCCACTAACTGAGCCCTATTTACAACATCTGAATACAAATACAGTTTATGAGAAATAAGATGTTGACGTATCTCCGGCTTCAAACCTCTTAAAAATATCCGCGTCATTCTTTCTTCATTATCCACCAAGTGGGACGCAAACTGGGACAGCTCGCCAAACTTAGCTTCGTACTGTGACATGGTCATATTATTCTGTTCCAACTTGATGAATTCTACCTCCTTCATGTGACGAATACTTTCGGGAAAGTACTTGTCATTGAATAGTTCCTGAAATTTCTCCCAAGACATCTTCAGTGCGGCAGGTTGAGTATGTTTTACAGATTTCCACCAGTAATCTGCCTCTGCCCGCAACATGAAGGTGAGAAATGGAACATTTTACTCCTCAGAGCATCCCAAGACATCAAATATCTTGTCGATCTGTTTAATCCACGTCTCCGCCTTAAGTGGTTTTGGCTCTCCAAAAAACTCCGGTGGTCCCAGTTCTTTAAACTGCTTGGCGGTGACTGTCTGAGAGTTGCCAGTATTTCCACCTGCATTTTGGACAGGAGCCGCTCTTGCCTGTTATTGCATGAATTGCATAAAGCCTCTGAACATTTCATCATTCATCATTTGGTTAGTGTTGTCATTTGCATGAGGATTGTCGCCTTCCTGATGCACATTATCTTGATTATTGATATGTGGTGAATCAACGGTCGCCTGTGCTCCATTGCTATTCTCAACATTCTCAGATGTCATTTTCAAATACTGCCACAAAATAAGGGTTAAATAACATATCACATATTATCTCTATACTCTGACCGACCAATTAAATACCAAATAAACTTAGGTAGGTCATACTGGCGAAGGAATTCCCCGTCTCTCCCCTCTTAGTTCTAGTCTCACATCTTAGCCAGGGATCATATCCCTAAGCTTTGATACCAACTGAGACGCCCCCAAAATAGGTATACATCACCTATTCTGAGTCGCCAAATACATGGTACAAAATTCAAATACAACTTAATTATAGAACAGTCGTGTAAAATACGACTAAACATATGCTGTGAGTTTTAATACAAATATTGTTAGATAGACAATATACAAACTCAATGGGGTCCTAATTACATTTATTATCACACTATTACATAGAATAGTGAGGACTACTAATGCTATCACCTAGTCCATCACTCCGATCCCCGACTCGTCTCAACTATATTCTCATTTCCTGAAGAGAACAGTGAAAGAAAGTGTGAGCTCAACTAGCCCAGTAAGAAATATTATGACTAAGATAATGCAGAATAAATTATCATTAGCCTTAAACAGTGTTAAACTGATACAATATAACAAACATCAAGTTTAACTGCAGCAAAACAAGCAACCCATTAGAAGAGTCAAGTAGAGAATAAAATCTACTATAGTCTATGATTTAAAAAAAAATTCATGACTTTTATTGCTGGGACTCAGCTTAATAAATAATCCACATCATTGAATCATCCCTGCACTACGGCCAAGGATATTCTTTAGTATCACGACCATAATTATCCTTGCACTACGGGCCAAGAATTTTTGTGTATTCATTAATGGTCATGATCATGCCAACCACTGTCCATCAATGCACTACGGGCCAATGAGGACTTTTACCACATCATTTGTAACATTACGGTTATGATTATACCGAATAATCCCTGGCCATGATTATACCGAATAATCCCTAGTCATAATCATACCAAGTCCATATATGCACTACAGGCCACAGATGACTTTCAACAGAATATAAACATGAAGATGATGACAGTGATATAAGAATTCAATAAAATAAGTTCAAGAATTAATTTATCCAAGAACCAACAACGTCCAAATTGTCAACATGATACTGCTTTGTAGAGTAAAATTCAAGAATGCTTAGAAGAATATTTTCATGAAAAGATACTGGATGAAGCGCAAATATCAAAGATATTCCACTAATTTCATGGAGTATAAAAGCCAAAACTTTAACCAACTGAGTATAATAAAGAATGGAATAACAAAAGAATTCACCAAGCATGCGATAGACCGCACAGACAGGTTATTCCAACAGAAAAATAAATAGTGGAACCAGGTCATGCGTAAATACACCGACAGGATATTCCGACAGAATAATAAATAATGGAACCAGGTCCGGCTTAAAGCACTGACAGGATATTCTGACAGAATAATAAATAATAGAACCAGGTCCGGCGTAAAGCACAGACAGGATATTCCGACAAAATAATAAATAATATAATAAAAGAAGAATTTCAACAAGTATAGGGTAGCCCGCGTATACAGGTTATTCCAATAGAATAATAAAGAATGGATTAACAGAAGTTCTCTTCATGAATAAGAAAGAAAGAATACCCTTTACGAGTACAATAAATAATATCCCTTACCGTAAAAGAAACTTGATATAGGAGTAGTGAAGTAGCAGAATATTTTTTCTTCTTTCTCTCTATAGTTTCTCTCTCTAGTGTTTCAGTGAATTCGTAAGAAAATAATGAAGGAATGAGCTTCTATTTATAGAAAAATAGACTGGATAGTAACTAACTCATGATCTGTCTAGATTGATTTACTTTAATCTGACGGCCCATATTTAAAGCAAAATCTTTTAAATAAAATATAATATATTCTATTTATAATCTAATAAAACGAATAACTTTATAAAAGATTTTACTATACAAACACTATACAAGCACTATGCAAATAATATGCAAAATAAAATATAATATATTCTAATTATTGTCTAATAAAATAGATAACTTTATAAAAGTATTCTGTTTTATATAAAAAGATTTTACTATTAGCCTAATAAAACACATAACTTTATAAAAGTATTCTGTTTTATATAAAAAACTTTTCTGTTTTATTATATTAATAATACCAATAAAATAAAACTGAGTGACTTATCACGTAAGCATCAATAATCAATACCGTATGCTACTATGCAACCATGCGTATTACTGTACTTTTACTACCGAGTAGTTCAACAGTATTAATGGTAAAACTTCCGCCGTTATTTTCATAAAATATTTTTGTCATTTTCTCAATCCGACAATAATTCCGTTGTGGGGTCCACCAATGATTGTGTCGTCGTACGAATATTCCCTGTTAAAACGAATATTCTCCGACCAATCGAATATTATATAAAAACTTGCATACTTTGCAAAATTTATAAATATTACCCACAACTATAACATTATATCAATTTCACTCCATAATATTTAAAAATGATATTTATAGAAAATTCATCTTTATTTATAAAAGTTGGGGTCTTACAATTATTGATCTTCCTCTCTTCAATAAAAGTTTGATAGAGAAGTAGTGATTAGTGGAGTATGTATGGTAAATAGGAGCAAGGATGGTTATTAGAGAACTTAAACTTTAAATAAACTATGTTGTAAGAAAATCTTATTCAAGCTATGAACTAATGAAAAACATGTAAGAATTTGTCATGTAAATGATTTAATGAAATATGTTTGGTTAGGATGTTAGAATGATGGAATGAATCCATTTTAAACGATGTAAAAATCTCAAGTAACGAAGTTATGGCGAAATTTACGAGAATAAACGATAATCGTAGAAATCGTTAAATTCTTGGAATGAAAGTCAAAAGTTAGCATTAAGCTCAAAAACATTGGTTTTCAATGGAGAATGGTCTCAATTGGCATTCTAGAGTTACAGACTCAAAAATGACCAAATTCTGACTTAGAACGGAGAAACGAGCTTTGAACGTTCACGAACGTTTAACGTTTTCGTAATAATGAACTAATCGGTGAATTCCAAGTTAAAAGATTTGAAAATGAAATATTTTCTAATGAAATCATAGAGCATGTGATTTGTGAGCTAATGACTTTTGAATGAGCCAATTCGGACTTATAACGAATAAGTTATGAGGCCGAAAAATTCAGACCATAAATCAAACTGTCAAAATTTTCTCTGAGGCAGGGCTGGCGCCGCGGCGCGGCCCAAGGTGTTGTAGTTGGCACTGTAGTGCCGAACTAAGCCTCACTCTCGGATAAGTCACATCGCAGCGCGGCCAATAGCACAGCAAGTGGCGCCGCAACGCCAAAGCTGAAACCCAACCACTATGAAGTGGCATCGCAGCGCGGCTGTTAGCAAACGGAATCACGCTGCAGCGCTGCGTCCAGGACCTAGGCACTATAAACCCGCGCCGCAGCACGAGTTACATAAAGGAAGCTGGTGCCGCATCGCCAGCATTAGGAAAGGCATAGTAAGGAATGCTCGTGTATGTAAAGCAAATGAAAGCTAAATGATGATGAATCATATACTTAATAAACTTAAAGTAACATCATTAAAAGATGTTTATAACCTTAAGTTAACGACTAAAGGTTAACGAAAGATTACGTAAACGTAAATGCAATGTAATGCGATAAATCGTAACCAATGTTAAACAATCTAAAGAATGATTAGATTGAGAAAAAGGGTAAGATATAGTAGTGACCTTACTTGATTATATACGACCTAATGGGGTATGTTATGTGATCATGTATTATAGAATCCTTAAAGACACAAAGGGAATTTATATTAACTGTAGAAGATGCTAAAGGCAAGTATTCAGGCCCTTGTCTAAATTCTTTGGGCAAGCTTTGTAATTCATGTACCTTACACATGAATTGATGTATGATGAAGTCGAAGCCAATTCCTTCGAATAGACTTAAGATGTTTTATGGATTTCTTATAATCTATCGAACTATTGTCAATGTTGTTAAGTTTAGCAAAACTATTTTGGTGTGGTTTGCAAAAGAAGACTGAGTATACATGAATAAATGTTTTGTCATAAAACGACATGCACATGAGGTTGCCAAACCTTAAACGTACATACCTTTAAAGAAAGTAGTGTTGTACAACATAGAGTACTATAGGCTGATCACTTAGACATGCTCGTAAAATATGCCGGACTTACGGACTTGGTGCTGGGTTGTCCTTTTCAAAGAAAGAATGAAATGCTCAAGGTCTTGGACCGAAATTGATGTTTTACTGAATGATGTTAATTGTGAAACGTTTTAAAGAAAAGAGAAGTGCTAGTTTGAATTATCAATAGTACTTCATAACTATTATTTCAGTTATTAAAGATATACGATTTATATGATTCCAGCCTGTTGTTAAATGAAATTGTCATACTTGCTGAGCTAGTTATGCTCATTCTTGCTTGAACCATATGAATGCAGCTAAGACCGAACGGACTGAAGGTTTTGGAAAAGATAAAGGGAAGACCCAAGGCAAAACAATAGGTTGCCTTTGTAATAGAATAGTATAGATGTTGTTAGTATTTGATATTATGACAAAGAACTATGTAATGGTTATAAAGAACCTGGGAATGGAAATATTGTTTTGGAATATATATAAGACATATTTGTTCTTTTGAGGCATTTCAATTGAATGTATGTATGAACTATAGCACCGTGTAGCACCATCTGTCGAGTTGGAAGATACCCGAATTTGGGGGCATCATAGGTTGGTATCAAAGCATTAGGTTATTAAACTTAAGGGGGGGAAAGAACCTTAAGTCATAGCCTTAAGAAAAATTAAAGAAGTAAAAGATGAAGTTAACCCTAAAAATGCATTAAATGTGATATGTGTTTTTATTATTTTACTGGCATGTAATAATCAAACAAAATTATTTTGTTGTAGATGTCAGGAGAAAACAAAATGTATAGGGATATACATGTAGTAAGTGAGGAATCGGTGAACCAAATAGAGATCTTACCGACCCCTATAGTAGAAGAACCCGAAGTGGTTGTGATCGAGTCTGGAGACTCGGAAGACTTAGACCTCATGTCCATATTTGATGGCATGTCGGAGGAGGAGGTGGAGGCGGTGTCCTTTAACATCGTAGCACCTGTAGAAGAGACGACTCCAGGGGAGACAATGAAAACCCTGTTTATGGCCTTGTTGGATAGAAACATCCAGCTGGGGAAGGAAGTGAGGGAGTTGAAAGAAGAGGTCCAAGAAATCCTGGAGGACAAGAAGAGCATGGAGTTTATGTGGGAGGAGGAGCATGATGAACGAGGTTTGGCGAAGAACAAAGTCCATGAGCTGAAACAAGAGACCTTTGAGCTCAGAAAGGAGCTAAAGGTCAAGAAGCAAAAGATTGGGAGGATGTCCTATATACATAGGAGTTCTCATGCAGATTTCCAGCAGCAGGTAGCTGGGTATCCGATAGAGGCAGGTGAGACTCAGCATACTATCAGCCGGGATATTATTGCTTGTATGGCCAACGCGGAATTTGAGAATGCCAAAAGGCAGATGTAGACTAGTTAGTAACTAGAGTAGAGTTAAAGATGTACATATGATGTATTTAGTAGTGACGTAAAACCCTCTTTTGTATATCAAAGGATAGTCTTTTGTAAATCACAATTTTTGGAAAGCAATTGCGGGATAGTAATGTTATCAGCTAAGGCTGTGTAATGACGAATGTTGTAGTATTATACTACAAGAAAGTAAATAAATATAAGCCTTTTTATGGAACATATTGTGCAATGAATTGAAGTTATTATTTAATAATGAATAATAACTAACTAACAAGAAAGAAGTAATAATGATGTGTTGTTTATCTTAACAGCAAAATGCCACCAAGAAGGAGACAAAGAAATCAAGATGCTAATGTAAATCAACCGGAGGGAGGTTTGGTTAACCCAATGTAAGAGTTCGTTAACTTGTTAATGGCCGCTTTTAATAGGAACATGGCTAATATACCCGTAAATCCTGCAGTAGTACGAGCTACTACTTTTAAGGATTTCAAGAGTGTCGATCTGTCGGAGTTCAAAGGAACTACGGACCCCATAGAAGCTCAAACATTGGAGAAAGAAATAAAGAAGGCATTTGTTATTGCAAATTTGGATGAGGGGCAAAAGGTTGCTTTTTCTACCTATATGATGAAGGGGGAAGCCAACTTCTGGTGGGAGGCGAACCAGGCTAGGGTCGAAATAGAAAATCTTACGTGGACGCAGTTCAAGGAGATTTTCTTTGAGAACTACTTTCCCACGAGTATGCAGGGGAGGATGGAGATGAGGTTTTTAGAATTGAAACAAGGGGAGATAACGGTTCCCCAATACGCTGCCAAGTTCAATGAACTGGCGAGGTTTTCTCCATATCAGGTGGACACCGAGGTGAGGAAGGCTAGGAGATTTGAGCAGAGATTGAAACCCTGGCTCTATAGCCAGATATCTATTTTCCAAAGTAATTCTTTTGGGACTAAACTGGAGAAGGCAATAATTGTCGAAGGTGGTAATGAGGCTTTAAGCCAATACCACAAGGAGAAGAAGAGCAAGGGAAAGGTAGATGGGCGAGTGAAGATAGAAGGAGCTAGTGGTAGTGGCAATGGGCAGAAGAGGAAGAGGTTTAACTCTAGGAATACCGTAGTGAAGCAAGGGAATCCTAATAGAAGGATGGAGGCATGTAAGAACTGTGGGAAGACTCACTTAGGAGTATGACTCAAGGGGAAGGCCTTATATTACAATTGTGGACAGGAGGGGCACATTTTGCCTAACTGTCCAAGTCCAAAGAAAAACCATGGATGCCACGTGTGTGGATCGACTGATTACATAGTGAAGAATTGCCCAAAGAAGGGGACGGATGGGAATAAGGGCGCTAATAGCGGTAAGTTAGCTAATGGTGGTCCAACACCGACGGGTAGGCTAATGGCCCGTACCTTTAACATGACATTCCAAGATGCAGTTGCATCAAGGGATGTAGTTACAGGCATTATCCTGATCAACAATATAAATGCTTACGTGTTATTTGACTCAGGTGCTACTTGTTCTTTCATAGCATATGATTTTGCTAAACGCTTAGGGTTACTTCCCGAAAGATTGCTTGTACCTTTGAATATCAAGGTAGCGAACGAAGAAATAATTCATGTTGAAGATATTCATAGGAGTTGTTGCATAGATATTCGAGGTTGTAAATTATCCGTAGATTTGATATTGATAAAGTTGGGAGAATTCGATGTAATTCTCGGGATGGATTGGTTGTTCAACCATGGTGCAATAATAGATTGCCAAAAAAAATATGTAAACATTAGAACATTGAGTCAACCTCATATAGTGTTTTACGGTAATAAATCATCAGGACGTTCGTGTTGTCTTATCATGACACAAACTAGGAAGTTGTTGAGGAACGGATGTGTAGCCTATTTGTGCCATGTTGTTGATATCCAGATAGTGGGAGCAACGATGGAATAAATACCTATAGTGAAAGAATTCATGGATGTATTTCTAAGTGAATTGTCAGGTCTTCCACCAAATAGGGAGACTGAATTCATGATAGACATTGTTTCAAGAGCGGCACCAGTTTCCAGGGCACCATATCGTATGGCGCCAGTGGAGATGAAGGAGTTGATGGTTTAGTTACAAGAACTATTGGATAGAAAGTACATTCAACCAAGTGTTTTGCTATGGGGAGCACCGGTACTGTTTGTGAAAAAGAAGGACATATCGTTAAGATTTTGTATCGACTATCGAGAGTCAAACAAGTTAACGATAAGGAATAAATACCCATTTCCCAGGATCGATGATCTCTTTGATCAGTTGAAAGGGGCAAAGTATTTTTCTAAGATAGATTTGTGAACGAGGTATCATCAGTTGAAGGTTAGAAGTGAGGATGTACCTATGACGGTACTCAGGACTCGTTATGGCCATTACGAGTTTCTAGTGATGTCATTTGGGTTGACAAATGCACCAGCTACATTTATGGATATGATGAACAGAGTGTTCAAATAATATTTGGACAAGTTCGTCGTGGTGTTTATCGATGATATTCTAGTCTATTCTAAGACGCCAGAAGATCATGTTGAACGCCTAAGGATAGTGTTGGAGACACTAAGGAAGGAGAAGTTGTATACAAAATTCACTAAGTGTGAATTTTGGCTAGAAAGAGTACAATTTTTAGGTCATATTATTGACCGAGAAAGAATTTCAGTGGATCCAGCGAAGGTGAAAACAGTGATGAGTTGGGAACAGCTGAAAATGCCGATTGAGGTACAAAGTTTTCTAGGGTTAGCGAGATACTATCGGAGATTTATTCAAGATTTTTTGAAGGTAGCTACTTCATTGACTAACTTGACAAGGAAGACGGTGAAGTACGTATGGACGGAGAAGTGTGAAGACAATTTTCAAGAACTGAAGAAAAGGTTGAGTGAAGCCCCTGTATTGTCTTTACCCGATGATACAAAAAATTTTGTAGTTTATAGCGATGCTTCGTATAGAGGACTTAGTTACGTGCTCATGCAGCATGGCAAGGTCATTGCGTATGCATCACGGCAGTTGAAGGATTATGAGAAAGTTTATCCTACTTATGATCTGGAACTGGCCGCGGTAGTGTTTGCCTTGAAGATATGGAGGTATTACTTATATGGGGAGAAATGTGAGATATACACGGACCATAAGAGTTTAAAATATATCTTCACATAGAAGGAGTTGAATATGAGACAAAGGAGATGGCTGGAGTTGATAAAGGATTACGACTGTGAAATCATGTATCACCCAGGAATAGCCAATGTAGTGGCTGATGCCTTGAGTAGGAAGGGTCGGGAAAAGTTGTCTATGTTAACGGCTCAAATTGAGTTAATAACAGAGATGACTAGGATGGAGATAGAGGTGAAGTAATCGAGAGAGTCAGGTCAGAAATTGTTTACAATTGAGATTCAATCTACCATTGTAGAGAGAGTTAAGGAAGTACAACTCAGAAATGAGGAGTGTCACCAGATGAAGAAGCGGTTAACCTGTAACGACTCCAAAATTCATACAATTTAATTATCGACTTCAGTCGTTAATAATACGTCTAACTTCTGATTTTACATCATTATTCAATGTTAAACTTAATAAAATGAGGAATAATTAAAACTATTCTGTCATCTTACTTTAATTCCCTGAATCAAAACCTTTATCATTTACATATCTGTGGCGCCCCCAAATCCGGGTACTTGAAACCCGAACTTGGTGCTTCACGATATCATTTCTATGAGCGGAATAATACTAATAATAATAACAATAATATAAAAATTAACTTAATTTACATAATTATCAGAGTCTGAATCCTAAGTACGTAACCTTTAAACATTCATTACAACACATGATAGATAATATATATCATACTTGTCTTAATAAAGTTAACTATTACATATCATAGCATTTCTCTCATTCAGCAACCTTTCCCTTGTTCTTAGTAGAGCTCTCTAGTCATTCACACTTCGCTGAAAATATTTAAATTAAGCAAGGATGAGCATTTGAGTGCTCAACAAGTAATAACAATTATATATATAAGCTGAAAGAATTTAAATATTTTCTTTATACTACCCTTCTACAATGATTTCAATAGTTATGAAGTAATCTGTACCATTAATAATAGCATAACAACCCTCTTTCAAATTTTTGAAACTACGTAATGACTATATATAGGGTTAATGTGACATACTATGAACATTGTTTTCAATTTTCGAATAGGTTAAACAGAACTTCATCTGTAAACCTTCATAACTTACGGGCACGGGGGTGATCAGCCCGTTGTACCCTGCATTGATCAATACTACATGCAAGAACGAGGGTATCGTTCACCCTGTCCACCTTGGGCGCATAAAAGTTTTCCCGTGTAGGGATGTTCATACTTGTCTGGGTTCCAAATCAAAGGTTTTATCTTGTTCAACAATAATCTATAATTCAACATATACATATACGGGTAATTGACAAAGGTATATCAACATGTGATTAAATACAATGATTATTCAAGTGGGGACACTTGTATAACCATTTATAGAAATTAACGAACAGAATATAAATCTAAATTATCATATACTAACATGTTGATAATCAATGAGCGTATATAATATAAAGTTAATAATCTGTACAGTAATAATATAATTCATAAATATTCTTACTCATGCCCATTGCATAAAGAAAATGCAAAGGTAAGATACTTGCCTGATGCGCTGCTTACAATTTATAACTTAGTTTTATCTTTTAAATCACGACCTATCATTAATCAGATCATTCGTTCGATAAATCACATAACACTGCTTATTGCAGTTAGCACATACCCTAATCACATTGGCACAAATTTTTAATAACCATTGAATCACAAATAATCACTTATCTAATCATATTATCTAAGTTCATATCAATTTCTGAAATATGTCGGTGTACCAACAGCTTTATCGGGTAATTATCGAGTCTAAGACTCTGTCCTATAACTTAGTATCAGTCATATTATTTTTAAATGACTTAATATAATTTTAAAATATTTATTTATAATTTATTATGAATTTTCAAACATCGAAATCATTATTAAATGATTTAAATATTAAACAATTCTATTATCATTAATATTAAACTATTAATGAAACCATTTCCAAAATATTAAAGTTATTTACAATAACTCAAAATATTTTTAAAGTATTAATATTACCCTTAAATAATTTTTAAAATATTAAAAATTATTTTTAAATAATTATCATTAATATTAAAATATTAATATTCTATTTATCAAAATATTAAAAGTCATTATTCATAACTTAAAATATTTTTATTTCATTTATATCCTTTTAAATGATTTTTAAATTAATAAAACCATTTTTAAACTATTTATTTAATATAATTATTAAATAAATTTAATACCTTTAATAATAAGTTAATAATCATTAACATTAAATTATTAATGAAATTATCCTTTAAATATTAAAAGTTATATTTTATAACTTAAAATATTTTTAAATACCTTATTATTATTTAAATTGATTTTTAATATAATAAAATTATTTTTAATTAATTTATTTCATTCATTTAGTAATTAACTTAATTATCATTAATATTAATTTATTAATGAAAATTATCACATAATATTAAAAGTCATTGCAAATAACTTAAAATATTTTCTTATATCATAATATAATTTTAAATAATTTTTCAAATATTAAAATTATTTTTAACTAATTTATTTAATAATATAATTAAATAAATTAAATACCTTTAAAATTCCAAATATATTAAATATTTATGAAATATAATTAAAAACTAAATTTCAGAATTTAAAATAATTTTTAATAATTTATTTTGTATTTTTAATAATTAAAAACTATTTTTTCTATTTTTTTAATTAATTCCGAAAAATAATATATTGTCTGTCGCTTAAGGCCACCTATTGCGACAGAACCGTCGCTATAGGTGTTCTTCATGTTCTTCATACAAACCCAAAACTTCATTGCCGGTTTACTAGGTACCACATTTGACCAAGGATAATTCTTAGCTCGTAATGTTTCTGGGAATGGTATGAGTCAAATATTGTAGTACAAATGCACGACTACAAGATCCAATAACAAACATGTCCAAACAACACATAACCAGCGAGATCTAGGCCCATGAACAAGCTGTCAGAGGTTGTTCTTCATTTCTGGGTTGCCCAGAAATGAAGAACAGTTCGAGCATGCAATTTCGGGCTTCCACTACATGTTGATCGTATACTGTTTTTGTGATATATAAACTTCAGTGTGTAGACATCATTTAGTATAAGAGATCTATCACATAACATCAACTAAATCACAACACAATCGTCAGATCTAGTCTGGTCAAACAATGTCAGTCGTCATGTTCTTATGTTTTCTGGGTTACCCAGAAAACAGTAAACACAATCGACTTAACTAGTTTGACCGGCCACAATCTTCAACCTGTTTACTATATATGTGATATTAAGGCATGATAATGTAGTCTAACAAACATACTACAACTTAGATGCAAGAACCATAACGAATCATCAAACCACTGTTAGATCCAAGCTCTTGAAGAACTTGTCAGAGCTTTCTGGGCTCATTCTGGGTTACCCAGAAATGGCCTGGTCAATGCCGATCAACGACCTTTGACCGGTAATAACTTTTATTCCAGACATCAAATGGCCCTGATTCTTTTTGCATACTAAAGACCATATTACAAGCTACCAAAAACAACTTAATAATAACAAAAACCATAATCGAGCAAGGATTTATAGGGTCTGACATTCGTTGTCAGACCTCAAGAAATATTTTTCGCAGATTTTGAAGATTCATCATTTTGAAGACTTAGATGTTATGGATGTGTATAATAACAACCCAGATCATCAAAATAGACTATAACTAACATATTCTAACACTTAAACATAACATTTAACAACATAAAATTGGACATATTTTTCAAGTAGGGTTTATACCTTCTTTGATCGATTTTGATTTCTAGGCCACTGATTTATTTTGGGTGATGGTGGGGCTTGATTATGTGACTGCTATGCTACAAAATCCCGTGGATTTTAGAGAGAGAGGCTCAAGTATGAGAGTTTGTGCAAAATAGGTGGGCAAATATAATTTTTCTCTTTCTAATCTATATATAATACAAGTATGCAATGAACTTGGTTGAGCTAGAGTTGATTGCTGGCAATTTTGAGCATGTGGAGTTGTTAGGTTAGCTCACCAACTATCACACTTGTCAAGCTTTGTAATTTACATAATAAATAAAATCCAACTAGGGGTATTTTAGTCTTTTTGCATGGAATTTTAATGGCATTATTGTCATCCTTGCAAACCCTTAGGGTTTGACCCTTAGGGTTTAACCCTAAAGTTTAGCACAAACCAAATGTAGGATTTAGCAACTAGGGTTTGCACAAAAAAATAAAATTAAATAAAAATTAAATAACTTTTAGTTTCTAAAATTTTGAAATTTGGGTTTTCTAATTATGATTAATTTTCTAATTACTTTATACTGAAACATTAGGTTTAGATCATATGATTATCATTAACCTTGCGAAAATAGCAATTAGGGTTTTAAATTGGAAATTAGGGTTTCTAGAAATTAACAAATCTAAATGTTAATTAGGGTTGACCTAATTAATCTAATCATTATATAATACATAACATAAAACATATAACACCGTCATATAACAGTCTTAAACTCAAAGTTGCTTTTCAAATTAGGGTTTTCCCTAGTAAAATTAGGGTTTAACCAATTAATATTAGGGTTTTAAAATTAAACATCATAATTGACCAATCATCCTCAATACGTACATACAGCACACATATTTATAGCACTGAAAAATCAAAATATAATTAATATTATATTATTATTCTCATACCTTGACAATAATTCAAAATTAGGGTTTGGATTCCATATCTGATTTATTCTTCATATTTAACCTTAATAATTAAGGTAAAATAATTAACTTAATAATCTGTTCTAAAATTTATATAATAAAATAATTATTATATAAGTATATACTTTTCAATAATCAATAATTCTAAAATAAAATTATTTGTAAACATTTATGTAATAAATATATTTTTATTTACCACATAATTACATATACACATTATCTTGTATAAATCCTCATCCTTAAATAAAAAAAAAATTTATACACAAAATTTCTTATTTATTTATATAGAAAATATCGGGTTGTTACATTCACCCTCCCTTATAAAGATTCTGTCCCCGGAATCAGCTTTTTAAAACCTATACATACACGGGTACATAGCCCACATACTCTTCGCAAGTAGATCTCGACCAACTTTGATCGAACTGATCTTTAACTATTCACATAAAGCTTGTCTTTCTGATTAAACGGGAACTTAATTTCTAAAAGAACTCAAATTCTTTCTCAAAATTTCTTTATAAAATAATTTACTATATATATGAAAATCATGTATATAAGAAAATAAATATTATACGAATAATACCTGGATTTCCATTGTCAGCTGCTGCCGTATCCTTGACTATCATGTTATAGACCCTTGCAGTAGATTTTGTTGGCTTGTTTGACGAAGTCGGTCCCGTGATTGCCAAAGTCCCGCTGCCAGTGCCCGTATTCAAACTTCCTGCCTCAGTCCTCCTCTTCAGACAATCTTTCACCTTGTGCTCAGTCGATCCGCACAGAAAACAACCACTATTCATCCTAGGATTGGGGCAATTGGGAGAGATATGGCCCTCCTGCCCGTACTTATAGCAAACAAATTTTTCTTTCAAACACTCCCCCGAGTGGTTCTTCCCACATATATTACACGGCACCACTTGCTTCTTAGCACCTTCTTATTTCACCTGCACATTTCCAAAGTTGTTCACCTTCCTCTTGTTACTACCACCCCTACTTCCACTATTAATTTCCACCTTCCCAGCTCCTTTAACCTTACATTTGTTCTTTCTCTCCTTGTTGTATAGGCTCATGGCCTCACTTCTCTCCTCAGCAATAATCGCCTTCTCCATGAGTGCTACAAATGTAGGAATCTGCAACACTGCAACTGTGACAACCGAGATTTTTGTAAATTAAATTAAATATTTATTAAATTGAATAAATATTTTTCGATGAATTAATTATTAGATTAAATAATTTATTTAATAAAATTATGGTAGATTAATGTAATTATATGTGTTATATTTATTAAATTAATATGGAGAATATTGATTATTCAAGTATGTATTTATGTGAGCTTATTGTATTAAAAGAAATATTTAATAAGCATAATGTTATTTTAATTAATTTAATTATTAATTAGAGAGTTAATGATTTGACATTATTTATTAATGAGAAATTTAATTATGTGACTATGTGAATTTATGAGAATTTATTATATTTTATTTAAAGTAAATTAAATAAGATATTGAATTATTTTATAAAGGAGTGTGACATTATTTAACTATAGTATAAAAGGTTTTATTAAATTAATGGGGTATAAGCTTTTAAAATGATAGCCAAACATGGCACTATGGGAGTTGAGGGCAGTTACCCACGACTGGGTAACTGACCACCAACGCGTCTTCTTTTTTTTTAACAATTCGTACTCTCTTTTCTTCATAATTTGCCTAAGTCTGATAAGCATCACAGAGAGAATTCAGGGAGAAATTACGAGTTTTGAGTGTGTGATTGAAGAAAAGTTTGAGAAGAGTTACAACTCATTGTTTAACATTACACTCTACGCTCTGGGATTTAATTCAAAGAACGTGCTTAGTTAAAGTGTAATCTACGCACGATGCAAGTATCCTATCCCTAACTCCATTCTATTGAGCAAGTTTATTTAAACTTAAACGTTACTTTTATGTTGAGCAAGTATCCTAACCCTACTTGTTATCATTATTCAAGTTTGTAAATTACTTCAAGCAAATCTTGTCATTTTTTTAAAATCAAGTTTGATTTGTTATATTAAAGATTAATTATCTTTTCGAAGTATGAATCCGTTATACAATACTTGTTCTATTGTATATCTCTTGAGATTGTTATTCAATTTAAATACCATTTATTGTGAACCTTGTTAGACTAACGAATTCTTATCGATTCGACTAGTCCATAGTTGATGAACGTTCTAAATTTCAGAACCCTTATTGAATTATCCAAACCAAACTTCCTTTGGTGCGGACTCTAACGTCAAACTGAGATGAATAACCCTGTAAAGGGATTACTTAAGCGTTAGTGTTAAGATATTGTGTATAGTATGGTACTAAGGGCTGATCCCCCTAAGTATGAGAAGAAAAGTCCATAGTCTTATAACTTTTAAATGTTTCAAGTATAATCCTTGATAACCTAGGACATAATTCAAGGTCTTATGACCCTCTTGGTAATCATTTTTGGTTCAAAAGTTGAGCTTCATTTCAAAAATTTTCGATTCACTCGCATGTTATTATATTGTTAATTCATTTTTTTATACTTGTGGGCAATCGTGCTCACTCTTGCGTAATAATAACATTGCAGTTATGAACGAAAGAACCGACGAGCCTTCTTCTAGCAAAGGCAAGGGCAAAGCTATTAAGTGATGAAGACGTGTTATTAAATTTTAAGAATGTTATTGTTAAGACTCGATGTTGTTTAAGACTTATTATTTGTTTATGTTTCCGCACAGATATTTAGGTTAGTATGACCTGGGACTGTATTTTTTATTCAGATGTTGTAAGGATTTATTCTATCTTTTATATGGTTTACAGTTATTATGGATAGATAGACATATGATTTTTGTATACTGAACACCAAATCATATGGAAATTTGAGTACCGGATTTGGGGGTGTCACAAGTTGGTATCAGAGCTGATAGGTTAGAAACCTTAGGTAAGAGTACATTAGGCTATAATCTTAGAGATGAGAGGTGAAGATAATGAACAAATAAGCTCAAATAGAGTTTGATCAATAAGGATTTAAAACATGCGAAAGAGGATTCAAAGAAGAATCTCGCAAGAGTTATAAGGAATATGAATGTGGGGTTACCCAACTCCAATAATAAGGATGTAAGGTGATGGTAAATAAACAGTGTCTATAAAAAGAGAATGATAAAGAAGTTAAGAATAGAAATTTATATTTTAAGTATGGTGCAATTGTACTCTTTAATAGTTGATGTATGGTATCTGGGCTAAACGATTCCTTCATAGAGCAGAGGTATATACGAACTAGCAACTCGGAACCTAGTTTGTTGGTTGTTTGTGGAAAACCACTCAGCTTACCATATTGAAACTATTAGAGACTCGATGTGTACCAAGTGTAGAAAATGGACACGTGTGATGAAATTGTGTAACTTGAGTGAAATTTGAAGCGATGTAAATGAAGTTGAAAGTTCTTAAAGTAAGAATTGTTATATAAACAAGAAGATTCAAAGAAAAATCTAAGAGATATAAAGATAAGAAATAGGAGTAAAAAAAAAAAGCCAAGATCACGAGTTAAGAATTTTTTTTATAAATGAGATGATTATAGATTAAGATCACGACGTGATCTATTTAAGTTATAAAAGGAAGATGGTTTGTAATGTTTAAATGATTATAGCTTGATGCTATGAAGATGGTGTATTATGAAAAAGTACGAGATAACTCATGAGAAGTTATAGATAATGTGATACGAGGAATTCTTATCGAGCAAAGAGCAAGTTAAGAGTAAGATAGAGTTAGGTGAGATTTCAATTGAGGACTCATGTGATGACTGAGTTGTATAAATCTTTGTATGGGCGAGGGTTTTGTGCTTGCACTCAGTTTATCACATTGATAATCATTGGAATGTTTGTGTCGCGCTATTTGCTATATGCCTGTTGAGAAGGTGATTCTTCTCTCATGTGTATAACAGATAGGTAGAGTATAGTTAGAGAATATTATAAGGTTAAGTGCGAGTTCTTAAAACTCATAATTATGGTAGGTTCGTGACTCATAATTATATGGTATATTTTTGAACCCCTCAGCGAATGGACGCCTATGGTCTGACTAGGATAAGTTCTTAAACTCGTATGATTGTGGCAAGTTCCTGAACTCATAACGTGTGGTAAGTTTGACGAACTGGGTATATATAAATGTAAATGGAGTATTGAGGATAATAGGAATAGATAGACCTATTAAGCAATGGATCATTATAGAAAGTGGAGTTAATGGTGGAAGCATATGTATTCTAAATCTACTAGCTATGCTAGAGTTTCAAAATTTATTGACTTCGTGCTGATGTTTACACTTTTATTTTCTTGAAAAATATTGGATCAAATGATGGAACCAATGAGTTTTAACAATAATACCGTTATTCGTATGTCTATGCTAATTGCTTCGGCTAGACAAAAATGATTTGTAATATATCAAAATGTATTTTACATCATTAATGCATTATGTAACCTGATGCAAAGATGATAAAAACGATGGAGTCATCAATGCAGTATTACTTAGTGTTGGATGTGATCTAAGGATCGTCAGCCCACTATGGTATGATGTAGTATGATAAAATCACCAAATGATGAAATCTTCAACGGACTGTAAATACAGTGCGGTATCATGATGTCATAAAAAGATTTTTTTTTAGATTTCTTTAAGATATGAGAATACATATGTATGTATGTATATGTAAATTTTGGTTGATGTCCGAATTGTTGTAGAGGTCTATGCTATTTGATTCAGCTAAACAAATATTGAAAGATGTTCATGAAATTTAGGAGTTTCTTGAGAAGTTATGCCAAACCAAATTGTTTTGGTGCAGATTCAGATGTTGACAAGCTGAGATGAACAACCCTATTATTAGGGGTTGCGCTTAGTTTTATACTTTGCGCTGAAATATTTGTATACAATACATGTACAATAGGTTGATCACCTAGAGTACTTGCGGAGGGTGTTTTCAGTCTTTGTGATTGATAAACATTCTGCCAAAGAGGGTTTAAAGTGTGAAGAAACGGGGGTGAAGCACTATTAAACCTAGAGAATAGAGTTCATGGTCTTGTGACCCTCAGCATGATTTGGAATCTTTTAAATTCCTGAGTTATTCATACTACTTCCCAATTATTGAACAATTGTGGAGGATTCTTGTTATTCTGCAAGATGGAATTGAAAAAGGAAAGTATTCCTTAGAAAGAAGTAAGTCGTAGAATATGACACTGAATGATGAATGTGTTGAACAACTGAGAAAAGAAATTTTGAAGTGAGAAGGATGTGAGTTATCAAAGAGTAATGTGAAACTTTTAATAGAAAAGTTTAATAATTGTAGAATGATATTTGTGAAAAGAAAGTGGTTATAGAAACCAATGAATGAATGAAGTAGTGACGTAAAATCTACTTTAATAAATTGAATGTATAAAGATTAATAAATAAAATTTTGAGGACGAAATTTTTAGAAGAAAGGGTGAATGTAATATCCCGAGTGTTTATGATAGCGATCCTTAGAAAAGGAAATGAATGGGTTAAGAATATAATACTCAAATATAATTGCGTTCAAGTGAAAGTTATGAAATGAAACCTAGAATTTGTAAGGAATGTAGTATGAAATATAAAATCTATATTTAGATAAAATGATGAAAGATTTCTCCGAGTTATGTGTTTAAATTGTGTCTGCGATTCTGGGGATAAAATCTTTGTAAGGGGGGAGAATGCAACGGATCGAATTTATTGAGTCGTGATTCTGGGGACAGAATCCTTTTAAGAGGGGAAAGTGTGACAACCGAGATTTTTGTAAATTAAATTAAATATTTATTAAATTGAATAAATATTTTTTGATGAATTAATTATTAGATTAAATAATTTATTTAATAAAATTATGGTAGATTAATGTAATTATATGTGTTATATTTATTAAATTAATATGGAGAATATTGATTATTCAAGTATGTATTTATGTGAGCTTATTGTATTAAAAGAAATATTTAATAAGCATAATGTTATTTTAATTAATTTAATTATTAATTAGAGAGTTAATAATTTGACATTATTTATTAATGAGAAATTTAATTATGTGACTATGTGAATTTATGAGAATTTATTATATTTTATTTAAAGTAAATTAAATAAGATATTGAATTATTTTATAAAGGAGTGTGACATTATTTAACTATAGTATAAAAGGTTTTATTAAATTAATGGGGTATAAGCTTTTAAAATGATAGCCAAACATGGCACTATGGGAGTTGAGGGCAGTTACCCACGACTGGGTAACTGACCACCAACGCGTCTTCTTTTTTTTTAACAATTCGTACTCTCTTTTCTTCATAATTTGCCTAAGTCTGATAAGCATCACAGAGAGAATTCAGGGAGAAATTACGAGTTTTGAGTGTGTGATTGAAGAAAAGTTTGAGAAGAGTTACAACTCATTGTTTAACATTACACTCTACGCTCTGGGATTTAATTCAAAGAACGTGCTTAGTTAAAGTGTAATCTACGCACGATGCAAGTATCCTATCCCTAACTCCATTCTATTGAGCAAGTTTATTTAAACTTAAACGTTACTTTTATGTTGAGCAAGTATCCTAACCCTACTTGTTATCATTATTCAAGTTTGTAAATTACTTCAAGCAAATCTTGTCATTTTTTTTAAATCAAGTTTGATTTGTTATATTAAAGATTAATTATCTTTTCGAAGTATGAATCCGTTATACAATACTTGTTCTATTGTATATCTCTTGAGATTGTTATTCAATTTAAATACCATTTATTGTTAACCTTGTTAGACTAACGAATTCTTATCGATTCGACTAGTCCATAGTTGATGAACGTTCTAAATTTCAGAACCCTTATTGAATTATCCAAACCAAACTTCCTTTGGTGCGGACTCTAACGTCAAACTGGGATGAATAACCCTGTAAAGGGATTACTTAAGCGATAGTGTTAAGATATTGTGTATAGTATGGTACTAAGGGCTGATCCCCCTAAGTATGAGAAGAAAAGTCCATAGTCTTATAACTTTTAAATGTTTTAAGTATAATCCTTGATAACCTAGGACATAATTCAAGGTCTTATGACCCTCTTGGTAATCATTTTTGGTTCAAAAGTTGAGTTTCATTTCAAAAATTTTCGATTCACTCGCATGTTATTATATTGTTAATTCATTTTTTTATACTTGTGGGCAATCGTGCTCACTCTTGCGTAATAATAACATCGCAGTTATGAACGAAAGAACCGACGAGCCTTCTTCTAGCAAAGGCAAGGGCAAAGCTATTAAGTGATGAAGACGTGTTATTAAATTTTAAGAATGTTATTGTTAAGACTCGATGTTGTTTAAGACTTATTATTTATTTATGTTTCCGCACAGATATTTAAGGTTAGTATGACCTGGGACTGTATTTTTTATTCAGATGTTGTAAGGATTTATTCTATCTTTTATATGGTTTACAGTTATTATGGATAGATAGACATATGATTTTTGTATAGTGAACACCAAATCATGTGGAAATTGAAGTACCGGATTTGGGGGTGTCACAGCAACCTTGTTGTAGATCCAGGGTTTTAATCCCAGCTCAAACCTTCTAGTTTTTCTAGCCTCCGTATCAACTTGATGCGGAGCAAACCTAGCTAACTCATTAAATTTGGCGTCGTATTCTGACACCGTCATATTCTCCTGCTTTAATTCTAAATATTTAACCTCCATCCTCGCCTGCATACTAGGTGAAAAATAGTTTTCGAAAAATAATGTTTTAAATTTATCTCATGTGACTACACCTTCTCCTGCCCTTGCCTGATTTGCTTACCACCAAAAGTTTGCCTCACCCTTCATCATGTAAGTGGCAAAAGCAGTCTTCTGCCCTTCATCTACCCTAGCTACCACGAACGCCTTTTCAATTTCTTTGACCCAAGTTTGGGCTTCAACAGGGTCAGTTGTACCTTTAAATTCTGGGGGTCCTACAGCCTTAAATTCTTTGAAGTTTGCTAAGCGGTTGTCCGGCTGATTCCCAGCGACTGATATTCCTTGCTGCATAGCTTGTGCTACCATGTTGGCAAAGTGTTGCATTGGGTCGGCTTGTTGTTGTCCCTCAACATTGTTGACAGATTCTTCTGCCCTTTGATTGCGAGTTCGACGTCTTGGCGGCATTATCTGATTAAATAAAATCATAAATTTAACTTACATTCTAAACCTTATCATATAAGTTTAATATTTTAAACTTATTTCATTACTCAAATATAGATTCATATTCATTTAACGAATATTTTACATAGCATAGCACATAATGCTTTAAACATCAGCTATCCCTTTGTCACTACAAAAGTCAGGATTCAATTTTACTACTTGCACAAAAGTTCTTAGAATATTACATTACACAGACATACTAATCATACATATTACATTACACACCTACACAACAGGACCTATACTACCTATTTATTACACCTTTTTCTTAGACAACATTTCACTTGATGACCTTCTAACCCAAAGATAAAACATGCTCCTGGTTTATAGTCAGGACAATACAAAGTAGTATGTCCTTCATAACCGCAAAGATAACATATTCTTCTCCCTTTCTTCTTATCAGGTTTTCCTACGTCATGGTCCTCTATCTTTCTTTTCCCCTTATTGTTTGGAGCTGCACACGATGTGTTGCTTGTGGCTCCCAACTGATCAATTTAGATTTTAAGCTTATCTTGTTCTTCCATTATTTCTATTAACGCCTGACGCAATTGACTATTTAGCAGCTTTTCTATTTCCCACAGCCTTTCCAGAGAAGAAACTTTATTCCTCAGATCCTGCACCTCTGTTGATGCTTGATCAACTTCAACTTTAGTGTCCGAATCACTATCTGTCAGCTCCACCATCTCCGGATCTTGTATTACGTTTTCTACAATA
Source organism: Panax notoginseng (assembly GCA_016801055.1). Lineage (NCBI taxonomy): Eukaryota > Viridiplantae > Streptophyta > Magnoliopsida > Apiales > Araliaceae > Panax > Panax notoginseng. Next base: position 120,813,880 of record CM029022.1, read on the forward strand.
ATCACATCGTTTGAGTTGTCTTCATTGTGAGCCTCTATTTTAGCTATTGGCTTCGATATCAGCTCGGGTGTATGGGTTTGATCCTTCTTCATGCTATAAGCATATAACAAGCCATTTCCACTAGACATCTACACACATAAATTATTTTGATTAGCATATTATATATACACACCGCAAATAATAGTTTTATATAAGTTATCTTTTATTTTATTTGACGATGAATTTATTCAATTCATCTCTTTTTAAACTTTATATGAGTTATTTATATTTTCAACGTTTCTCTCTGTTCTAAGGTTATAGCCTAAGGTCTAACCCATCTAAGGTTTTTAACCCTAAGCTCTGATACCATGATGTGGCGCCCCCAAATCCGGGTACTTGAAACCCGAACATGGTACTTCACGATACCATTTCTATGAACGAAATAATACTAATAATAATAATAATAATAATAATAATAATAATAATAATAATAATAATAATAATAATATAAAAATTAACTTAATTTACATAATTATCAGAGTCTAAATCCCAAGTATGTAACCTTTAAACATTCATTACAACTCATGATAGATAATATATATCATACTTGTCTTAATAAAGTTAACTATTACATATCATAGCATTTCTCTCATTCAGCAACCTTTCCCTTGTTCTTAGCAGAGCTCTCTGGTCGTTCACACTTAGCTGAAAATATTTAAATTAAGCAAGGATGAGCATTTGAGTGCCCAGCAAGTAATAATAATTATTTACATATATATATATATATATATATATATATATATATATAACTTGAAAGAATTTAAATGTTTTCTTTATACTACCCTTCTACAACGATTTCAATAGTTGTGAAGTAATCTGTACCAATAATAATAACATAACAACCCTCTTTCAAATTTTTGAAACTACGTAATGACTATATATAGGGTTAATGTGACATACTATGAACATTATTTTCAATTTTTGAATAGGTTAAACAGAACTTCATCTGTAAACCGTCATAACTTACGGGCACGGGGGTGATCAGCCCGTTGTACCCTGCATTGATCAATACTACATGCAAGAACGAGGGTATCGTTCACCCTGTCCACCTTGGGCGCATAAAAGTTTTCCCGTGTAGGGATGTTCATACTTGTCTGGGTTCCAAGTCAAAGGTTTTATCTTATTCAATAATAATCTATAATTCAACATATACATATACGGGTAATTGACAAAGGTATATCAACATGTGATTAAATACAATGATTATCCAAGTGGGGACACTTGTATAACCATTTATAAAAATTAACGAACAGAATATAAATCTGAATTATCATATACTAACATGTTGATAATCAATGAGCGTATATAATATAAAGTTAATAATATGTACAGTAATAATATAATTCATAAATATTCTTACTCATGTCCATTGCATAATGAAAATGCAAAGGTAAGATACTTGCCTGATGCGCTGCTTACAATTTACAACTTAGTTTTATCTTTTAAATCACGACCTATCATTAATCAGATAATTCGTTCGATTAGAACAATATACTATAACACATAACACTACTTATTGCAGTCAGCACATACCCTAATCACATTGGCACATATGTTTAATAATAATTGAATCACAAATAATCACTTATCTAATCACATTATCTAAGTCCATATCAATTTCTGAAATATATCAGTGTACCGACAACTTTATCGGGTAATTATCGAGTCTAAGACTCTGTCCTATAACTTAGTATCGGTCATATTATTTTTCAATGACTTAATATAATTTTAAAACATTTATTTATAATTTATCATGAATTTTCAAACATCGGAATCATTATTAAATGATTTAAATATTAATCAATTCTATTATCATTAATATTTAATTAATATTAAACTATTAATGAAACCATTGCCAAAATATTAAAGTTATTTATAATAACTCAAAATATTTTTAAAGTATTAATATTACCCTTAAATAATTTTTAAAACATTTAAAATCATTTTTAAATAATTACCATTAATATTAAAACATTAATGTTCTATTTATCAAAATATTAAAAGTCATTATTCATAACTTAAAATATTTTTATTTCATTTATATACTTTTAAATGATTTTTAAATTAATAAAACTATTTTTAAACTATTTATTTAATATAATTATTAAATAAATTTAATACCTTTAATAATAAGTTAATAATCATTAACATTAAATTATTAATGAAATTATCCTTTAAATATTAAAAGTTATATTTTATAACTTAAAATATTTTTAAATACCTTATTATTATTTAAATTGATTTTTAATACAATAAAATCATTTTTAATTAATTTATTTCATTCATTTAGTAATTAACCTAATTATCATTAATATTAATTTATTAATGAAAATTATCACATAATATTAAAAGTCATTGCAAATAACTTAAAATATTTTCTTATATTATAATATAATTTTAAATAATTTTTCAAATATTAAAATTATTTTTAACTAATTTATTTAATAATATAATTAAATAAATTAAATACCTTTAATATTCCAAAAATATTAAATATTTATGAAATATAATTAAAAACTAATTTTAGGAATTTAAAATAATTTTTAATAATTTATTTTGTATTTTTAATAATTAAAAACTATTTTTTTCTATTTATTAATTAATTTCCAGAAAATAATATATTGTCTGTCACTAAAGGCCACCTATAGCGACAGAACCGTTGATATAGGTGTTCTTCGTGTTCTTCATACAAACCTAGAACTTCATTACCGGTTTACTAGGTACCACATTTGACCAAGGATAATTCTTAGCTCGTAATGTTTCTGGGAATGGTATGAGTCAGATATTGTAGTACAAATGTACGACTACAAGATCCAATAACAAACATGTCCAAACAACACATAACCAGCGAGATCTAGGCCCATGAACAAGCTGTCAGAGGCTGTTCTTCGTTTCTGGGTTGCCTAGAAATGAAGAACAGTTCGAGCATGCAATTTCGGGCTTCCACTACATGTTGATCGTGTACTGTTTTTGTGATATATAAACTTCAGTGTGTAGACATCATTTAGTACAAGAGATCTATCACATAACATCAACTAAATCACAACACAATCGTCAGATCTAGTCTGGTCAAACAATGTCAGTCGTCATGGTCTTATGTTTTCTGGGTTACCCAGAAAACAGTAAACATGATCGACTTAACTTGTTTGACCGGCCACAATCTTCAACCTGTTTACTATATATGTGATATTAAGGCATGATAATGTAGTCTAACAAACATACTACAACTTAGATGCAAGAACCATAACGAATCATCAAACCACTGTCAGATCCAAGCTCTTGAAGAACTTGTCAGAGCTTTCTGGGCTCATTCTGGGTTACCCAGAAATGGCCCGGTCAATGCCGATCAACGACCTTTGACCGGTAATAACTTTTATTCCAGGCATCAAATGGCCCTGATTCTTTTTGCAGACTAAAGACCATATTACAAGCCACCAAAAACAACTTAAAAACAACAAAAACCATAATCGAGCAAGGATTTATAGGGTCTGACATTCGTTGTCAGACGTCAAGAAATATTTTTCCCAGATTTTGAAGATTCATCAATTTGAAGACTTAGATGTTATGGATCTGTATAATAACAACCCAGATCATCAAAATAGACTATAACTAACATATTCTAACACTCAAACATAACATTTAACAACAAAAAATTGGACAGATTTTTCAAGTAAGGTTTATATCTTCTTTGATCGATTTTGATTTCTAGGCCACTAATTTGTTTTGGGTGATGGTGGGGCTTGATTATGTGACTGGTATGCTACAAAATCCCGTGGGTTTTAGAGAGAGAGGCTCAAGTATGAGAGTTTGTGCAAAATAAGTGGGCAAATGTAATTTTTCTCTTTCCAATCTATATATAATACAAGTATGCAATGGGCTTGGCTGAGCTAGAGCTGATTGCTGGCAATTTTTAGCATGTGGAGTTGTTAGGTTAGCTCACCAACTATCACACTTGTCAAGCTTTGTAATTTACATAATAACTAAAATCCAACTAGGGGTATTTTAGTCTTTTCGCATGGAATTTTAATGGCATTATTGTCATCCTTGCAAACCCTTAGGGTTCGACCCTTAGGGTTTAAGCCTAAGGTGTAGCACAAACCAAATGTAGGATTTAGCAACTAGGGTTTGCACAAAAAAATAAAATTAAATAAAAATTAAATAACTTTTAGTTTCTAAAATTTTGAAATTTGGGCTTTCTAATTATGATTAATTTTCTAATTACTTAATACAGGAACATTAGGTTTAGATCATATGATTATCATTAACCTTGCGAAAATAGCAATTAGGGTTTTAAATTGAAAATTAGGGTTTCTAGAAATTAACAAATCTAAATGTTAATTAGGGTTGACCTAATTAATCTAATCCTTATATAATACATAACATAAAACATATAACACCGTCATATACCAGCCTTAAACTCACAGTTAATTTTCAAATTAGGGTTTTCTCTAGTAAAATTAGGGTTTAACCAATTAATATTAGGGTTTTGAAATTAAATACCATAATTGACCAATCATCCTCAACACGTACATACAACACATATTTATAGCACTGAAAAATCAAAATATAATTAATATTATATTATTATTCTCATACCTTGACAATAATCCAAAATTAGGGTTTGGATTCCATATCTGATTTATTCTTCATATTTAACCTTAATAATTAAGGTAAAATAATTACCTTACTAATATGTTCTAAAATTCATATAATAAAATAATTATTCAAAAATATCACTCCATATATTATTTAAATAATATATGATTATATTTTCATAGAAAATAATTAATAAAACATTTCTACCATAAATTAATTATTATAAGTATATACTTTTTAATAATCAATAATTCTAAAATAAAATTATTTGTAAACATTTATGTAATAAATATATTTTTATTTACCACATAATTACATATACACATTATCTTGTACAAATCCTCATCCTTAAATAAAAAAAAAATTTATACACACAATTCCTTATTTATTTATATAAAAAATATCGGGTTGTTACAATATCTCTGAATCAAGTTTAATTTATGATTCGCTTCATCAGAGTTAATATATATGCTTACATCTCAAATCGATATCCTTTATACATCGAACGGTTCAAACTTTAACTTTGCAACTCAAAATAAAATATACATACATAAAACATTGAGTACATCTCATGAACCTTAATCACGGTTTAAAGAAATAACAACTTTAGCTAAAATAATAATCTTTGTGTATTACATCTGATTCATGTCTTTCAAGTACCACATAATGTTACCTTCAATCCTTTACCTACAAAAATGGTTATTTGCAAGGTTGAGCTTGACAGCCCAGCAAATCTAACAGTTTTCATGCATCACGTAGCACATAATAACATGTTTATCATACATCTCATAAACATTGGACTAACATAACATACATGTTTTAGTTCATATAACAAGTAAAGAGATTGAGTTCCTTACTCAATCAGCATTCATTACTCAATCAACGTAGTCATAAATTGACTTTAACGTTTCATACTTTCAACATATATACAACACATCATGCTCTTTGCAATAAAGATTTAAAACAGTTAATCATCAAGTTCACATAGCAAATAGGAACTGAAAGACTTGCATTGATCGTTGTTTACCAATAATAGTTTAACAGCTTACAGCTATCTGTACTTCACGTGCCCTACACAATTATATAATCATGCATATCAACTATTAGTCACATAGCCACGTATAGTAGTTGTAATGTAAATTTTACTCTACATCTCATAATCCTTCATATTATCAATACACAATGTTCAATTTGATTGTGTTAACTTTTAACTTATATCTCACTATATTCCATACTCGAAGTTCATTCAAGTGTTTAAGTCTTGCTAGGAATCATTATTGGTTTTATATTAACCCCATTTCATATCTTATAATATTCATTTCATTTGACTTAAAACACTTTTTACGTTCATTAACACTTGTCACGGCGTTTTGACGTTTATTCGTCACATGCCCGATTTGTCTCTCTTGTATATGCTTAGTATGCTTATACAACTTATCTAATACACTATTTATCAATGTTAAGTATCATTATATTTACTAAAATTCATGTTTTATAACTTAGAACAACATTTTTTATTGTCAAAAGCACTACACTTGCATACGTGCATGCCCGACGCCCTCCGATTGCCTTTGAAAACACAACAGTTCCAAAGATGGCCATTTTTACCCCTTCTAACGACCTCAAATTAAAAAACTTAAAAGTTAAAAGTTCTAGGTCTATTCGTCCTCGTTTCGGATCATCTTTAATCGCCACAATCGGAGTTCGTATGAAAACGTTATGGCCGTTTTACCAAAACAGGTTAAAGCAGTCACACTTGACACACTTTGGGCGCGGCCGCGCCCAATTCCTTCACACTCCAGCGCGCCCACGCTAGTTAGAAATGCCTAGCGGTGTGCCCACGCTCCTAGGCAGTGCGCCCGCACTTGGCTTCGCCCAGATTACAGATTTTGTAATGTTTTTACTTCAAATCTTCATAGCTTCTTCATTTTAAGTCGAAATTAGTTGGTTTTCGACTCTATGAACTCGTGAAACACTGAACTGCTCATCTACATAATAATTATAATATTTCAGAAACTTTAACAAATCAATTTAAGGGTTCCAATTTAGTGTTCATGCTATATTTTCATACTTCGACATATTTAGCAAAATCTTACATCACGAATTCTTTTTAACTCCGTTTTAGTTCATTCCAATTGGGTTGTTTTCGTTTCTCAGAGGAGAACAACAAACCACTGCCAATTTACAACTTAAATCATAGGATTACACCAAATTTTTACCTCCAAAATAGACCATATAGTATGTAATAACCAAGAGTCTAATTTTTTCATCTTTTATACAATTTAAACTTGATTGGTTTGATTTTAGATATCAACAACACTAGAAATTCATTACATAATCAACACACATAGATTCTTCACCAATTCCTAAGGTCAAATAACCATAGTAATTTCTAACAATGAAATTAAGGAACAAAGATTAGGAACTTAAGAATTTCTTCATACCTCTTGAACCCTCCTTAGCTTTAATCAGATGATGAAAAAGGTTGGTTCTCCTTAATTCTCCAAGGCTCTTCTCCAATTCTACAGAGAACTCCTTTTCTCTCTCAATTTTCTCTCTTCTCTGCTCTATTCTTTCTTCTCATACTTGGCACAACTTAACGTATATTTTGTTTAGTCTATTAGTTAAAAAATCAAGGGCTCCCATGTGATAACCCGAGAATTTGAATATTTATAAAATCTTAAATTATTGAATTAAGGTTAAATAATAAACCTAGACAGAAAACAAGTGAATGGATTTGAGATTTTCGAGAATGAATTTTGTGAATTTAAATTTTTTTGTGGTGAATTATTAAGGATTAAGGGTTTAACTATATATGTTCTGTGAATATGGTATTATATATGTACAGTATATGGTTAAGGGTCAAAGGTTGACCACATAACCTATATCAGTGGTAAACCCTAATATTATATTAAGAACGTCAACGTTTAGTTAAAAAATTCTTACGATTTATAAGAAACACTAAAATCGGTTCTGAAAACCTTAATTTCAGTTCTGAGAATCTAAAACCCTAATTCGGAAGTTGCAAACCCTAATTTGGGAATGTAAATGCTAGTATAAGGTTTAAACGCTATTAATTATATTTAATTAGGGATAACCCTAATTGATTTTTAAAAACCCTAATTGTTCAGCTGGAAACCCTAATGCACGATTATGAAACTTAATTGCTAAATTAGCAATTTTAATAAGGAAATATTAATTCTAATTAGCAAGCTTGAATTATGATTAGGAAATTTTAATATAATTAAAAAACCCTAATTATAATTTAGAAATATGAATTTTTTATTTTGAAAACCTAAATTGAAAATCCTAAAAATTAAATTGCAAAAGTCTAAGGGTTAAACCCTAAACCATAAGGGTTAGGGCAAATGTCAAGTTGGCCATTAAAATTAAAAGCCAAAAGTCCATAATACCCTTATTTCATTATTGTGACATAATTTGCAAATCTTGCCATGATCTTGAGTTGGTGAACTAACCCTAGCCCTAGCCGTAGCCCTAGCTATGTATCAATTATCAGTCACCTATTGCTAGCAAATACATTGAATCATGTCATTTATATAGATTAAGAGAGAGAAAATGCATACTTTCATTTTCATTTTTCTCCAAGACTTTCTCTCTCTATATTTTCGAAATCTAGAGTGAGAGAGAGTGGGAAACCAAGCTAAGATCAGTTCATAGCCTTTCAATAACAAGATCAAAGATCAAAGATCAAAGATCAAAGATCGAAAAACAAAACGATCAAGGCAAATAAATGAATCGTAATATATACGATGAGATCACCCAGTGATCTGATAAGGTTATAGTATGGAGAAGGATCAAGAGAATGATTGAAAAGTTTACGGCAAGAATGTTGTGTGAAAGTTGTACTATGAATTGGTACAGATTCAGGAAAGGATTATGAATACGGATTAAATGAAATTTGTATTGAGAAGGGAGTTAGAATTAAGTGGGGATTTCAATTGAGGACTCATGTCAGCAGCTAAGTTGTATGATTCTTTGTATGGGAGCTGAATTGTACTTGGTATAAAAACCACTTAGTTTCTGGCACTGATAATCATTGAAATGTCTGTGTCGCGCTATTTCCTATATACATGTTGAGAATGTGATTCTTTTCTCATGTGTATACCATATAGATAGGGTATAAGTAGAGAACATAAGATTAAGTACGAGTTCTTCAAACTCGTACTTATGATACGTTCGTGACTCATGATTATATGAAATGTTTACGAACCCCTCAGCGAATGGACGCCAAAGGTCTGACTAGGACAAGTTCTTAAACTCATATGATTGTGGAAAGTTCCTGAACTCATGAGTGTGGTTTGACGAACTGGGAATAGTTATGTGTATTGAGGATAATATGAATAGATAGATTACTAAGCAATTGATCATTAGTGGAGACATAAGTTTTCCAAATTTTCTAACTATGCTAGACTCAAAATTTTTGGACATCAAGTTAAATACGCACTATGTGCTTTTGAAAAATGAATTTTTATTCTCAACACTTGGTAACCATTGTGTATGCCTGGACTTCGAGCCACCGACACATCGTTACCTGTTGAGATGATAAAACAGATTTGAAATGAATTTTTGATCGGTTTAAAGAATAGTCTATGCGATAATGATTTGAAATATCAAAATATATTTTTATTTATCACTTATGTACCATGTAAACTGGTGCAGAGATGATAAAAAGTTGATGGAGTTGTAAATGCAGGAATACTTAGTATTGAATTTGATCTAAAATCATTGTTCCACTTTTGTATGATGTGTTGTGACAAAGTCACTTGATGACGGCATCCTCAAACGGGCTGTTAATACAGTACGGCATCATTAAGTCATTTTCAAACTAATTTCAAAATTTTAATTTGCCAACGGGGTTTTGGCTACACACATTCGTAATTCGATTGAAATTGATTATTGATATGAGTCTAAGCTATTTGATTCGGCTAGACCAACGTTTATGAAAATTCTAAGCGTTCTTTGAAAATTTTCCTGAACCAAATTGTTTTGGTACGGAATTCTATGATAAGACTAAGGTAAATTTTTGTGCCTATGGCAGTGATGATAAATAGATCAGACCAGCAGTACTTAATAAGTACAGGGGATACCGGGCTAATTATCCACTATGTCCGTAAGTTATGACGGTTTACGGATGAATTTCCATATAACCTTTACGAAAATGACAGACAATAGTCTATATAATTCCTCAACACAATTTCAAAATTTTAACACTTGTGAGGAATGTATTGGGTAGTAAGTGATGATAAGAATGAATGGTGAATGGTTCAAGGTGTAAGGGTTAAGGTGTAAGATAAATTTCGGGGATAAAATTTTTAGAAGAAGGGGTGAATGTGATAACCCGAGAATTTGAATATTTATAAAATCTTAAATTATTGAATTAAGGTTAAATAACAAACCAAGACAGAAAATAAATGAATGGATTTGAGATTTCTGAGAAGGAATTTTGTGAATTTAAAAATTTTTGTGGTGAATTATTCAGGATTAAGGGTTTAAGTATATATGTTCTATGAATATGGTATTATATGTGTACATGAGTATATGGTTCAGGGTCAAGGGTTGACTAGATAACCTATATCAGTGGCAAACCCTAATATTATATTAAGAACGTCAACGTTCAATTAGAAAATTCTTACGATTTATAAGAAATTCTAAAACCGGTTATAAAAACCCTAATTTCAGTTTCGAGAATCTGAAACCCTAATTCGGAAGTTGAAAACCCTAATTTGGGAATGCAAATGCTAGTATAAGGTTTAAACGTTATTAATTATATTTAATTAGTGATAACCATAATTGATTTTTAGAAAAACCTAATTGTTCAGTAGGAAACCCTAATGCACGATTATGAAACTTAATTGCTAAATTAGCAATTTTAATTAGAAAATATTAATCCTAATTAGCAAGCCTGAATTATGATTATGAAATTTTAATATAATTAGAAAATCCTAATTATAATTTAGAAAAATGAATTTTCTATTTTGAAAACCTTAATTGGAAATCCTAGAAATTAAATTGCAAAAGTCTAAAGGTTAAACCCTAAACCCTAAGGGTTAGGGCAAATGTCAAGTTGGCCATTAAAATTAAAATCCAAAAGCCCAAAATACCCTTATTTCATTATTGTGACATAACTTGTAAATCTTGCCTTGATCTTGAGTTGGTGAACTAACCCTAGCCCTAGCCCTAGCTATGTGTCAATTATCAGCCACCTATTGCTAGCAAATACATTGAATCATGTCATTTATATAGATTAAGAGAGAGAAAATGCATACATTCATTTTCTTTATTCTCCAAGACTTTCTCTCTCTATATTTTTGAAATCTAGAGTGAGAGAGAGGGAGAAACCAAGCTAAGATCAGTTCATAGCCTTTCAATAACATGATCAAAGATCAGATTCAAAGATCTAAACCTAGAAGGTATAAACCCTAAATTTTATGTTTTGATGTTAGTTGTTGTTTAGAGTTGTGTATTAGGGTGTCATTTAGTGATCTGGGTTGATAGATCGTAGATTTATAACACTTAGATGCACGAAAATAGCCTTTTTAGAAATCTGGAAAAATGTTAGAAAAATGGCCTGACAGCCATATGTCAGAGGCCTTAGATCTATCTCTGTTAATGTTTTTAGTGTTTTAAATGTTTATATTTGTAGTATGTTATGTGGGCTTTTATCTGAAACTCGAATCGGGGTCAGTTCATGTTCGGATTGAGAGTTATTATTGGTCAAAACCCGTTGACCGTTCACGAAATCTGGTTTCTGGGTAACCCAGAAACCCAGATTTTTTTGACAGCGTTTTTGCAGGTCACGGATCTTGCTACTATTAATGTTACTGACCATGTTAGTGTTTGATCTTGGTAGTATGACATGAGAACTACAGGGTGAAAGCATTATACCACCAAAAACATGACCAAAACCCTAAGATATTTGAGCCACATAGTGAGCACTCGAACCTGTCTGGGTTTCTGGGTAACCCAGAAAACCCAACAGGCCTTTGACAATAACTTTACAAGCTTGGATCTTGTTGTTATATGATGTTATGGCCATGGAACTTGTTTGTGATTGTAGTATTACACTAATACTACAATCATAAACCATTAGCAAGCCTAGAAACATAATAACCAAAGATTAAACGGTGGTCAAACTAGTAACCTTGTGCACTAACTTTGAAGCTCTAGGCCAGCTCAAGAACACATATAGTGTGACGCCCCCAAATTCGAGTTACCTGACCTCCGAGTTTGGTGTTCACGATCCATAATATAATAACATCTAACTACCCATTCATATAGAAACAATAATACATAAGTCATTAACAGAGATTGTTAATACATTAGTCCCAGGTTCTCTAACCTTAACATTATAGATATACCCTTTAGATATACAAAAAGAGTTTATAAATACAACATATTCATAATAATAATGTTTATAAAAACTAATCCAGCATTTTGCCTTTGCCTTTGTTCTTCTTTGACCCGCTGGCCCCTTCGCCCCTAGCTGAAATATTTTATTTAGCAAGGGTGAGCAACAAGTTTGCCCCGCAAGTTAAGATATACAATAAATAGATACGAATCAATAAGAACAGACTATCTATTTTGATAAAATGAAACCAAAGTTCGGTGAACTTTGAAATAGCTGAACAAATCGTTAATCAATAATAGGTCTTCTCGTATTCTAGGCAACACAATAATCTAATAATGAAAGAGTACAACGCTTTCAAAGTTTTTACGATATTCTATTGAATAATAAAGAATCAATTCTACGCAATAATAAAGTAGAATATTTTCTAGATTTATGTTGAGTGATCACACAAGATCTAGAACTTATCTTCTCGGGTATCTATCAAAGATTTACTTTGATACATACGCAGGTGTATCAGATAAACATAAAGATTAAATCATACCCCTCCGCAAGTACTTAGAGCCGGCCAACTCCTTGTACCCTATATTATGTATAATACTTAACAGTGCGCAATGGCCGAATATACGACCTAAAATGTTCCCTTTATATAAAAGGTTGTTCTTCTCAGTTTTTGAATCAGAATTTGATTTAACAACGAAATGCAATGATTTCAATATCTAATCACTTCCCTTCTCAAACCTATCAAGTTTTCTTTTTTGATCTAGCCGATACTACTGGCATTGATCTATCAATAATAATTAAATTATCTTCTCTTCTCTTCTCGAACCTATCAAGTTCTAACAAATGTTCGTCTAGCCAGAATAATTAGCTAAGATATTTCTCAACATAATTCAACAATAAACAGGAATTATCTATACTGTCAATATTAGCTTCTACGAATTTAAATATCCAACAATAGTTATTCTACGAATATATTTTCAAAATTAGTAATTTAGTTTGAATTATTAAATATTCACTAACTGCGAATAATCAACAATAAATCTCTGGACGTGGTATAATTAATAGTAATTAACCACTATAATAATTGAACAATATTAACTCAAGGTTGAGTTAGGAAACCTGCCTTCCGCGTTGATTACAGCTACACAATAAACTTATTACATTCGTAAGACCTATAACCAATAATATCGGTCTCACAATTAGCACAATATTTCATAACATGTAACATTGTATTCTATTGTCAAACTTCTCCTAGACACATTACCACATATTCACATCAGTGTTTATAACATATATAAACACTTAACAAGTCAGACTATTTCGGTCTGGTTGGACTTCGGTGCATTCTCGGTGTTTTGGTCACACTATTCGACAATTAACACAGTTATTATTAATTAATTTTGGTCTCTAAGCATCAATATTATATTAGATAAGTCAAATATCATTTATAATATTTTTTAGAAGCTTTTAATAATTTATAAACAATTATTATAATTTATAATAATTTTTCAAACACTTAAATTATTTTTAAATGATTTAATTATTAAATAATCTTAACATTATTAATATTTAATAATATAAAAATATTAATGTTATACTTGTCAAAATATTAAAGTTATTATTAATAACTTAAAATATTTTTAAATCAACAATATTCCACTTAAATGATTTTTAAAATAATCAAAATTATTTTTAAATAATCACCATTAATATCTAAATATTAATGAAATTATTATTCAAATATTAAAAGTCATTAATTATAACTTAAAATATTTTTAAATCATTTTTCTCATTTTTAAATGATTTTTAAATCAATTAAATTATTTTTAATTCATTTATTTAATATAATAATTGAATAAATCTAATATCATTAATATTAAATTATTAATGAAAATTCTCCAAAAATATTAAAAATTATATTTTATAATTCAAATTATTTTTAAATACATTATTCTTATTTAAAATAATTTTTCATAATATTAAATTATTTTTCTCTAATTTATTTAATATACTAATTAAATAAATTAAATATCATTTTTATTCAAATAATTATAATTATTAAAGAAAAATGTCCCAAATAATTAAAAGTTATTTTTCAGAATTTAAAATGATTTTTAAAATCATTTTTGTAATTTTTATAATTTATTTTCTATTTTTAAATATTTACCAAAAATATCAGAAATTAGAAAATAATAAAACCGTCGCTAAAGACCTTTAGTGACACTAAGCGTCGTTGTTGGTGTTCTTGAGCTCAAGAACACTGACAGCTTCGTTAACCATCTGCCATGTTTGACCGCCTGTAAATCTTAGTCCTATTTGTTCCTGGGGTATCTTAAGGTTCAATATTGTAGTACGCATGTAGTATTACAACTATCAATCATCAACTTGGTCATATCATATCACAGATACAAGATCCGAAGCCACAAAGTAGCTGTCAGAACAAGTTCTAGGTTTTCTGGGCAACCCAAAAACCCAGCAGCTTCGAGGGTCTACTTTGGAGCTCAATTCATTCTATGTTCTGTTCTTTGATTTGGTGTAATAAAGGTTTAAACCTATAGTACTCATGCCATACAACCTTTATATACAAATATCTCAGTCCAAAAACATCATAATCTCCAGATTCAACTTGGTCAAACGTTGTCAGAGAAAGTGTTCATTGAGTTTTTGGGTTTTCCAGAAACAGCACTTCGTGCTCGACTGGTCAGGTTTGACCACTCACAACACTTGATCTATTGATGCTATAAATGATCTGAAACCATAGATCTATAGTCCAGACATCTGACTACACATTGATTACAAAAACATCAACAAAACTCACAAAACCTGACAGATCAAGGAACTTGAAAACGTTGTCAGACACGGATTCACACTTTTTGGGTTACCCAGAAAGTGTTGGTCAAGCTCGGTCAACTCACTTTGACCATGAATAACTTCAAATATAGACATTTAACAACTGTGATTTCACTTCTCGGTCAAAGACAACATACCAGACTACTGATACATAAAATAAAACAGCATAAAACACAAACGAGTAAGGATTTGTGGCCACTGGCATTTGGTTGTCAGGCCACATTTCAAGCTCAAGCACAGTTTTGAAAAACACCATTTTAAAGCCATTTGATGCTATGGATCCATGATGGATCAATATATATCAACTAAAAACATCTTATAACATAAGATTAATCACTTAAATAGAAAATTTTTCTTAGCAACTTAGATCAAAATAAAAGTTAGGGTTATACCTTCAAGCTTTAATTCTTGATCTTAGATTTCCTTATCTGTAAATGGTGTTTTATGACTGAATTACTTGAGAAATTCGGAGGTTAGGAGAGAGAATGAGTTTGTGGAGAGTGGGATAGCAAAATGACTACTTTTATGGACATTCTCTCTCTTTATCTCTTAAATCTAGATATAATGTATATATAATGACTAGGTGTCAATGTTGGATCAGTTATGGCTGAGACAAGAGTCAATTACAAGTAACCTAATAAAAAATCCATAAAGGGCATTTTAGTCTTTTGCATTCTAAATTTAATGGCATAATAGTCAATTGCCCAAACCCTTAGGATTTAACCCTTAGGGTTTAACCCTTAGGTTCTAACCCTTCGGTTTTACAACTTTAGTTTCCATAATTCTCAAATTAGGGTTTTCATAATAGAAAATTAAGATGATAAAATATAATTAGTGCTTACTAATTACATTAAATGTTATCAAACACATTAAGATTTACTAATTAGGATTAAGGTTTCCTAATTAGGGTTTATGATTCTCAGATTTTAAATTAGGATTTCCCGGTATACGATTAGGGTTTCTAATTGCGCGTTAGGTTTTCTAATCCTAAGATTAGGGTTTCTAATCTCTTATTAGAGTTTATTAATTTTAAACCTTATCTGATCAATCATTGATCAATAAATCTCTCCGGTATAAACACATACCCATTAATATAATTATTTTAATTATATTTTCTATCGAATCCCTATCCGAGCTTAGGGTTAGGGTTTCTAAAGCTGTTAAGCACAACTCTACTCTAAATTTATTAGTCAATATACAAATTGACCTTCTCGAGACTCGTATCACTGATACTTGTCACAAAATTGATAATCAATATTAATATTAAAATAAATAAAAAATTTATTTATAAAATTTTGAATATTCGAAATCCCGGGTTATCACATTTACCCCTCCTTAAAAGGATTCCGTCCTCAGAATCATTGCTTTCTTATTCTCTATAATCTTTTAAAGTTGTATCATCAATTCATTTTATCAACACAATATTAATTTGTGTTTCAAATTCTAACCTATGACTTGAATCTATAAGAGAAAGCAGTTCACCGAATTATCTAACTCATATTATTTGCGTAACTAAATTTCTAAATGAAATCGTTACCTGCTACCACCTCTTGGGCAGCCACCGTATCATGCGCCGTCATGTTGAATGTACGGGCAGTTGGTCTTCCTGGCTGTGTAGGTCCTCGAGTTGCCAAGGTTTCGTCACCGGGTCCCTTGTTGACACATTTCTTCTCCGCAATCTTCTTTAGACAATTCTGTACAATATGGTCAGTCGATCCGCACGCAAAACAACCTTGAATTTTCTTTAGATTCGGACAATTGGGTGACATGTGCCCCTCTTGCCCACAGTTATAGCAGACTCCTTTATTCTTCAGACAAACTCCTGCATGATTCTTTCCACAAATTGCACATGGTTCCCTCCCTTTCCTATTCTCCTCTGTTTTATTACCCGACTGGGTATTCTCGCTCTATTTTCTCTTATTCGGATTACTACCACCACTGCTTCCACCATCATTTATCTTCTTCTTCTTATCTTGATGAAATCGAGACACAGCTTCGCTCCCTCCTTCAGCAATTAACGCTTTCTCCATCAAAGTCGCAAACGTATTGATCTGCAATACCGCTACCTTGCTGAATATTCCCGGCTTCAGTCCATTCTCAAATCTCCTCGCTTTTCTTGCTTCTGTGTCCACCTGATGAGGTGCAAATCTCGCTAACTCGTTGAATTTGACAGCGTATTCTGTTACCGACATGTTCTCCTGCTTCAATTCTAGAAATTTAACTTCCATCCTGGATTGCATACTCGTTGAGAAGTAATTCTCAAAGAACAGTTCCTTGAATATTGTCCATGTTACTACAGTTGTTCCAGCTCGTGCTTGGTTAGTCTCCCACCAGTAGTTAGCTTCTCCCTTCATTAAGTATGTTGCGAAAGCCGTCTTTTGCTCCTCCGCTACTCTGGTGATAACGAATGCTTTCTCCATCTCCTTTACCCATGTTTGGGCTTCAATCGGATCTGTGGTCCCTTTAAATTCAGGCGGTCCTTGTAACGACCCCAAAATAGGTCCATTCCATCCAACCTATTCTGAGTCGCCAAATACATGGTACAGAAAATAACTACAACTTTATTACAACAATTGTCGTGCAAAATACAACAACACATATGCTGTGAGTTTGGATACAAATATAAACCAAATGTGACTCATGTCCCATCAGTGGACAACACCTCACAGTGGTACCTTACATAAAGGTATAGTCAAAAACTGTTTTAGAAATTAGAATCTTTGGGAAGTGCTCAAGAAAACCTTCGTACATGGGAGGCCATGCATCTAGGTTATGATAGATATCATATGGCCACAGAATTATCCTTGGTTGACCCAATAGACCCCAAAGAAAAACGAGAAGTTTACTATCATATTCTTCCCAATGGTGAGTCTTCTCTTGACATATCATTATCTCCACTGTCTCTAATTGAAAATTATACTTTAAACAAACACCAAGATTATATAGGTAGTGCTCGTAAAGATACTCAGCAAGTGGATGAGCGCAACCCTGTCTTATGATGACACGAGGTTGTATGTCATTAGACATCGTGTATGATAGTGACAAAACACTCTTCCAACGTTGGGTTCGCCTCACCCTATTTTCTTCACCAAATATAACTACTAAATAAACTTTTCTATACTGTTTCAGGAGAACTCCACAGCTAGAGACCATCGTTCTATTTCCTTGTTACCCCCGCTCGACCCAGCTAGACTCTTATTACCTGAAAGGAATTGTGAAGCAAAAGGGTGAGTACAACTAGCCTAGTAAAGAATATCATAACTAAAGATAATTAAATTATCAATAGCCTTCATCAGTAATAAATCAGATATTTAGAACATATGGTAGGTGATTAGCCTATCGTACTCTTACGTCATGCATAACGTATCAATCATATCTAGCAAATATTTACGCTACTAGATTGGATTATTTTATCCAATCAACATAGTTCACCTCGGTCTTATCATAGGATTCCGCACCAAAACAATTTAGTTCGGGAAAAATTCTCAAAAATACTCTGAATTTTCATAAACATTTGTCTAGCTGAATCAAGTAGCTTTAGACGTATACCAATAATTCGAATTTCAATCGAAGCATGTGTCTGTCCAAATTTAATTGGCACTTAACTTTTCTTTAAAATTTTAAAAATCATTTTATGACGTCATGATACCGCACTTTATTTACAGTCCGTTTGAGGATTTCGTCATTATGTGACTTTGTCATACTACATCATTCCATAGTGGGCTAATGATCTTTAGATCACATCCCACTCTAGGTAATTCTGCATTGATAACTCCATCATTTTTATCATTCTGCATCAGGTTCCATGATACATTGATGATATATAAAATACATTTTGACATCTCAAATAATTTTTGTCTAGCCGAATTAATTAGCATAGACTCTTCTTTAAATAGCTCAAAATCATCGAAAATCATTTTTGATGCTATCATGCCACAACTGGTAACGATGTGTCAGTGTCCCGAAGTTCATAAATACACACTTGTCACCATATGTTACTGATAACAAAAAGTCATTTTATTTCGAAAGGCACATCAGTGCGAATTTAGGTTGATGTCAAAAACTTCGAAGTCTAGCATAGCTAGAAGATTTGGAATACCTATGCTTCCATCATCCACTTCACTTTCTCTATTGATCCATTACTTAATAAATCTATCTATTTCTATAATCCTCAATGCTCCATTTACAACTTTCCTATACCCAGTTCGTCAAACTTACCACAAATTATATCTTCAGTAACTTGCCATAATCATATGAGTTTCGGAACTTATCCTAGTCAGACCATAGGCGTCCATTCGCTAAGGGGTTCATAACATACCATATGATTATGAGTCATGAACTTACCATAAGTATGAGTTTTATGAACTCGCAACTAACCTTATATTCTCCACCTATTCGTTATACACATGAGAAAAGAATCACCTTGTCAACATGCATATAGCAAATAGCGCAACATTAGGTTCCAATGATTATCAATGTAAGAAACTAAGTGGTTGTCAAACCAAACTCGGCCACTAATCAATATAGGAAGCTAAGCGGATAATTCCTCGCCCATATAAAGAATTTGTCAACCTAACCACTATATCGACCAGGAAGCTAAGTGATTCTAAAACCAAGTACAAATTCCCCGCCTATACAAGGAATTATACAACTCAGCTGCTGACATGAGTCCTCAATTGAAATCCTACACAATTCTAACTTTCTCTTTCCTTAATACGAATTTTCTTTAATCCGTATCTTAACATTTACCACTCTTTTCTGAGTTTACATCGTATCATTTCATAGTACCTTCTCTTTATAGCGTCAAGCTATATCATATCAATCTCTTAACATATCATATGTTATTCAACGATTTAACCTGATCGAGTCATGATCTTATTTTGAAATCATTTCTCCTTATACTTACGATCATTTTATACTACGATCTTCTTATTCTTCTCTTTAATCATATTATATTATGATTTTATTTGCACTTTTCATCTTACAGATATCGTCTATTTATTATCATTTTTCATCTTTATTACTGGAGTCAGGTAACTCTGGATTCTTATCTTTATATCTCTTCAAGATTCTTCTTTGAATCTTATTTATCATTCTCTTTACTTTAATGAATAATTTCCTAACTTCATCTCTTATCACTTATAATCGATCTCAGTTTATTCCTTATCATCATATCCGTGGTTATAGCCTAAGGTATCCCTACCTATGGTTTATAACCTACAGCTTTGATAATTTGGTTAAATTATGCTTTATGGCATAATTTAAAATATCATAAATAAAATTTTGTTAAATTATGCTTTAATATTAAATTCTAGATTGTTACTTAAAGCATAATAATCGAATTTTATGGTCATATTCAACTTTTATTCTTTTTGTGTAAAGATATACTTCAGACTTTTAATTTCACATTACGAACATGTTTTATGGTCGGTATATACCCAAATTCGGTCATTCCCACAGAATTTGGTGCTCACTATCAAAAATAATTACATCTAACTACCCATAATAAAGGATAAAGACATCAAATAACTTAAATAATACTCTTCCCCATTAAAGGGTTACATCAATAAAAACAATTCCAGGTAATCTAACCTTAAATTATTACATAAGTCTGTAGAATACATCGCAAAATAAATTAAGTCTTATAACATAATTCACTTAAGTAAATTCAATAAATCTTCAACACTTGGACATCTTGCCCTTTCCTTTGCTTGTAGATGGCTCATCGACTTTGTCAACTTTAGCTGCAGTGTTAATTGCAAGAGTGAGCAAACAATTTCTCACTGATATAAAGAGTAATAACAATATCAACAAGAGTATGAACAATGAATGCTGAATAATGGTGAACTCATTCTACAAAATAGATTAGAAACCAAGTTTGAATTTAATATCTGAGGGTCTTAAGACGACGAACTATGTCCCTGGTAATTAGGTATTACTACCCCAACCTTAACAATCCTTTAGACTATACAGACCCTACTTAACGTACTTAGGGGGATCAGCCCTTTGTACCATGTATTGTGCACAAACATCTAAACGTTAACACATACATAATCCCCTATATTAGGGTTGTTCAGCTCAGTTTGAATTTAGGATTTTCGCACTAAAGAAAGTTTAGCTCGGAACTAGCTTATCAATGGTTCTAGAATTTTAGAACACTATTCCATTATAGACTAGTTCAATCATTAAAAGATTGCTTACTACTTGAAGGTTTAATACAACAATGTAGAATTGAACAAGGTTGTCAAAGTCAAAGATCGAAGAACAGTAGTGTACAACTAAATAGACATAGTATGTATGCAAAGTAGCTCATTCAAAAGAGTTAGAACAATCTCATTTGAATCAATGTATTAGAACATTATATACTATGAATAACAACAACAAGACTTAGGAAATTGAAACTCACATCATGTAATGAACTAGTTTACAAGAATTTGTACAATCATACACGAGATAGATTCGTACAAATTAGGAATAGAAAGCTTGCTTGACATAAAGATAGTATAGCTATAAAACTTGCTTAATAAAAATTTAGGATAAGGAACTTGCATTCATTATAAAGAGAATGAAGTTAGAAAACTTGCCTCGGGTGTAAGCTACACAAATATAATAAACATTCGCCAATTATCCTACATATACCATTAGAATCACAATACTAATTAGTTATATCAACATCAATTCCATTACTTTAGTTTTTATTTTAATCAAGTCTATAATCCTTAACTTAGGAATTGATTATCCTACTCATTCACATAACACAAAACTGAATTCTCAATTATATCATAGTATACGACATGGTGATTGCAAAACAATTCCAATTCAAATGACATCACATTACGAACTTTCACCACTTACTAATTCATAATCTATAGTTTTGACGTTGTGATTACAATACATTACTACGTCTTATAACATGTTTTAGGTCCTTTACAAATCATAAAAATATGTTAAGTTAACAATTTCCAAGCTATGGTGTTAGCATCTCTTTACTAGGTCTGACTGACTACTGGCGTGGTCGTGCCATGTTTCCCTTTGAATCTGGCGCGCCAGCGTCCAGAGGTAGCGCGCCCGCGCCCAGATGCCAGAACCAGTTTTATAATAACGAAATCAGACTCTATTCTTAGGCCAAAAATCCCAATTTCACAGAAATTCATGAAACCTAGCAACTAAAACTTTGTAATATCATCGCTAAACATGTTATTCACCATTCCAACTACATAAACATATATATATATATATATATATATATATATATATATATATATATATCAGTTTTAAAGAATTAAAATCACCATTTTCTCAATTTCTTCACTTTTAACACTTTTAGCGAATTCGATTGCCACGACTTCGTTTCTTAACCAATTGACACGATTCAAACTACGCCGCTTTCGTTTCTTAACATACTAACATAATCCAACATCAATTCGTAGATTATATCACATATTAAGCATAAAATTGTGTACTTAAACAAGCCATATTTTAAACATAAACACTGTTATTTATATTTTCCTTCCTACAAACCAATTTCACGTGTTTGGAAATCTAATAGCATTCACACATGATTATTAGCATATTATAACACCATACATACATATATGTAGCATTCCGCATGATTTAGAAATTTACATAATATAATCCTTGAAAACTCAAAACATGAACAATAGGAGAAGAGTATACCTTTAATCCTTGATTATATGCTAGCGAAAGATGTTGACAAAGTTTAGCAATCCTCTCCTTCCTCTTGAAAATCTTAGAGAAATCTTTCTTCAAAACCATTGAACTTCTCTCATGCTTTGTGTTTTCTCTTAGCTTAGGATATAATATGCAAATAAACTGATATAACCTCTTAACTTATCGCATCAGGTTAAAAACCAAAGAGTTATGTCAGTTGTAAAATGCCGAAGGCCACAAGGCCTTGTTTAGCTAAACACAAACTCCCATCTCTCAATTTATTTTCATAATATTTATATTATATAGTTTTTACTTGTCACACATGTAACCAATTTAAATAGCTTACAATTATAATTATAATAATTATAATTTTTATTATAATAATACTTATGATTAATAAATAATTATGTATCTAATTTAATTAATAAATTAGACTTAAACATCACTTTATTTAATTTACTTATTTTCTTTAATATAAAACAATTCATTTAATTTAATTATTTCATTAAATTAAATCTTCAAATAAAAATTACCAATATTCAATTTAGTTACTAAATTATTGCACCACAATTTATCAATTTTTTATTTTTCTCAAAAAATAAATTATTTAAAATATTTATTTAATTCAATAAATATTTAAATTAAATTATAAATTTCTCGATCGTTACATCCTTCCCTCCTTAAAAGGATTCTGTCCCCAGAATCACGACTCGAAAAATTCATTAGTCACCTTCTTCCCTCCTTAACAGGATTATGTCCCCAAAATCATTATACAAGATTAAGCAAATAACTGAGGATAATTCCTCATCATAACATCTTCAAGTTCCCACGTAGCTTCTTCAGCATTGTGGTTCCTCCAGATTACCATAACAGAAGGTATCACTTTATTCCGTAGTACTTGTTCTTTCTTGTCGATAATCTGAACATGGACTTCTTCATATGTTAAATCTTTCTCAAACTGTAACGGTTCATATTCTATAGCATTCTTATAATCAGACTTATATGGCCTTAACACCAAGACATGAAAAATATTATGAATATGCTCCAACTCTGGAGGTAAAGCTACCTCGTATACCACTTCACCAACGCATCGAAGCACTTCAAAAGGTCCTATAAACCTAGGGCTTAATTTTCCCTTTTTGCCAAATTGAATTTTCCCCATCCAAGGACACACTTTCAAGAAAGCATAACTACTAACATCGAATTCCCGATTTTGTCGGTGTTGATCAGCATATTTCTTCTGTCTATCTTGCGCAGCTATCAATCTGGCTCGAATCACCTTGATGATTTCAACGGTTTGTTGTACCAACTTGGACCCAATAGCTGACATTCACCTACCTCATCCCAGCATAACGAAGTTCTGCACTTCCTGTCGTATAACGCTTCGTAAGGCGGCATGCCAATACTCGCGTGATAGCTATTATTATAAGCAAATTCCACCAATCGTAGATGGTCATCCCAATTTCCCTTGAAATCCATAATACATGATCTGAGCATATCTTCTAGTGTTTGGATAGTTCTCTCACTTTGTCCATTGGTTTGAGGATGGTACGCTATGCTCATTCTCAGTTGTGTTCCCAAACATTCTTGTAATCATTTCTAAAAATTTGATGTAAAACGCGGATCTCTGTCTGATACAATTGACACAGGTACACTGTGCCTTGAAACAATTTCCTTCACGTACAGTTTTGCCAACCGATCTAGGTTAAATTTAATCTTGATTGGCAAAAAGTGTGTCAACTTTGTCAGTCGATCGACAATCACCCAGATGGCGTCATAATATTGTTGAGTCGTAGGAAGACCTACCACAAAATCTATTATGATATGCTCACATTTCAATTCTGGTATCTCTAATAGTTGCAATAACCCGCTTGGCCTTTGGTGTTTAGCTTTAACTTTCTGACACGTTAAGCATTTCGCCACACACTCAGCCACATCCTTTTTCATATTCGGCCACCAAAAATGATGTCTAAGATCCTAGTACATCTTTGTACTCCCAAGGTGAATCGAATATCTTGAGTTGTGAGCTTCACTCAGAATTTTATCTTTAATTTCCAGTACTTGCGGAACCCAAATTCTCCCTTCGAATCGAAGTAACCCTTCCGAATCGATTTTGAATTTGTTTTCCTCACCTTTAGATATTTTCTATTTTATCTTTTCGCAGTCTTCATTCTAAAGTTGTGCATTCTTCACCTTATCCATCAACGTTAAACTGTTTCCCATCTGGAATAATTTTCGTCTGTTTCTGTCGGATATTTAATTTCCAACTCCGTCTTTGCCATTTCCATCAATAATTTCTCCTGAGCAGTCAACATTATTAACTTCTCTCGTCCCTTCCTACTTAAAGCATCAGCAACAACATTCGCCTTTCTAGGATGATAGAAAATCTCGCAGTCATAGTCTTTGATCAACTCCAACCATCTTCTCTGTCTCATATTCAAATCTTTTTGTGTAAAGATATACTTCAGACTTTTATGGTCGGTATATATCTCACACCTCTCTCCATAAAGACAATGTCTCCAAATCTTCAGGGTAAACACCACCGCAGCCAACTCTAAGTCATGAGTCAGATACCCTTTTTCGTAATCTTTTAATTAACGTGATGCATACGCAATGACTCTGCCGTTATGCATAAGCACACAGCCTAGTCCTTTATACGATGAATCACTATACACCACAAAATTTCCTGTAGAATCAAGCAATGACAACATAGGTCCTGAACTCAACCTCTTCTTTAATTCTCAAAAACTTTCCTCACACTTCTCTATCCAAACAAACTTAACCGCCTTCCTAGTTAAATTCGTCAACGGAGTTGCGATCTTGGAAAAGTCTTGAATAAAACGCCTGTAGTAACCTGCCAATCCTAAGAAACTCATTACTTCTGACGGTGTCTTCGGCTGATCGCAGTTTATTATAGATTCAACCTTTGATGGATCTACCGAAATTCCATCCTCATCAATAACATGTCCGAGAAACTGTATATGTTCCAACCAAAATTCACATTTGGAGAATTTAGCATACAACTTTTCTTTTCTCAATATCTCCAACGTTACTCTTAAGTGTTCCACATGTTCCTCCTTGGTCTTGGAATACACCAAAATATCATCGATAAACACCACCACAAATTTGTCTAAGAATGATTTAAACACCATGTTCATCAAATCCGTGAACGCTGCTGGTGCATTAGTTAAACCAAATGACATAACCAAAAACTCGTAATGACCATACCGAGTTCTGAATGCCGTCTTCGGTACATCCTCTGGCCTTACCTTCAGCTGATGATAACCACTTCTCAAGTCTATCTTTGAGAAATATTTTGCTCCATTTAAGTGATCGAACAAGTCATCAATTCTTGGTAATGGATACTTATTTTTAATCGTGAACTTATTCAATTCTCTGTAATCAATGCGGAGCCGCATCGATCCATCTTTCTTCTTAACAAATAACACCGGCGCTCCCCACGACGATACACTCGGCTGGATATACTTCTTGTCGAGCAATTCTTGCAATTGCACCATTAACTCTTTCATCTCTATCGGGCCATTCTTAATGGTGCCTTAGATATCGGGACCATTCCTAGTAGTAAGTCAATCACGAACTCGATTTATCGATTCGACGAAAGACCCGACAAATCGTCTGGAAATACGTCTGCAAAATCTCTTATGATTGGTATCTCTTCTAACTTCGCACTCTTCTTCTGTGTATGGACTATGTAGGCTAAGTATCCTACACATCCTTGTCTTAACAACTTTTTGGCTTGCATCATCGTCAGATAACTTGCTTGTCGAGGTGATTTGCTACCAAATAACACAACCTTTGACAGAGTTATAAGGTTAACACATTTCGTTTGGCAATCAAGTATTGCTCCATAATTGAATAACCAATCCATTCCCAATATAACATCGAATTCCCCAAGTTTAATTGGTATCAAATCTACCATCATCTCGTGACCTTTTATAACCACTCTACAATTCTTATATACAAACCTAATAGGAATCACTTCCCTATTCGTAATCTCTATGCGCAAAGGATAATCTAGTTTTTCCTGAGGCAAATCTAAGTTCTGAGCAAATTCATCGGATATAAATGAACAAGTAGCACCCGAATTAAATAGTATAGAAGCATGAACACCATTAATCGGAATGATACCTGACACCACATCCTTATACTGTACAACATCCTGCACGATTATATTGAAAGTCCTCGCAGTAGGTCGGCTTGCATTCTTATAAAGAGAATGAAGTTAGGAACTTGCTCAATAAAAGTTTAGGATAAGAAACTTGCCTTGTATGTAAGCTACACAAGTAATAATATTCGCCAATTACCCTACATATATCATTGAAATCGCAACAAAAATTAGTTACATTAACACCCATTTCATTAGTTTAGTTTTTATTTTAATCAAGTCTATAATCCTTAACTTAGGACTTGATTATCCTACTCATCCACATAACACAAAATTGAATTCTCAATTATATCATAGTATACGACATGGTGATTGCAAAACAATTTCAATTCAAATGACATCACATTACGAACTTTCACAACTTACTAATTCATAATCTATAGTTTTGGCATTGTGATTACAATACATTATTACGTCTTGTAACATGTTTTAGGTCCTTTACAAATCATTAAAATATGTTAAGTTAACAATTTTCAAGCTATGTTGTTAACAGCTCATTACTAGGTCTGACTGACTACTAGTGCGGCCGCGCAATGTCTCCCATTGAAGCCCGCGCGGCAGTGCGCCCGCTCTCGGTATCAGAAAAAGTTTTGCAGAAACTCGAAATCAGACTCTGCTCTAGGCCAAAAATCCCAATTACACAGAAATTCACCAAATTCAACATCTAAAACTTTGTAATAACATAGTTAAGCATGCTATTCATCATTCTAGCTACATAAACACTATGGACTTAAACATGCTATTCACCATAAATACTATGGTGCAAATAACTGTAAGCTATTAATATGTTATTGGTAAACAATGATTAAGCAATATGGAATTAAACATAGTGTTTATGTTAATCTATTATTGTTAATCTGTGAAATAACATAGTGTTTTGATAATCAAAGGATGGCTATCATCTTCTAGATAACCTAAACAAGAAAGCAAAGGGCACGTGAAGTGTAGATAACTGTAAGCTATTAAACTGTTATTGGTAAACAATGATCAAGGCAAGTCTTTCGGTTCCTATTTTCTACGTGGACTTGATGAACTGTTTTAAATTGCATGATATGTTATATGTGTTGTAAGCGAGCATGATATGTTATACATGTTGTAATCATGAAATGTTAAAGTCAATTTATGACTACATTATTTTGGTTAAATAATGACGATTGAGTAAGGAACTTAATCTTTATATTTGTTATGTGAATTAAAGCATGTATGCCATGTTACTTTAATTATTAGGATATGTATGTTGAGCATATTATTATGTGATACGTGATGCATAAAAACTGTTAGAACTTGCTGAGCAGTCGAGCTCACTCTTGCAAATAATAATTTTTGCAGGTCAAGATTTCAAGGTAAGGATATGTGCTA
This sequence comes from Panax notoginseng, assembly GCA_016801055.1. Lineage (NCBI taxonomy): Eukaryota > Viridiplantae > Streptophyta > Magnoliopsida > Apiales > Araliaceae > Panax > Panax notoginseng. The sequence goes on from CM029022.1 coordinate 120,841,950, forward strand.
AGTGAATTATAGAGATCCATATTGACGAAGATTACTTATGTTTTATAGGAAATGTATTTAATATTTTGAATGTAACATATATTTGAATTGTAAGTTGAGTTATCCGGTGTATATGAATATCTATTTATGATATAAGACTTTGTATAGTCATTTTATTATAACGATTCATGACATAAATTTGAATCGAAGAGATGTAATGTAAATGTTGTGATTTAGGGTAATACAGAAGGAAATGTATAAAAATTTTAAATATTCTGCATTTTTAGTGATTTTAATATTGAATAATGATGTAAAGATAGATTAACATTGTATTGTTAACGATCGAGAAAGAGAATATTATTGTATGAATTTTGGGATCGTTACAGTTACTCTTTCAAAGTCTCTCTAGATTCTCCCTTTTCTCTCTTCTTCCTCTTCTTTTTCTTCTTCTCTGTTCTTCCTCCCTTCTCTAACGTACGTACTTAGTAAAATATAACGTATTTAATATAATAGTTATAAATTATATAATATAATTATATATGTAACTGATATCAGTTACATCTTTTTGAAAATCAAAAGGCATAAGACTTGTTTGGCTAAACCATTTTAAAACTTAATAACTTAAAATCCTTATGTCTTGTTTGGTAAAACCTATTTAAATTAAAGATTTAACATTCATTAAGCCTTGTTTGGCTAAACTGAATTAAACTCCTTTAATTTATTTTAATAAATTATTTATACTATAGTTTATTGTCCCACATTATTTACTTGGATTTTCATATCCAAACTTATTTAAATAAACAAAACTAATTACCACAAAATTATAATTTTCATTATAATTTTACTTAATAAACTAACATATCACTTTAATGAGAATGTTTAATAATTATAATTTATTAAACATGTTTAATAATTATAATTATAGTTTAGTCACATTATTTATGAAATTTAATTATTTTGATTATTGTCATTGGATTCAAAGGGAGACATGGCGCGGCCGCGCCAGTAGTCAGTCAGACCTAGTAAAGAGTTGCTAACAACATAGCTTGGAAATTGTTAACTTAACATATTTTTATGATTTGTTAAGGACCTAAAACATGTTACAAGACATAGTAATGTATTGTAATCACAACGCCGAAACTATAGAATATGAATTAGTAAGTGGTGAAAGTTCGTAATGTGATGTCATTTGAATTGGAATTGTTTTGCAATCACCATGTTGTATACTATGATATAATTGAGAATTCAATTTCGTGTTACGTGAATGAGTAGGATAATCAAGTCCTAAGTTAAGGATTATAGACTTGATTAAAATGAAAACTAAAGTAATGAAATTGATGTTGATATAACTAATTAGTATTGTGATTCTAATGGTATATGTAGGGTAATTGGCGAACGTTTATTATATTTGTGTAGCTTACACCCGAGGCAAGTTTTCTAACTTCATTCTCTTTATAATATATGCAAGTTCCTTATCCTAAATTTTTATTGAGCAAGTTTTATAGTTATGCTATCTTTATGTCAAGCAAGCATTCTATTCCTAATTTTTACATTAAAGTTGAGCAAGCCTATTGAATCAATCTCGTGTATGATTGTACAAGCTCTTATAATCTAGTTCGTTACATCATGCGAGTTTCAATTTCCTAAGTCTTGTTGTTGTTATTCATAGTATATATTGTTCTAACACATTGATTCAAATGAGATTGTTCTAACTCTTTTGAATGAGGTACTTTGCATACATACTATGTCTATTCAGTTGTGCACCACTGTTGTTCGATCTTTGACTTTGACAACCTTGATCAATTCTACATTGTTGTATTAAACCTTCAAGTAGTAAGGAAACTTTTATTGATTGAACTAGTCTATAATGGAATAGTGTTCTAAAATTCTAGAACCATTGATAAGCTAGTTCTGAGCTAAACTTTTTTTAGTGCAGAAATCCTAAATTCAAACTGGGATGAACAACCCTAATATAGGGGATTATGTACGTGTTAACATTTAGATGTTTGTGCACAATACATGGTACAAAGGGCTGATCCCCCTAAGTACGTTAAGTAGGGTCTGTATAGTCTAAATGACTGTTAAGATTGGGGTAGTAATACTTAACTACCAGGGACATAGTTCGTGGTCTTAAGACCCTCAGATATTAAATTCAAACTTGGTTTCTAATCTGTTTTGTAGAACGAGTTCACCATTATTCAATATTCATTGTTCATACTCTTGTTGATATTGTTATTACTCTTTATATCAGTGAGTAATTGTTTGCTCACTCTTTCAATTAACACTGCAGCTAAAGTTGAAAGAGTTGATGAGACATCTACTAGCAAAGGAAAGGGTAAGATGTCCAAGTGTTGAAGATTTATGAGAATTTATTTAATTGAATTATGCTATAAGACTTATTTTATTTTATGATGTATTCCGCAAACTGATGTAATAAATTAAGGTTAGATTGTCTGGGATTGTTTATGAGATGATGTAACCCTTTAATGGAAAAGATTATTGTTTAAGTTATTTAATGTATTTATCCTTTATTATGGGTAGTTAGATGTAATTATTTTGATAGTGAGCACTAACTGTAACGACCCCAAAATTCATACAATTTAATTATCGACTTTGGTCGTTAATAATACGTCTAATTTCTGATTTTACATCATTACTCAGTGTTAAACTTAATAAAATACGGAATAATTAAAACTTTTCTGTCATCTTACTTTAATTCCCTGAATCAAAACATTTATCATTTACATATCTCTGAATCAAGTTTAATTTATGATTCGCTTCATCAGAGTTGATATATATACTTACATATCAAATCGATATCCTTTATACATCGGATGGTTCAAACTTTAACTTTACAACTCAACATAAAATATACATAAATAAAACATTGAGTACATCTCATGAACCTTAATCATGGTTTAAAGAAATAATAACTTTAGCTAAAATAATAATCTTTGTGTATTACATCTAATTCATGTCTTTCAAGTACTACATAGTGTTACCTTCAATCTTTTACCTGCAAAAATGGTTATTTGCAAGGTTGAGCTCGACAGCCCAGCAAATTTAACAGTTTTCATGCATCACGTAGCACATAATAACATGCTTACCATACATCTCATAAACATTGGACTAACATAACATACATGTTTTAGTTCATATAACAAGTAAAGAGATTGAGTTCCTTACTCAATCATCATTCATTACTCAATCAACGTAGTCATAAATTGACATTAACGTTTCATACTTTCAACATATTTACAATACATCATGCTCTTTGCAAGAAAGATTTAAAACATTTAATCATCAAGTTCACATAGCAAATAGGAACTGAAAGACTTGCCTTGATCGTTGTTTACCAACAATAGTTTAACAGCTTACAGCTATCTGCACTTCACGTGCCCTACACAATTATATAATCATGCACATCAACTATTAGTTACATAGCCACGCATAGTAGTTGTAATGTAAACTTTACTCTACATCTCATAATCCTTCCTATTATCAATACACAATGTTCAATTTTATTGTGTTAACTTTTAACTTATATCTCACTATATTTCATACTCGAAGTTCATTCAAGTGTTTAAGTCTTGCTAGGAATCATTATTGGTTTTATATTAACCCCATTTCATATCTTATAATATTCATTTCATTTGATTTAAAGCACTTTTTACGTTCATTAACACTTGTCACAACGTTTTGACGTTTATTCGTCACACGCCCGATTTGTCTCTCTCGTGTATGCTTAGTATGTTTATACAACTTATCTAATACATTATTTATCAATGTTAAGTATCATTATATTTACTAACATTCATTTTTTATATCTTAGAACACCATCTTTTATTGTCAGAAGCACTACACTTGCATACGTGCATGTCCGACGCCCTCTGATTACCTCCGAAAACACAATAGTCCCAAAGATGGCCATTTTAACCCCTTCTAATGACCTCAAATTGAACAACTTAAAAAATAAAAGTTCTAGGTCTATTCGTCCTCATTTTGGATCATCTTAAATTGCCTCAATCGGAGTTCGTATGAAAACGTTATGGCCGTGTTACCAAAACAGGTCAAAGCAATCACACTTGACACACTTTGGGAGTGGCCGCGCCCAATTCCTTCACACTCCAGCATGCCCACGCAAGTTAGCAACATCCAGCGGCGTGCCCGCACTCCTGGGCAGCGTGCCCGTGCTTGACTTCGCCCAGATTACAGATTTTGCAATATTTTTATTTCAAATCTTCATAACTTCTTCATTTAATGTCGGAATTAGTTGGTTTTCAACTCTATGAACTTGTGAAACACTGAACTACTCATCTACATAATAATTATAACATTTCAGAAACTTTAACAAATCAATTTAAGGGTTCCAATTTAGTGTTCATACTATATTTTCATACTTCGACATATTTAACGAAATCTTACATCACGAATTCGTTTTAACTCCGTTTTAGTTCATTCGAATTGGGTTGTTTTCATTTCTCAGAGGAGAACAACAAACCACTATCAATTTACAACTTAAATCCTAGGATTACACCAAATTTTTACCTCCAAAATAGACCATATAGTATGTAATAACCAAGAGTCTAATTTTTCCATCTTTTACACAATTTAAACTTGATTGGTTTGATTTTAGATATGAACAACACTAGAAATTCATTACATAATCAACACACATAGATTCTTCACCAATTCCTAAGGTCAAATAACCATAGTAATTTCTAACAATGAAATTAAGGAACAAAGATTAGGAACTTAAGAATTTCTTCATACCTCTTGAACCCTCCTTACCTTTAATCAGATGATGAAAAAGGTTGGTTCTCCTTGATTCTCCAAGGCTCTTCTCCAATTCTACAAAGAACTCTTTTTCTCTCTTCTCTGCTTTAATCTTCTTTCTCATACTTGGCACAACTTAATGTATATTTTATTTAGTCTATCAGTTAAAAAACCAAGGGCTCCCATCTGTTACAAAGGCAGGCAAAGGGTCACAAGGCCATGTTTGGCTAGAACCCCTAACCTCCTTATTCATTTATTTTAATATTATTCCTATTATAAGTTACACCAAATGTCACACTTCTTTTGATTTAACCATAATCTTTATTTATCCAACACCATATTTACTTACCCAATAAAATTATAATTTTATTTAACAAATCATCACTTCTCTAATTTAATTATTTAATTAAATTAGAATATCACCATTATACTCACGTAATAAAATACACATAAATCCTATCAATTTTATCACACTTAAATAATTTCCATCAAATATTTATTTAATACTATAAATATTCCAACTAAAATACTTATTTTATATGATAAATATATTAACTATTTACAATATATATTGGCAATCGTATTACTTTAACATATTACACTCATATGTAATATACTACTTCCTCATTTATTTAAACAAATATGTTTACACTAATTCATTGTTTTAATTAAGTGAATTACTCACATTATTTATTAAATTTAATTCATAACAATTTCATTGTCATAAAGCATAATAATCGAATTATGTTATTTCATAATATAATTTTCAACTTAATTAAATTAACTAATATTATTTAGTTAATTTCCTTTCTATAACAATCTCATTTAATTTCTTTAATAGTTAAATTAACTATTAAACCTTATTTTCCAAACATATACATCTCTTTTATATTCACACTTAATCTCTTCACACCAAATCTCATATTTCAAGATAAATTGCAAATATATATACTTACCCACACTCAAAACATATAAATCAAAATATATACATATCATAATAAGAATTTTAATTATTAAATTCTTATTTTAATAACTTATAAAAATTTGGGTTGTCACATAACCGATGAAAAATAATTAAAGTATAATCTTGATAATGAGGGATTATTAAGATTTGAAGGAAGAATTTGGGTTCCAAAGTAAACAGAATTAAAGGAGCAAATGTTGCAAGAGGCTCATAGTTCGAGGTATTCGATTCATCCTGGTAGTACTAAGATGTATCAAGACCTTCGACAGAGTTTTTGGTGGTCGAACATGAAGAAGGAGATAGCAGAATACGTGAGTAGGTGCTTGACTTGTCAAAATGTTAAGGCCGAACACCAACGACCAAGTGGCTTGTTGCAGTCATTGGAGATTCTGGAGTGGAAGTGAGAGCATATCACGATGGACTTTGTGGTGGGACTTCCAATTACTCAAAAAGGGTATGATGCGATTTGGGTAATAGTGGACCGGTTGACTAAGTTGGCTCACTTTTTGCCTATAAGGGTTAAGTATAACTTAGACCAGTTAGCTAAACTTTATATTAAGGAAGTCATTTCAAGACATGGAGTACCAGTTTTGATAGTGTCAGATCATAATCCACGATTCACATCAAACTTTTGGAGGAGTCTGCAAGAATAGATGGGAACGCAGCTGAAGTTGAGTACGGCTTATCATCCACAAACTGATGGGCAGAGCGAGAGAATAATTCAGACGCTAGAAGATATGCTGAGATCTTGCGTCATGGATTTTAAGGGTAGTTGGGATGATCGTCTACCGTTAGTAGAGTTTACGTATAACAACAGTTATCATGTAAGCATAGGCCTGCCGCCTTACGAAGCTCTATAAGGAAGGAAGTGCAGAACACCATTGTGTTGGGACGAAGTGGGAGAACGCCAAATGCTAGGACCTGAATTGGTGCAACAGACAGCGGATATAGTGAAGCTGATACGAATACGCCTAGTAGAAGCGCAAGATAGACAGAAGAAATATGCGAATTCACATCGAGTTAACAGAGAGTTTGAAGTAGGCTCGTACGTATTTCTAAAGGTATCTCCCAGGAAAGGAAAGATACGCTTTGGAAAGAAGGGAAAGTTAAGTCCAAGGTTTATAGGACCTTTCGAAATATTAAAAAGGGTAGCAGAGGTAGCCTACGTAATAGCATTACCTCCAGACCTAGAAAGGATACATAACGTGTTCCATGTATCTGTGTTACGTCCTTATAAGCCAAATTATAAGCACGTGATAGAATATGAACCTATTCATATTGAGAAGGACTTGACGTACGAAAAAGTGCCTATTCAAATCATTGATAGAAAAGAGCAAGTTCTGAGGAACAAAGTTATACCTTCGATAAAGGTGTTATGGATGAACCACGATGCCGAAGAAGCAACGTGGGAACTTGAAAAAAACATAAAGAAGAATTACCATCAGCTATTTGTTTAATGTAAAATGAGATTCTGGGGACAGAATCCTTATAAGGGGGGAAGGATGTAACGACCGAGAAATTTGGATTTATTGTAAAATAATTTTATTTAATTAATTAATGAATAAAATTATATTATATGTTATTATATTGTGTTAGTAAGATAAAGGTTGTTCTATAACCTAAAAGTATTGGAATGTCGTAGTATTCTGGCTACGTGAAGGAATTAGTGTTTGAATTTTCAAGACGAAAATAAAAGCTTTCCGAGAAATTTTTCGAAAAATACTATTCACTGATTTCTGCTCGGGAATTATTTTTGAACTTCCGAGAAATATGTAATGATAGAATAATAAGGGAGGATGGATTATGTAATAATATTTCAGTTATGGCTAACGCAGTTTTTCGCATGCGTACTAAATTTGAGAATGTTAAGGAACGTAAAGTTTGAATAATTGATGATCGTATAATAGCAAGTATTATATGAGGCAATGAATACGAGTATGATACGAGATATTATACGAGTATATATGAAAGTTAGTATAACATTTATGACGAAAGATTTTACGAACTAATATACGTAAGGGATACGAGGATTTTGTGATAACCCGAAAATTCATAAAATCTTGAATGATTAGAATAAAGGTTAAACAATAAAACCTAGATGAGAATTTGAGAATTTATTTAAAATTTTCAAGTAAAACCTATATGGTTTGCTATTCGAATGAGAATAGAGAAAATATGGGTTACAAAATTTCAAAACCCTAGAAATGAATTAATATGTACTTGAAGGAATATCAAGAATAAGGTATTACGATACCTGTAAATTCGATGTGAACTGAATAGTCTAAGAAATGTTATATAAGTACATATGGAAATTTTATTAAGGAGATAAGATTTCAAATGAAGAGATACTATGAGGTTAAACGAAGATGAGTATAGAAATATATATACTTAGTAAGGTGCTATATATATTTTTGTAAGAGGAATGATGAATTAAGTTAATGATATAAGGATCAAGATAAAACTATGTTAGTAATTAACATAGCTTGAATGTTGGCCTTGACTGGCAAATAAGAATTTGAATAAGTATAAAGTCGTTTGCTAATACGATTAGCAATAAGAAATGAGTAATTTAAAATATAAAATTTGAGTTAGAGATAGAATTTTGAAGCACGGACTGCTCGGTTACGTCCGGAACATCAAGTTTAGTCAGAATGGACAATAAACACAAAATGTGTAAAGGTTGACTTTTGGTCAAAGTCAATAGTTGACTTTTTATGGAGAAAAGTCAAAATTAGTGTGAGAAGTGAAATATATTATGATTATGTGAATTATGTGTGTGATTAGATAAATATACATTATATTATGTGTATACATTTACCAAAATAGATTAGGTCTTATTTTATATTGGTATCTCCCACTATTTTCTTCAAACTATATTACCCTCATTATATAGTTCGGTAATATCTAATTAAAGATTTGCTAGTGAGAATAAGGATCTCATTTCAAATGTATATAGCTTTGTGTGTGCACAACAAACTATATATAAATAAATAGGTAGACAATTCTTGTCAATTACACCATCATGTAACTCCTTATATTTTGCCTCTTAAATCGTAATGGTCAATTGTGTGCACATTCGAACTAAAATGATTTAAGTTAAGTCTAACCTAGCACTTCCATATATTCAAAAAAGAAAAATATTGTCCTTGTGGTGACACAACAAAATAATTTTGTTCAATTTTCTTTATAAGCGTCAAATGTGATAAATTAACATTTTAAATACTTAATACTTGCCTTGTGGTGACACAGCAAACTCATATTAAATATTTAATACTCTATTAATTTTATCATGCTAGAAGGCGATGTTCGATATTCTAAATATCTTTGAACGCTTAAGACTTAATATATAAAATCTTTGAGGGATTTGTTATTATTTGTCTCATTTTGTTTAGCGCGCATGCACACACACACACACACACACATATATATATAATACTAACATGCATATTATAGAATACTATATTCTTCCCGGATTGATTATGGACTTTTATTCTAGTTTGGTTCACTAGAGCCACCAAGTGAACCAAAAGGCCAAACCCTAGGGTGCAAGAATAAATATTTAAATATAACTATTACATTTAAACTCGGGCTCCCTTACAAACGGGTCTTCGAGCGCTCCTTTCTCCTTGATCTCCGGTTCTTCGAAAAAAAATTCTAACTAATCCTATTACATAAACTATTTAATTTAAATAAAAACCTTGATCAGCAGTCAAGGCGAAGTACATAGGAGAGAGATAGAATTTACATCAACAAGAAAACTAGAAAAGACGAGGTACGCAAATCCCATTTAATAAAACTCATTCATTCAAACATCTAAACCCTAGGGTGCTAGAATAAACATTTAAATATAACTATTACATTTAAACTCGGGCTCCCTTACAAACGGGTCTTCGAGCGCTCCTTTCTCCTTGATCTCCGGTTCTTCGAAAAAAAATTCTAACTAATCCTATTACATAAACTATTTAATTTAAATAAAAACATTGATCAGCAGTCAAGGGGAAGCACATAGGAGAAAGATAGAATTTACATCAACAAGAAAACTAGAAAAGACGAGGTACGCAAACCCCATTTAATAAAACTCATTCATTCAAACATCTAACCAAAATAAATTCAATCACATTGGTCAATAGTCCATAATCAATTCCATTTATTATAATACATATCATCATATGTATCAATAAATAAAACATTCATCTTGTGAATTGAAATCATTCCATATATATATGAGTATCATTTAATGGGCATTTTTTTAAATTGCATGACATCTAATTTCAAGATTAAAATAAACACTTTATTTTAATTATTATTATTAATAATATATATATATATATATATATATATATATATATATATATATATATATATATAATATTATAATAGTAACCGTTCAGGATTCACGTGCCACCAACCAGATTTTATATATATTAGTAATCATAAAGATGTTCAGTATACAAGTGAATCCAGATTATATATTTATATAAGTGATCATGACCATACTTTTGTGATTCGCGTTCAGGAAGAAGAGGATGCTTGTGGGTTTTGAATATTATATATATATATATATATATATATATATATATATATATATATATATATATATATATATATTCATATAAACTGAATAACAGGGGATCTGTAAATCCGTGAATACAGTTCGTGGCTTTCGGAATTCATTACGTTTTTTTTTATAAAATAATAATTTTATATAATAAATTATGCTCAATAAATTATTCTAAATACATACCCATACATATATGGAATCAAAACAATTAATAATTCGCATAAACTTTGGCTTTGATACCACTGTATGGTTTTGTGAAAATAAAAGTAGCAATTAAATTACAAAATTAGCGGAAGCAAAATAAAATCAGATTTTAAAAATTTTCACAAACCAATTATCCGGATCATCCTTTATGCATATTATTTAAAATAAAGAATAAGAAGTTATGGAATCATACCCTTGTAGATATGAGCTTCCACAGGTACGAGTTCAACTCTTACTTCTCCACAATCTCCTTGAATTTCGGGTAGATTCCTTCATTTGATCATGTTAGGCACCCAAGTGTATGGCCTCTAGAGGTGATCCACCAAAGAAGAAGAATTTTAAAGAAGAAGGGTGTATTGGCTCAAACCCTAGTTTTTCCTATCTCTATAGAAAAAGAGGGCGTACTCTCCAACTTTTGGAATCACGTATATCTGATATATGATATAAGACTCCTCTTATAAAGATATCAGGTAACCCTATTTAATTAAAATAAGGTATTATTTATTTAATTAAACTCCTTTAATAAATTGTGATCCCTAATCTTATTAGGAAGAATTAATTAATTCCTTTAACTAATTTTGCCTCCTAATCTTATTAGGAATAAATGAGAGTACTTTTATTAAATTAATTCCTAAACTCTTTTAGAAATTAAAATAATAATAATTGTAATAATATTAATAAGACTCCTCTTATTAATTTATATTTAATATTTCCAAAATATTAAATAATAAATATTAAGTTATTTAATTTATTCTATCACCATAGATTAAATTAAATATACTTAACATATTATTACGATTATGCCATTAACTTCTAAAATAATTATTCTTTCTTTTATGGTGTGACCCTTTAGGTTCTCCATATGAAATCGGTTGTGAATAAATCAATTAGAATAATTCTAATATTATTTAAATTAATTAATTAAACTATTAATTTATTTAAATAAATAATATTTATTCTACAATAGAGATAAGTCTCCCTAGCGATCAACGACTTTTCAGATAATATTGATTTCAACATTAATTATAAAAGAACCTTTGAGTAAATAGTTATCGTGCAATTCAATCATTCCACCATACAATATCCCAATTAAATATAAGACATGAAATTACTGTCAAGTCTTATTTTATTTAATTTAATGTGTTTCGATTTCCAAATGCACAACTCCGAATAAATGTAAATTAAAAACTCCTTTCTAATTTCATTCCACCTTGGCCAAGGATTCATGGGTTGTCATTTATCGAATCATATAGGACATTTCTTTTTTTTTTACTAGAAGTGGTAGATTCTATGGATCATTCATTATCTCCATATATAACTAATTTCACCTAAGCATACTCTTTGATATACCCTAAGGGTCTTAAGGAATAAGTTAAAGTATAATTCATTATACACAAGATACTATGATGATCTCAAGTCTAAGGATCATTTGTACTACTATCACTACATGAATTCCCATTGATAGGCAAGTAAAACTCCATTAGGTATTTCGTAGCGAGTCATGTTCAGTGACACTACTAGAAAATTGACCTATAGCAACGGTCGCCGACTGTCGCTATAGTCCAAAAAGACCGTCGCTATAGGCTATAGCGACGGTCACCGACCGTCGCTATAGAAGCCGTCGTTAAAACCTATAGCGACGGTCTTTTGTCCTATAGCGACGATCGGTGACCGTCGCTATAGGTCATGCCAAAACCATGTATTTACTCTTTACCTACGGTTATTGAAGGCTATTGCTACAGTCGATGACCGTCGCTATATCCTTTTTAAATTTAAAAAAAATAAAAATTAATAATGCACATTTATTCAACAAACCCAAATACAATATAAAATAAAACATAAAAATATATTATATACATCATTTAAAATCATTCATATTACAACATTACAATATAATAGTTGAATAATTCATCCCCTAACAAATTTCTTGGCTTGTGCAGCAATAACCTCCAAAATAGATCCTAATTCCCGTTGCTCTAAAGTCAAATTAATGTGGATGAGGAATCCTAATTCAACTGGATTAATAGATCTTCAAGGAATATAAAGGCAATATTTATTGTACCAATTTCAAAATCCAGTACCTGGAAAAAAGATTAAGGAAACATCTCAGTTGAACTTATCAAATGCACAGAAGGAATATATATTTATAGATACATTATATGTTTGGTATGAGGTTTACCTGCATGAAGATCCCCTCCTGCAGAAATATTTAATTAACCACCATGATGTCAAATATAGAGCTACTAATACTTATGTCCATTGTAGAAAATATTAGCTTACTGCTTCCAGAAAATCTCGAGCTATAAAATGTTGTTCCTTAATTCTCTCGTCTCCGAAGGACTTCAAGCTTTTGACAGAGATTGTATAAGAATCATGTATCTACAATGTATTGGAGTTAAAAGTGTGCCAGACAAAACAATGTTGGTAACAAAAGGTAATGATTAAAAAGTAAGATAAAAAGAACTTCTAGGGAATAAAAGAGAGATGGGGAAAAGAAGTAATATCTAGAACTACTACCCTTGAACTGGTGGACATGGACATCAACCTATTTATAATCCACAATCTGTTGTTGACTGTTTACAAAAAGATAAAACAGAACCCAATAAATCTATACCTCCAATTTCAATCATCAAAACTTGTTGAGGAGTTAAAATTTTAATTTCAATTTTTTTTCTAATGACTAGAAGAATAAAGAATAAATAAATCTCACATAGCAATTGCCAAATTGTTGAGTAGCTTCTCAGAATCTTCAAAGAAAAGAGACATTACTTCAATTACAAAATTTGGGTTGCTCTCATCTTGAAGTTTTTGGAGCTGATTAAACCGATCATCCAGAAACCCCTTTTCACACCCAAAGAACAAAAACCCACAATAAAAATTTACCAGAAACAAAAATCCTAAGCAAAAAAAACCCCAATTTTCAAATCTTAATTGTTTTGAGTAGAAATTAAATACTAACCTCATGATAAAGAGATCTTGTGTAACCAACAAATTGTCTCTGTAACTGACCGATGATATCCATGACAGCTTGCATGTCCCAAAAAGAGTATTTGACCAAGCAGATCCTATAGACCTAATTCACAATTGCTGTATATAAATAAGTAATTAGAGATAATGCGATAAAAATCGGCATGAAACTAATTGAGTATGAAAACTCAGTAATGACTCGACAATAATCAAATGGAGTAGTTTGTTGTTTTTGGGAATATTTTACCTTACGAGTGTTTTAGGGACATAGGCGTACTGTTTAGCAGAAAATAGTGTGATTGTAGAGCAAGAACACTCAAACAAAAACCAAAAAAAGAAAACAAGGTTGAATGAGCAAGAACATGATAAACGGTTCACGGTACGAAAGTTGATGATTCAAAAAGGGACACTAAAAAATTGAGAAGAGATGAAGTTGAACAAGGAAACTATCAGGAAAGAATTGTATTGCAACTTGCAGAACATGAAGAGGAAGAGATTGACAGAATTAAAGAGGAGACCAGAAAGCGAAGGCAAGCTATCCTTGAGAAATTTAAAACTCAAAAGTCACAGCAAAAACATGAACCGAACTTACAGGAGACGGTTAATGAGTGTGCTGAACAACCATCTGTATCTGCTCCACTTCCCAATGTTGCTGTACAAACTCCAAGTGGTCGGAATGCAGCTGCAGACATCTTCCTTGTTGACACAACAAGCTGCAGCCTTTTTCCTTTTGTTCTACTAAACTGGTCAAATAACAGATAAAGGTTCAAACTAAAGAAGTGCATGAAATTATTAAATTGGACAACTGACCACTTTAGAATTCCCTCGAATAAGACTCTTGTTTTCCTGATAGCTATCCAAAATTTCAGCCATTGAATGCTTGGTATAATCATGTCCAACTACCACTTCATTTTGCACGGCATGAATATCTGACTGCTCTACCTTTCCTCCCTAGAAAAACTCTATTACATTGGACATCGACTGTTCTACTATTTTGTGCTCAATGGACTCAGATTCCTCAAGCAATGACAAGTTTATTATTTTTGTGATAAGGTGAGAGGATAATGGATATAAATGGGAGAGAACCCCTCATGATTTTTTTCTCTTTTCTTTTTCTTATTTTTTGCAAGTGCAAATAATCCATGACCATCAGACAATTATTAACCCACATATCATATAATATAATATGTTCCGAGTAATGCAGATAATTTTTTCTGTTATCATTTTGACACTGTATTTTGCTGGAATCATGGCAAAAGGAGTATTATCTAGTGCATCTCCAGATAGCTCAACAAAGATTTCAAAAGCACATACTAAATTCTTCAAAAAGTTGCAAACTAATTAATGCTAAAAGACAATTATACTCTGGAGTTGTTCGACCAGTGAAGATCCTGACCACTTACTTTGAGATAGAGTTGCTTTTTGTGCATCTTTGTGGGCCTCTACAACAATAACATTCCATGCAATATCTTTGTTTTATCTTTAAAATGAAAATCACTCATGAATCAGGTCATAAATGATATGATGAATAAGTTCGATGCAAGCAGAGTTTTGATTTGTGATTTCATAAATCCAAATAAGTGAATTCAGAAAGTAACATCTCAGATCAAATTTTTTCTAAACAAAAACATTGTTAATGTTGCAGAAATTGGCAATAGACACAATGAAAGAAAATGTTATGAAGCATATTACATACCGATAGTGTTCATCAAAAGCTGACCAATCTGCTTGGTTCTCAACTTCATAGAAACCCTGAAACCAATATAACATTACCTAATTGACTATCGACACTACAATGACCAAAAGTAAGCTTAATTTGTCATTTGTTGGACAGAAATTCAGTTTATTCTAGACTAGAAGACTGAAGCTAAATTTAACCTGCATCACAATAGGAAATAAAATAGTTAATTAAACCAATAAGAATATCATCCACAATTGCTACCATACAGATAGTGAGAAAAACAAAATGCAAACAAGACCCAGCTTTCGATAATATACTTGGATTAATGAATGAAGAAGACTAATCAAAAAAGTTAGTTCTCTTCCAATCATACACCATGAAAACAAATTTATCTCAAAAACCCAAAGTCAAACACAAGGTGTGAATTCACTTTCTATACCTTTAACTGAAGACACATTAAATAAAAATACTGAACAATCAGATATCGATAAACACACATAGATAAAGAGAGAAAAAAGAAAGCAAATTAGACTAAACCTTAGCTTGTTCTCGACATAAATCACTGCAAAATGAGACTAGATTTCAAAGGTGAGAAGTTTGTCAGTAGCAGAAAAAAATAATGCAAAAAATTTGTTGGCGAATCTTAAGATTTCCTTTAATGCCTTTCCTCCAGCCAAAAAATAAATCAAACAAAACGAAAATAAAGCAAAAGAACACCAGTAAAAAAAACCCCTCACCTTCGTTATCCACGATGATCCGGACGAAATTGCCACGTACTAGAAGTTGATTCACAATAGCGAGGCCTAAGAAAGAAACGCCGCTGGTGACGCACACCAACTTCTCTTGTGGCTGGTCGTTTGTATCATCGACCGTCAGACGCCTGTTCCCGAGCTCCTCTCCGTCTTTACTTCTCCACGCACCGGCGGATGATAGCAGCAATCGGCAGAATTGTTCAATCTCGGTATTCCAACAATGTTAACGGTGACAACTACGTCGTTATTTAAAAAAACTCATACGTGTCATTTTCTTCATCCGACAATTTTTCGTTATGGGGCCCACAAATAGCTGCACCGTCGTAGGAATATTCCCCGACAGCAAGAATATTCCACGACCAAACGAATATTCTCCGACAACAATGAATATTTTATAACCACTTGCTTACTTAAAATATTTGCGCATTTTACCCGTAACTAACCACATTAATCAAATCAACCCCTTACTATATCAAAATAATAAATAGAGAAAATTCAATTTTATTCATAAAATGTTGGTGTCTTACAAGCTATGATTGAGCGTATAAGCCATGATGCTAGTATATAGTGTTATATTTAATGAGTGAGATTTATACCAGCGAATCGGGTCCTTTATTGCTTAAGAAGTTGCTTGTTCTTTATAGATTTTATATAACTTTTATATGATTTTAGCATTATTTTGCTTAACCGATGTGTTGCAGGGCTTATTAGGTCTTTTTCAGCTTTCAAGGGGCAAAACTATCAATTTTCCTACACTGGCGCTGTAGTGCCAATGCCAGGCTTAAACCTGGCACTGCAGTGCCCCAACCTGGTTAACGGTGACATTAGCATGGCGCTGCAATGCCTCAGTTCCTGTATTAAATTGGCGTTGCAGCGCAACCTCTAGTCTTTTTGTGTTGGCGTGGCGCTGCAGCGCCGTTCCAAGCTTTACTCTACACGCCGCAGTGCCACCTCCGATTCCCAGACAGTGCAGAGCTGGATTTGACCCAGCTTAAAGAGGAGACTAATATATATATGTAAAGAGGCTAGCCTCCAGGAGATATCATCTAATCCCACTCTGGGATAGAATAGTTTCTCTCTCCTTTGTAATTTCTTCCCCATTTTCTCTTAGGTTATGCTTGTAAATATAGTTTAGTTTAGATTTGGGAGATGCTTGGGAATCCTTGCAACTCAAGAGCAATAAGCAACATAGATTGGAAAGCTTGAATGGAATGGAATTCTTATAGACTGAAGAGCCTTGACAAAGTTTATTCTTATCCATTTGTTTCCTTTGATTTTGTAATCCATAAATGTTGTCTTTATTGCTACTTATGTTTTGTTCAAGAGCCATGAACTAATTATGAACTCTAAGGTTATAATGGAACCCTTTGTTATTTTGAATTGAATATCTTATCTCTTTGGTTGGCACCATATGGTTTGGTTTATATATTTATGCTTAATGATTCTTGCTAAGAAATTAGTGATGATTTTGGTAATCTATATGATGTCGAAAGAAGGATTATAGATTTACACCGTAATATATTGGCATGTGATTATGAGTTGTCGACTTGTTTCGACTGCATAAGTTTTGTATAGAATAGACATATATTTTTACACCACGTGTGACCTAATTGAGAACTTAAGCTTTAAATCCTTGTCATGGTTAATTCATATAGACATGTGTAGGATTATCACCTAGCTTGGATGTTCTTCTCTGTTCTATTCCCTATCGGGTGGATCTAGAGAGGATATGTTTGTACATACCTCAGAAGAGGTGTATGAGCAATTGTGTGTTCTCGGTCGACAAACTGTCGTGACCACTAAGACCAAAGAGAGAAGGGTAGGAAGTTTGTTGTAGCATAGCACACCAGGTATTTGACAAAATGCCAGTGCGGGGTGAAGTTATGACCTTAGCTTGTAGTACCTTCTATACCATTCATTATCCATTTACTTATTTTGGTAATTAGATATAACTAGATTAATCACACTTCTATTATTCTACTGTTCGAAGAAGACTTAAGCGAAATAAATTCGGTATTTGGTAAATATTAGTGATAGTTCCTCGTGTGTACGACACTTTCCTTATCACTATATTACTTGTTAGACCGAGTATACTTGCGCGTGTTTAATGATCGGTTTCCCGACCAACAAATTTTTGGCGCCACTGTCGGGGAACTATTATTTTAATATTATCCAATATTGATTTCAATCAATTTAATCTTAATTTGAACGTGTATATATATATTTCTTTTATTTGTTTGGTTTTCATTTTTGTTTTTAAGCTTACAGGTTATGGACGATCATTGTAATCAATGGCCTTTTGAGAGGACGGCACAACCAAGATCGGAAGAAGGACTTGAGTGATTCCAAGATCAAATTTCAAATCTCTTGAGGTTTTTTGACAATCTTGAGTGTCAGTCCACTCAGACTGCCTACTGTCAGGAACGAGCTGACATTGAACCGATTTACTATCATCCAAACTGTCAGGGTTATCCAAACTCTTAGGACTACAGTCAAGAACAGTATCATGACCCAAATTATTCTTATTCGAATCGATTTGAATATCAATCTCTGCCATAATATAGGGTGACATCTCAACCCAATGAGAGCTTTTCTGTATACTTAACACGAGAAGAAGAGAAAAGGCTTGAAGAGCTCCTCACCAACTTTATAGAGAGAAATGAGGTTCGAATGGCAAACCAAGACGCCTCATTGTAAAGCCTTGAAAGTTAATTGGGACAACTCGTTAATGCAATCACAAATCCACTACAAGGCAATCTACTGGTCATAATTAATCTCAACGATGAAGAAGTAGAGCATTGCATGGTGGATACGCAAGGAGAAGGCTATAAATCTCATAAAGTTGTTGAGGGAGATGTCAAAGTGACAATTGACCAACTTATGGAGTCTGAAGAAGGAGAATAGAGGATCAAAAGTGGTTATATTGTCAAGACTAATGAAAAGTTAGAAACCACACTCACGGTTGTGGAAACCCTAGAGGGCCCACTAGCGCAAAAAGAACGCTTTCAAATTGGTGAAAAAGGAAAATTAGTGGATAATTCTAGTGGTGAAAGATTTTTCATGCCAATGGGTGAAGAAAAGGGGGATGACCAATTATCCATGTCTACCATAAATTTAAAGGAATTGACAAATAGGCGGCATAAAATGGTCATTTTCGCATATGAGCCGGACTGAATGACAGTGGTATAGTCAAGCCGATGACTTTAAAACAAGCGCTTGGTGGGGTGGCAACCCCATCTCAGTATCAATTTCTCTGTTTTTCTTTGCTTATGTCTAGTTTACATTGTGTCTTTTCTCGTTAGTCGTTAGCATAGATGCCAATATGATAATTACTGAAGTGTCTTATCTCTTATGCATGTTTTTTTGGCTAGAGTATGCAGGCAGCATGTTTATCTTGTGTGTTGCTATTGTATCTATAGTAGTTATAGTTAAGATAGTTATCATGTGGGTTGTTATTGGTATTTGTGTTTATTAGTATGTTAGCTAATACATGGCTTGGCTTTTGTAGGAAAACTCAGATATAGGGTCTCCACTGCAGCACCAGCAAGTGCGCTAAAACTCACGCCACAGTGTCGGGCTCATCATCAATATTAAACATCTCGTGCTACAGCGCCAAGAAACAAAGTACACATCGCGCTGTAGCTCCAAAAATGAGCCCAACCTACTACTTTCTTGCGCTGCAGCGCCATCGAAATGCATATGTCTCGCGCTGCAGCGCCACTTAAAATTCCAGTATTAAAGCATGGCGATACGCCTCTCAACAAAGGAAAATTCGTGCCGCAATGCCAGTAGCGCATCCCAGTTGATTAAATGAGCTATTTTAGTTTCTTATGCCTTATGTTAGCCACCCTCTCGTCAGTACCCCTCCTTCTTCTCTATAAAACCCCCCCTCTACACAGCACGACCCCTCATTCACTACAGAATCAGACTTACTCCAAGCTCATAAACAATAGAATTAGGGCTCCAATCAATTGCACAGCTAGGGTCTGTCCAAAGGGATTCCAGGTACTCGGTATTATAGTCCAATTATTTTTTGGGGGTTTCAATGACTATTAACTGATCGGCCTGAGAAATTTCTTACCTACTTCTGCCTTAATTGGGCTATTGTTATTGTTGATATTACACTTGGTTTCGAGGAATTCAGAACAGTACTAGAAAACTTTGGTTAAGGTAACGCACAACAAGTGTTTGATTTATTGTCTGAGTAAGGTTTACTTGCACTTTGCTGCTGTTGTGGTATAATTGGGCTTGTAATTTATCTTAAAGGTGTTGTAGCCAGTTTATTAAGGCTTTTGGCTATTATTGTTTGGCTTCCTTTGCCTTGTGGTATATTGTTAACTGTGAATTTTGAAATGGCTACAAAGAGGCAACGACTTAGCGTCGGCGTCTCCTCGTCCGCAGTACCACAGAGTTGGGACAATTCCAAATTCATTAGCGAAGAAGAATGAAAAAGGTACAAGAACTCATTTGCCAAACGAAACTTGGTTCCTGAACAGGGTTTGCAGCCTGATCAAACAAAGGATGGCAAGATGGCAGCCATGATCCTTGGACGCAAGTGGGTGCACTTCACAAAACCACATGAGTCAGCTATTGTATCCGTGGTTCACGAGTTCTATGCAAATGCCAATGCTGACGATCCTGCTGTTGACGATCCTGCTGTTGTTCAAGTCAGGGTCGATCAGTGGCGTATGACAGTCAAGCCATCAATGCACTTTTTGCAACTCCTAGCTATGTGGCAAAGACTATTTGGAGCTGGGGCTTCGCAGCTATGACTTGAACGATATTGTTAGGAGGCTCTACAAGCCTGGGACAACATGGAAAACTAATGACATAACATGTAAGAAGACCAGTTTCCTGTATCATGCACTCAGTCGCTATGGGAAGGCGTGGTACAGTTTTGTATGTGCCAGCATGATCCTTACTCGTCACCTTAGCGACGTGACTAAGGATCGAGCGATCCTATTATTCGCCATTGTCACGGGTCTGGACGTGGATATCGGAGTTCTCATTCAGGAGTCCATCCTGAAGGCGACCAAGAGTACCACTTTTGGGGGACTTCCACATCCATCCTTGATCACCCGATTGTTCAAGAGGGCAGGTATTCATTGGGGACCAAAAGAGATAACTTTACCACCCATGTCAGTCATCGAACATCAAGTTATCTCACGCTTTAGTGTATGGGACGGGGCGGCCTCACATGTCAGAGGTGAGGGGTACGGGCCACCTACTGAGCCGCCTCTTACATCAGAGGTTGGACACTCGCAGCCACCAAAGCCAGGCTCATCTTCCCAAGGACTATTGGTAGAGATTATGGCATCCCTCACCCTACTCCATCAGAACCAAGACACCAATGCTCAGAGGCAGCAGAGGCACATAGCAACGATTGCCCAGAGCATTACATCGTGATGCAGTATCAAGCTAAGATGGTCAATACTATTCAGAGCATCTACACTGCTTATAGTGGCGAGGATACTGATTTCACGCCATTCCAGTTCCCAGAGCCTCCTATTTTCCCACCACACCCTCCACCATTACCGCCCGTAGAAGCTGACGAGGATAATGATGATGCTGAGTGACCAGACTTCAAGGAAGCCCTCTTGTATTAATTTATATATGCTTAGCAATGAGGGCATTGATCATCTTAAGTTTGGGGGTATTATGGTTTATCTGTTTTATTCTGTCTACTGCCATAATAGGTTGCCATATCTTAGTATTTTCCTTATGTTTTATCAGTATTGTAGTGCAGTCATGTATGAATTGCTTTTTTGAAATCATTTTGGGCTTTATTAGCCTTTGGTTTATTATGATTTGGAATTATTATGGATGGATGCCTTGAACAGTTTTTATTATTATGGATGGATGATTTGATTATTATCAAGCATGTATGTTTGGTTTATAGCCATCTTTTGGGGCTTTTACAGATTTGTATGTTTGTGCCATGTTAATGGCTTTATTACCCTATTTTGAGCTGTTATTATGCAATGGTTTTATATAAATTATTAATTTTTAATTGTGACTAATGACAAGCGCCAAGTGATTATGTATATCTCTTAGAGTCGTGTCAAGCATGTGTGAGCTAGGGGTGTGTTCAATCGATAAGTTAAGACTGTTATTGATCCGTCCTTCTTAGCAAGCACCAACCAACTGTTGTAACTAGTTATATTTTGAATTTAGTTTGCGTGTTTATTGCTTTGAGAATATGTTCACTCTTTTAAGCTTTCATGATTACAAGGTAATAAAAGACTTAGACGCTTATACAATTTCAGATTTTGGATTCTGGCATGTTGTCATATAAAAAAATTATAAAAAAATAAATATCGAAAGTCGTGCGGTGGGTCGAGATGGAGCATGAAACGCACTCACCCATAAATGCAGACCGATGTTGAGATGGAGCATAAAATGCACTCACCTAATAATCTTTGGATTTCGTAAAGTCTAATTTGGCTTAAGTTAATTATATGGCCTTTGCTGCTCGAGTTATTAGATTCATAAGGGTGTTCTACACCTAGTGCCCTAAAGTCATTTGGCGTGGGAGTAATTGATCAAAAGCTCATTAATGGGTAGCTCTGAATAGCCTAAGGTAATTAAGGACTGTCCGAGTAAGATTTTATTGTCTTCATGCTAGAGCCTTTTGATCCTTCCTGCATTTGTGTCTTATTCTTAATGCTTATTGATTGTTCAAGTTACAGAGTGAGCATATTGGTATTCACAATCGACTGTGTGAACTTAATTTGAGCTATGATTAGTTAGGATGGTTGGTCTCCACACACACACGTAGAATGGATCGAATATAGTCTTATGCTTAAAATTTTTAACCCTTATTCATATCTGTGTTTGCCCTGTTCTCTGGGAGTAGCTATGTGATGCCCCCAAAATAGGCCCCCAAAATAGGTCAACACAACCCATTCTGAGTTGCCAAATACATGGTACAGAAAATAACTACAACTTTATTATTATAATTGTCGTGCAAAATACGACAACACATATGCTGTGAGTTTAAATACAAAAATTATCTTCTAGACAATATCCAAACTCAAATAAGTCCTCATTACAATTATTGATACACTATTTTACAAAATAGTGAGGACTGCTAAAATAATTGCCCTGAAACATCACTCCACACCCCGACTAGTTCCCGCTATATTCTTGCTTCCTAAGAAGAAAAATGGAACAAAAAGAAAAAGGGTGAGCTCAACTAGCCCAATAAAGAATATTATGACTAAGATAATATAGAACAAATTATCGTTAGCCTTCAATAAATCATATAAAATATAATGGACAATAAATTTAAAATCAATATTCGCAGCAGAAATAACAATTCATTAGAAGAGTTAAGTAGAGAATGAAGTCTACTATCTTCTATGATCTAAAAGTTCATCATCAATATTTTATCCCTGTAACATCAATCAATATATATCCTGAATCAAATATTCATCTTTGCACTACGGGCCAAAGATATTTATTTGTATCACTAGTTGGTCATGTTCATCTCAACACCTATCCATCTTTGCACTACGGGCCAAAGATATTCATCAAGTATTCATTCATCTTTGCACTACAGGCCAAAGATATTCAGTTATATCACCATTTAGGACAGAGGATGATGAAAAATATTTTAAAGAAAATGAATTCAGTGAGATAAAAGGACAAATATTAGGGATTCGTACTTCAGTTTATCTAAGTTCAAAAATACTCTATAATAATCAATTGTGGAGCACAATTCAAGAATGAAGATCAAAACATGAATATAATCAAAGATAGTAACCAAAATAGACAACTTGGACACAAAAATAAAAACTTAATTTTTCTGTGAATAGTATCGAATTTGTGAATAGTGTCGTATACGTGAATAGTAACCCTGACACAAAAGGTAAAATTTTATAAGAAAAATCCTATTTCGTGAATAGTACTCGTGAATAGTACCGTATTCGTGAATAGTGTCGTATACGTGAATAGTAATCTCAACATGAAAAAGAAAAAAATTCATAATAAAATTCATACCAATATTTCGTTATAATGACATTAAAAGAAATAACATCATTTACGAAGAAAATAACATCATTTACCTCAAAAAATAGTACTTTTGACTAGAATATCGGATATAGTATTGAAGAAAACTTGCACTGCTTATCAACTCTCAAAGTATCTAAATACTCACAAAAATACGCTCGATATTATAGAGAGAGAAAATTTCTGATCCTGGTGTGATTTTCAATTCTAACCTAAGCACCCTATTTATAGGAAAATGTCAGAACGCCAAAGCAGACTAACCTGCTATCGGTGGATCTTCCCTCTGCCATTCACTCACACCACAATTGAAACTTCAGCATTTTTCCACCAAAAAAATAAAAGTGGGGCCCACCCATCTTTCTAATAAATAAAAATATTTATTTTCAAAACTTCAATAATTCATAATAAATAGCCTTTTTATCAGAAAAATATAAATTTTATGTCCATTCCATAGGAAATTTAATTCTCTACAACTTTGTAGAAGAAAGTTTTTCTAAATTCCAAATAGAAAATGACCGAAATCCATATACGGATGATTTTTAATACCTCCATTCCGACAAAATACTGATAAAACACCTTATCATTAATTCCTTCATTTATATCCACATAAAATAAATATTTTCTTATCATATAAATCAATAATTATTTATTCACAAATAATATTACAGAATCACAATGATGACAACCAGGTCGTTCCCAGGAAAAAGGGAGCTTTTCGATAATTTCTCCTTAATGGTGCGCAATTATGTGACCAAACCCCTTTTTTAGACAGAACTTCCTTAGACATTGCCAATAATATTATTTAATAATATTATTCAAATAATATGAATTATTGATCTGATAATAGAAAATATTATGTAGTGACAATTATTGAAATAATAATAATATAAAATATTAACCTAACAATTATTGAATCAATAAAATAAAATATTGAACAGTAATTACTATAACAATTATTG
This sequence comes from Panax notoginseng, assembly GCA_016801055.1. Classification (NCBI taxonomy): domain Eukaryota; kingdom Viridiplantae; phylum Streptophyta; class Magnoliopsida; order Apiales; family Araliaceae; genus Panax; species Panax notoginseng. The sequence continues at coordinate 120,866,803 of CM029022.1, forward strand.
ATTAGTGTCTTCTTACGTAAGAATCAATAATCCACAAATATTATACAATACTATGTGCTACTGTGCAACTACGCGTATTACTGTACTTTAACCACTAGGTATTCCAACAGTGTTAACGGTAACAACTACGTCGTTATTTAAAAAAACTCATACTTGTCGTTTTCTTCATCCGATAGTTTTTCATTATAGGGCCCACAAATAGTTGCACCGTCGTACGAATATTCCCCGACAGCAAGAATATTCCACGACCAAACGAATATTTCCTGACAAGAATGAATATTTTATAACCACTTTCTTACTTAAAATATTTACGTATTTTACCCATAACTAACCACATTAATCAAATCAACCCCTTACTATATCAAAATAATAAATAGATAAAATTTAATTTTATTCATAAAAAGATGGGGTCTTACAACCTCCCCTCCTTATGAAATTTCATCCTCGAAATTGACGTACATACCTGATGTTTTGAAAAGGTAAGGGTACCTCACTTTCATTTCCGATTCTAACTCCCAAGTCATTTTCTCAATAGCATGGTTCCTCCATAAAACTTTGACTTGTGGTATAACCTTTGTGCGCAGGACATACTCCTTCATATCCAAGATCTTGACAGGTACGTCCTCGTACATTAAATCTTTGGTTATCTCGTCTGAGTCTAACTCAATAATGTGGTTTGGGTCTTTCACATATTTACGAAGCATATATATGTGAAAAACATTATGAACACGAGACATGCTTGGAGGTAATGCGAGTCTATAGGCCATATCTCCTACGCGGTCAAGAATCTCAAATGGACCAACAAATCGTGGATTGAGCTTTCCTCTCTTCCCAAATCTTGTAACTGCCTTCCATGGAGCAAGACGTAATAATACATGATCTCCAATATTAAATTCCACGTCCTTTCGATGAAGATCAGCATAACTCTTTTATCGATCTTGTGAGGTCTTTATACGTTGTCGAATCATTTGAATCTTTTCCATAGTCATGCATACAAATTCTGGTCCCAATAACATTGCTTCACCCACCTCGTCCCAGCATACTGGAGAATGACACTTTCATCCATACAATGTCTCGAATGGAGCCATGCCTATACTTGCTTGATAACTGTTGTTGTGGGAGAATTTCACCAATGGAAAGTACTTATCCCAACTTCATTTGAAATCTAGGGCATAGAGTCTTAATAGATCTTCAAGAGTCTGAATAGTCCTTTCTGATTACCCGTCCATTTGAGGATGGTATGCCGAACTGAATCGTAAATTTGTGTCCATAGATTTTTGCAAACTAACCCAAAATCGTGAAGTGAATCTTGGGTCTCGATTAGAAATTATGGATATTGGCATGTCATACAATCTCACAATCTTATTCGCGTACATACGAGCAAGACGTTCAAGGGAATAAGTCTCCCGTATAGGTAAGAAATGAGTAGACTTGGTTAATCTATCAACAATAACCCAAATCGCATCTATGCCTTGAGAAATCTTGGGAAGACCCGTAACGAAATTCATGGTAATGTGTTCCCACTTCCATTCTAGAATCTCAAGTAGTTGCAATGGACCCTTTGGCACTTGATGTTCCGCCTTTACACGTTGATAAGTTAAACACCTCGAGATAAACTCCGCGATCTCTCTCTTCATATTGCTCCACCAAAATGTATGTCGAAGATCATGATACATTTTGGTACTCCCCAGATGGATTGCAAACAGTGTGTTGTATGCCTCCATCATGATTCTATACTTCAAGTCAGAATCGTTAGGAACGCAAAATCTGGAGTTGACTCGAAGTATTCTTTCTTCATCGATTCTTGCTTTTGGAATAACACTTTCTTGTACTTTCTTCTTCATACGCATCAGCTCTGGGTCTGTGGCTTGAGCAGCTTTAACTTTATCGATTAAAGTCGGTTCTACTCATATATTTTATAAGACCCCGAATTTTATGAAATAAAAGTATTCAATTTTTCTTAGAATTACTATTTAGTAAATGGTTAAATTGATAAATGTTAAAGTTAAGGGTGATATATGAATTTTTTTTCAAAATACACAAGTGGTTATAAAATATTCATTGTTGTCGGGGAATATTCGTTTGGTCGTGAAATATTCTTTCTGTCGGGAAATATTCGTACGACGGCACAGCAATTTGTGGGCCCCATAACAGAATAACTGACGAATGAAGAAAACGAGTTTTTACAATTAATGACGTAGTTATTACCGTTAACACTGCTGGAATACCCGGTGGTTAAAATACAGTAATACGCGTTATTGCACAGTAGCACACGGTATTGCACAATATTTTTGAAATTATTAATTCTTACGTAAGAAGGCACTACTCAATAATGGTTACAGTAATTACTGTTCAATATTTTATTTTATTGATTCAATAATTACTACGTTAAAATTTTATATTATTGTTGTTCAATAATTGTCACTGCACAGTATTTTCCATTATCAGATCAATAATTCATATTATTTGAATAATATTATTAGATAACATTATTGGCAATGTCTAGAAAGTTCTGTCTAAGGAGAGATTTGGTCATCTAATTGCGCTTGTAAGGAGAAATCCTTATTGGAAAGCCCCCTCTTTCTTGCGAATGGCCTGGTTGTCATAAATGTGATTCTATAATATTATTTGTGAATAATTAATTATTGATTCATATGATAAGGAAATATTTATTTTATATGGATATAAATGAGGGATATATTTTTATGGTTAAAAAAGAAGGAGTTAATGTTGAGGTATTTTATTTGTATTTTTTTCGGAACGGAGGTATTGAAAATCAAATTAAGATTTTTGAGATATTTTGCGGGGGTTATAATTTTTAATCCGACCGGTGGATCGTGGTAATTTTTGGATAAGTTATACATATATAAGTTGAGTATATGTCCACAAATTTTGAACCGTTAAAAATTAACGTATTATTTGTTATGAATTTTACAAGATGACTGGTTCAGAAATTGTTGAATTTTCGGAGTTAATCATTTTGGTAAAAAATTCTAGAATTGGTAGGCCCCACTCTTGGTTGGTGAAGAAATGTGTTGAGATTTTTATTCAAATGTGGTGGGTGAGAATAGTAGCAGGTAAAGCCATCAGGTTGCAGGTTAAGTCTGCTTCGGCGTGCTAACATTTTCCTATAAATAGAGGGCTAAGTTTGAATTGAAAATCACACCAGAAACATAAGCTTTCTCTCTTTCTCTCTCTATATTATGAAGCATATTTTGTGAGTATTTAGATACTTTGAGAGTTGCTATTCAGTGCAAGTTTCCTTCGGCTTTGCATTCCAGTCAGAAATACCGCACTTTTGAGGTAAGGGATAGTAAGGGATTTTAAGGGTTGTTATGATTTTTAGTTTCGTAATTTTTCTGACCTACAGAAAATTCTAGAAAAATTTAAAATGCTATTTTGATGAGTTTTATTAATTGTGTCCAAAAATGGTGATTTTTGGATGTATAGATTAAGAGTTATGAATTTTACGAGGAAAGACTATTTTAAAAGTAACTGCTTATAACTCTTTTTGGTTAACTCTAAAATTAATAAAAATTTTATTGGAAGTGTATCTATATAATATCAGTGTACTCTGTGAATTTCGGAATTTTTGGATAAAAATACAATTTATGATAAATGTCTAAATATTCGGCTGTTTTGGCCATATGAAAAATAGTAAATGAGTTTTAAAAATTCTGAGAAAAATATATGTTCAATATGAGACTATATTCTGCTAAATCCCAGAAAAGAAATATTTTTGGAACTGATTTGGTATTTTTCATAAAAATAGACTAGTTATGAGTAAATGAATTAAATATGTTATGTGAAGTAAGAAAATTGGAAAGTAGGATTTTATGGCTTGAGAATCCTATATGAGGTATATACAGATTTTTGATGAGGGTTTTGGTTATTGGTAATGAAATCTTATGAGTCTGGCATTTTAGGATGATTAAATACATTATTTAGTAAAGTGTAAACAATTAAAATAAATTATTTATAAATTTAAGAAATGCTATTATTTCAATATCATTATACCGAAATATTGGTATGAATTTTATTGTGGAATTTCTACCTTTTTGTGTCGGGTTTACTATTCATGAGTTACTATTCACGAGTTACTATTTATGGATTACTATTCACGAGTTACTATTCATGACAAAATTAGTTTCTTTTTCTGACCAAATTATAGTTGAGTTATGAATATTACTCTTGAGATTAAATCTATATATTGATTATATTGATTTTATTATCATATATAATATTTTTATAACCCTAATGATGATATTTCTCTTTGACTTGAGCGTAAAGATGGATAGATTTTTGGTATGATCATGACTATGGTTTCTCTTTGGCCAGTAGTACAAAGTTGAATGGTTGACTGGTATGATCATGACCATTGAATTTATAATTGAATATCTTTAGCTTAAGTGCAAAGGTGAATTGATCAACATGGTTATAATTATTGTTTATATAAATTTTGAAATGATTATATATTTCTTTGAGATATTAATATATTTGGCCTGTAGTGCAAAAATGAACTGTTGATGAATATATTTGGCATGTAGTGCAAATATGAACTGTTGAGGAATATCTTTGGCCTGTAGTGCAAAGATGAATTGTTGATGAATATCTTTGGCCCGTAGTGCAAAGATGACCTGTTGTTGAATATCTTTGGCCTGTAGTGCAAAGATGGTCTGTTGATGAGTATCTTTGGCCGTAGTGCAAAGATAAAATTATTAGTATGATTATAAACAGGAACTGCGATTTGGTATAACCATGATCTTTGATGTTTCAGGTAAAGACATGTGAGGAAAATTATCATCGTCCTAGATGTGAAGAGGAATTTAGAATTACAATTATGATTATGAGTTATTCATATAATTATAAAAAAGAACTGTTGATTAATGTTACAGGGATAAAATATTATTGGTGGACTTTTAATGTGGAGAAGATAATAGACTTTATGGTCTATTTGACTCTTCTAATGGATTGCTCGTTACGCTGCAACTATGGTTGAAATTTTTATTATTTACCATATGTTCTAAATCTCTGATTTAATTCTGTTGAAGGCTATTGATAACGTATTTATCTTTAGTCATGATATTCTTTACTGGGCTAGTTGTGCTCACCCTTCTGTTTCACAATTTATTTCAGGTAATAAGAGTGTAGCTGGGTTGAGCGGGGGTAACAGGGGAATAGAACGGTGGTCATCATTTAGTAGTTATATTTGGTGAATCATCTAGGGTGAAGCGAACCCAGCGTTAGAAGAGTGTTTTGCCACTATCATACAAGATGTCTAATGACATATAACCTCGTGTCATCATAAGATAGGATTGTGCTTATCCACTTGTTGAGTATATTTACGAGCACTACCTATATAATCTTGGTGTTTGTTTGAAGTATAATTCTCAATTAGAGACCGTGGAGATAATGATAAGTCAAGAGAAGACTCACCATTGGGAAGAATATGATTGTAATCTTCTCTTTTTTCTTTGGGGTCTATTGAGTCAACCAATGATAATTCTATGGCCATATGATATCTATCATAACCTAGAAGCATGGCCTCCCATATACGAAGGTTTCCGTGATCACGTTAAAATTTTATATTATTGTTGTTCAATAATTGTCACTGCACAGTATTTTCCATTATCAGATCAATAATTCATATTATTTGAATAATATTATTAGATAACATTATTGGTAATATCTAGAAAGTTCTATCTAAGGAGAGGTTTGGTCATCTAATTGCGCGCTAGTAAGGAGAAATCCTTATTGGAAAGCCCCCTCTTTCCTAGGAACGGTCTGGTTGTCATAAATGTGATTATGTAATATTATTTGTGAATAATTAATTATTGATTCATATGATAAGAAAATATTTATTTTATGTGGATATAAATGAGGGATATATTTTTGTGGTTAAAAAAGAAGGAGTTAATGTTGAGGTATTTTATCTGTATTTTTGTCGGAACGGAGGTATTGAAAATCAAATTAGGATTTTTGAGATATTTTGTGGGGGTTATAATTTTTAATGCGGCCGTTAGATCGTGGTAATTTTTGGATATATTATACATATATAAGTTGAGTATATGTCCACAAATTTTGAACCGTTAAAAATGAACGTATGATTTGTTATGAATTTTACGAGATGACTGGTTCAGAAATTGTTGAATTTTCGGAGTTAATCATTTTGGTAAAAAATTCTAGAATTGGTGGGCCCCACTCTTGGTTGGTGAAGAAATGCGCTGAGATTTTTATTCAAATGTGGTGGGTGGGAATAGTAGCAGGTAAAGTTATCAGGTTGCAGGTTAAGTCTGCTTCGGCGTACTAACATTTTCCTATAAATAGAGGGCTAAGTTAGAATTAAAAATCACACCAGAAACATAAGTTTTCTCTCTTTCTCTCTCTATATTATGAAGCATATTTTGTGAGTATTTAGATACTTTTAGAGTTATTATTCAGTGCAAGTTTCTTTCGGCTTTACATTCTAGTCAGAAATACCGCACTTTTGAGGTAAGAGATAGTAAGGGATTTTAAGGGTTGTTATGTTTTTCAGTTTCGTAATTTTTTTGACCTTTAAAAAATTCTGGAAAAATTTAAAATGATATTTTGATGAGTTTTATTAATTGTGTCCAAAAATGGTGATTTTTGGATGTATAGATTAAGAGTTATGAATTTTACGAGGAAAGACTATTTTAAAAGTAACCGCTTATAACTCTTTGTGGTTAACTCCAAAATTGATGAAATTTTTATTGGAAGTATATCTATATAATATCAGTGTACTCTGTGAATTTCGGAATTTTTGGATAAAAGTACAATTTATTATAAATGTCTAAATATTCGGCTGTTTTGGCCATATGAAAAATAGTAAATGAGTTTTAAAAATTCTGAGAAAAATATATGTTCAATATGAGACTATAATCTGCTAAATCCCAGAAAAGAAATATTTTTGAAACTGATTTGGTATTTTTCATAAAAATAGACTAGTTATGAGTAAATGAATTAAATATGTTATGTGAAGTAAGAAAATTGGAAAATAGGATTTTATGGCTTGAAAATCCTATATGAGGTATATGCAGATTTTTGATGAGAATTTTGGTTATTGGTAATGAAATCTTATGAGTTTTGGATTTTAGGATGATTAAATGTATTATTTGGTAAAGTGTAAACAATTAAAATAAATTGTTTATAAATTAAAAAAATGTTATTCTTTCAATATCATTATACCGAAATATTGGTATGAATTTTATTATGAAATTTCTACCTTTTTATGTCGGGTTTACTATTCATGAGTTACTATTCACGAGTTACTATTCATGGGTTACTATTCACGAGTTACTATTTATGACAAATTTGGTTTTTTTTTCTGACCAAATTATAGTTGAGTTATGAATATTACTTTTGAGATTAAATCTATATGTTGATTATATTGATTTTATTATCATATATAACATTTTTATAACCCTAATGATGATATTTCTCTTTGACTTGAGCGTAAAGATGGGTAGATTTTTGGTATGATCATGACTATGGGTTCTCTTTGGCAGTAGTGTAAAGTTGAATGGTTGACTGGTATGATCATGACCATTGAATTTATAATTGAATATCTTTAGCTTAAGTGCAAAGGTGAATTGATCAACATGGTTATAATTATTGTTTATATAAATTTTGAAATGATTATATATTTCTTTGAGATATTAATATATTTGGCCTGTAGTGCAAATATGAACTGTTGAGGAATATCTTTGGCCTGTAGTGCAAAGATGAATTGTTGATGAATATCTTTGGCCCGTAGTGCAAAGATGACCTGTTGTTGAATATCTTTGGCCTGTAGTGCAAAGATGGTCTGTTGATGAGTATCTTTGGCCGTAGTGCAAAGATAAAATTATTAGTATGATTATAAACAGGAACTGCAATTTGGTATAACCATGATTTTGATGTTTCAGGTAAAGACATGTGAGGAAAATTATCATCGTCCTAGATGTGAAGAGAAATTTAGAATTACAATTATGATTATGAGTTATTCATATAATTATAAAAAAGAACTGTTGATTAATGTTACAGGGATAAAATATTATTGGTGGACTTTTAATGTGGAGAAGATAATAGACTTTATGGTCTATTTGACTCTTCTAATGGATTGCTCGTTACGCTGCAACTATGGTTGAAATTTTTATTATTTACCATATGTTCTAAATCTCTGATTTAATTCTATTGAAGGCTATTGATAACGTATTTATCTTTAGTCATGATATTCTTTACTGGGCTAGTTGTGCTCACCCTTCTGTTTCACAATTTATTTCAGGTAATAAGAGTGTAGCTGGGTTGAGCGGGGGTAACAGGGGAATAGAACGGTGGTCATCATTTAGTAGTTATATTTGGTGAATCATCTAGGGTGAAGCGAACCCAGCGTTAGAAGAGTGTTTTGCCACTATCATACAAGATGTCTAATGACATATAACCTCGTGTCATCATAAGATAGGATTGTGCTTATCCACTTGTTGAGTATATTTACGAGCACTACCTATATAATCTTGGTGTTTGTTTGAAGTATAATTCTCAATTAGAGACCGTGGAGATAATGATAAGTCAAGAGAAGACTCACCATTGGGAAGAATATGATTGTAATCTTCTCTTTTTTCTTTGGGGTCTATTGAGTCAACCAAGGATAATTCTATGGCCATATGATATCTATCATAACCTAGAAGCATGGCCTCCCATATACGAAGGTTTCCGTGATCACGTTAAAATTTTATATTATTGTTGTTCAATAATTGTCACTGCACAGTATTTTCCATTATCAAATCAATAATTCATATTATTTGAATAATATTATTAGATAACATTATTGGTAATATCTAGAAAGTTCTATCTAAGGAGAGGTTTGGTCATCTAATTGCGCGCTAGTAAGGAGAAATCCTTATTAGAAAGCCCCCTCTTTCCTAGGAACGGTCTGGTTGTCATAAATGTGATTATGTAATATTATTTGTGAATAATTAATTATTGATTCATATGATAAGAAAATATTTATTTTATGTGGATATAAATGAGGGATATATTTTTGTGGTTAAAAAAGAAGGAGTTAATGTTGAGGTATTTTATCTGTATTTTTGTCGGAACGGAGGTATTGAAAATCAAATTAGGATTTTTGAGATATTTTGTGGGGGTTATAATTTTTAATACGGCCGTTAGATCGTGGTAATTTTTGGATATATTATACATATATAAGTTGAGTATATGTCCACAAATTTTGAACCGTTAAAAATGAACGTATGATTTGTTATGAATTTTACGAGATGACTGGTTCAGAAATTGTTGAATTTTCGGAGTTAATCATTTTGGTAGAAAATTCTAGAATTGGTGGGCCCCACTCTTGGTTGGTGAAGAAATGTGCTGAGATTTTTATTCAAATGTGGTGGGTGGGAATAGTAGCAGGTAAAGTTATCAGGTTGCAGGTTAAGTCTGCTTCGGCGTACTAACATTTTCCTATAAATAGAGGGCTAAGTTAGAATTAAAAATCACACCAGAAACATAAGCTTTCTCTCTTTCTCTCTCTATATTATGAAGCATATTTTGTGAGTATTTAGATACTTTTAGAGTTATTATTCAGTGCAAGTTTCTTTCGGCTTTACATTCTAGTCAGAAATACCGCACTTTTGAGGTAAGTGATAGTAAGGGATTTTAAGGGTTGTTATGTTTTTCAGTTTCTTAATTTTTTTGACCTTCAGAAAATTCTGGAAAAATTTAAAATGATATTTTGATGAGTTTTATTAATTGTGTCCAAAAATGGTGATTTTTGGATGTATAGATTAAGAGTTATGAATTTTACGAGGAAAGACAATTTTAAAAGTAACCGCTTATAACTCTTTGTGGTTAACTCCAAAATTGATGAAATTTTTATTGGAAGTATATCTATATAATATCAGTGTACTCTGTGAATTTCGGAATTTTTGGATAAAAGTACAATTTATTATAAATGTCTAAATATTCGGCTGTTTTGGCCATATGAAAAATAGTAAATGAGTTTTAAAAATTCTGAGAAAAATATATGTTCAATATGAGACTATAATCTGCTAAATCCCAGAAAAGAAATATTTTTGGAACTGATTTGGTATTTTTCATAAAAATAGACTAGTTATGAGTAAATAAATTAAATATGTTATGTGAAGTAAGAAAATTGGAAAATAGGATTTTATGGCTTGAAAATCCTATATGAGGTATATGCAGATTTTTGATGAGAATTTTGGTTATTGGTAATGAAATCTTATGAGTTTTGGATTTTAGGATGATTAAATGCATTATTTGGTAAAGTGTAAACAATTAAAATAAATTGTTTATAAATTAAAAAAATGTTATTCTTTCAATATCATTATACCGAAATATTGGTATGGATTTTATTGTGGAATTTCTACCTTTTTATGTCGGGTTTACTATTCATGAGTTACTATTCACGAGTTACTATTCATGGGTTACTATTCACGAGTTACTATTTATGACAAATTTGGTTTTTTTTTCTGACCAAATTATAGTTGAGTTATGAATATTACTTTTGAGATTAAATCTATATGTTGATTATATTGATTTTATTATCATATATAACATTTTTATAACCCTAATGATGATATTTCTCTTTGACTTGAGCGTAAAGATGGGTAGATTTTTGGTATGATCATGACTATGGGTTCTCTTTGGCAGTAGTGTAAAGTTGAATGGTTGACTGGTATGATCATGACCATTGAATTTATAATTGAATATCTTTAGCTTAAGTGCAAAGGTGAATTGATCAACATGGTTATAATTATTGTTTATATAAATTTTGAAATGATTATATATTTTTTTGAGATATTAATATATTTGGCCTGTAGTGCAAAAATGAACTGTTGATGAATATATTTGGCATGTAGTGCAAATATGAACTGTTGAGGAATATCTTTGGCCTGTAGTGCAAAGATGAATTGTTGATGAATATCTTTGGCCCGTAGTGCAAAGATGACCTGTTGTTGAATATCTTTGGCCTGTAGTGCAAAGATGGTCTGTTGATGAGTATCTTTGGCCGTAGTGCAAAGATAAAATTAATAGTATGATTATAAACAGGAACTGCGATTTGGTATAACCATGATCTTTGATGTTTCAGGTAAAGACATGTGAGGAAAATTATCATCGTCCTAGATGTGAAGAGGAATTTAGAATTACAATTATGATTATGAGTTATTCATATAATTATAAAAAAGAACTGTTGATTAATGTTACAGGGATAAAATATTATTGGTGGACTTTTAATGTGGAGAAGATAATAGATTTTATGGTCTATTTGACTCTTCTAATGGATTGCTCATTACGCTGCAACTATGGTTGAAATTTTTATTATTTACCATATGTTCTAAATCTCTGATTTAATTCTGTTGAAGGCTATTGATAACGTATTTATCTTTAGTCATGATATTCTTTACTGGGCTAGTTGTGCTCACCCTTCTGTTTCACAATTTATTTCAGGTAATAAGAGTGTAGCTGGGTTGAGCGGGGGTAACAGGGGAATAGAACGGTGGTCATCATTTAGTAGTTATATTTGGTGAATCATCTAGGGTGAAGCGAACCCAGCGTTAGAAGAGTGTTTTGCCACGATCATATAAGATGTCTAATGACATATAACCTCGTGTCATCATAAGATAGAATTGTGCTTATCCACTTGTTGAGTATATTTACGAGCACTACCTATATAATCTTGGTGTTTGTTTGAAGTATAATTCTCAATTAGAGACCGTGGAGATAATGATAAGTCAAGAGAAGACTCACCATTGGGAAGAATATGATTGTAATCTTCTCTTTTTTCTTTGGGGTCTATTGAGTCAACCAAGGATAATTCTATGGCCATATGATATCTATCATAACCTAGAAGCATGGCCTCCCATATACGAAGGTTTCCGTGATCACGTTAAAATTTTATATTATTGTTGTTCAATAATTGTCACTGCACAGTATTTTCCATTATCAGATCAATAATTCATATTATTTGAATAATATTATTAGATAACATTATTGGCAATATCTAGAAAGTTCTATCTAAGGAGAGGTTTGGTCATCTAATTGCGCGCTAGTAAGGAGAAATCCTTATTGGAAAGCCCCCTCTTTCCTAGGAACGGTCTGGTTGTCATAAATGTGATTATGTAATATTATTTGTGAATAATTAATTATTGATTCATATGATAAGAAAATATTTATTTTATGTGGATATAAATGAGGGATATATTTTTGTGGTTAAAAAAGAAGGAGTTAATGTTGAGGTATTTTATCTGTATTTTTGTCGGAACGGAGGTATTGAAAATCAAATTAGGATTTTTGAGATATTTTGTGGGGGGTTATAATTTTTAATACGGCCGTTAGATCGTGGTAATTTTTGGATATATTATACATATATAAGTTGAGTATATGTCCACAAATTTTGAACCGTTAAAAATGAACGTATGATTTGTTATGAATTTTACGAGATGACTGGTTCAGAAATTGTTGAATTTTCGGAGTTAATCATTTTGGTAGAAAATTCTAGAATTGGTGGGCCCCACTCTTGGTTGGTGAAGAAATGTGCTGAGATTTTTATTCAAATGTGGTGGGTGGGAATAGTAGCAGGTAAAGTTATCAGGTTGCAGGTTAAGTCTGCTTCGGCGTACTAACATTTTCCTATAAATAGATGGCTAAGTTAGAATTAAAAATCACACCAGAAACATAAGCTTTCTCTCTTTCTCTCTCTATATTATGAAGCATATTTTGTAAGTATTTAGATACTTTTAGAGTTATTATTCAGTGCAAGTTTCTTTCGGCTTTACATTCTAGTCAGAAATACCGCACTTTTGAGGTAAGGGATAGTAAGGGATTTTAAGGGTTGTTATGTTTTTCAGTTTCGTAATTTTTTTGACCTTCAGAAAATTCTGGAAAAATTTAAAATGATATTTTAATGAGTTTTATTAATTGTGTCCAAAAATGGTGATTTTTGGATGTATAGATTAAGAGTTATGAATTTTACGAGGAAATACTATTTTAAAAGTAACCGCTTATAACTCTTTGTGGTTAACTCCAAAATTGATGAAATTTTTATTGAAAGTATATCTATATAATATCAGTGTACTCTGTGAATTTCGGAATTTTTGGATAAAAGTACAATTTATTATAAATGTCTAAATATTCAGCTGTTTTGGCCATATGAAAAATAGTAAATGAGTTTTAAAAATTCTGAGAAAAATATATGTTCAATATGAGACTATAATCTGCTAAATCCCAGAAAAGAAATATTTTTGGAACTGATTTGGTATTTTTCATAAAAATAGACTAGTTATGAGTAAATGAATTAAATATGTTATGTGAAGTAAGAAAATTGGAAAATAGGATTTTATGGCTTGAAAAACCTATATGAGGTATATGCAGATTTTTGATGAGAATTTTGGTTATTGGTAATGAAATCTTATGAGTTTTGGATTTTAGGATGATTAAATGCATTATTTGATAAAGTGTAAACAATTAAAATAAATTGTTTATAAATTAAAAAAATGTTATTCTTTCAATATCATTATACCGAAATATTGGTATGCATTTTATTATGGAATTTCTACCTTTTTATGTCGGGTTTACTATTCATGAGTTACTATTCACGAGTTACTATTCATGGGTTACTATTCACGAGTTACTATTTATGACAAAATTGGTTTTTTTTTCTGACCAAATTATAGTTGAGTTATGAATATTACTTTTGAGATTAAATCTATATGTTGATTATATTGATTTTATTATCATATATAACATTTTTATAACCCTAATGATGATATTTCTCTTTGACTTGAGCGTAAAGATGGGTAGATTTTTGGTATGATCATGATTATGGGTTCTCTTTGGCAGTAGTGTAAAGTTGAATGGTTGACTGGTATGATCATGACCATTGAATTTATAATTGAATATCTTTAGCTTAAGTGCAAAGGTGAATTGATCAACATGGTTATAATTATTGTTTATATAAATTTTGAAATGATTATATATTTCTTTGAGATATTAATATATTTGGCCTGTAGTGCAAATATGAACTGTTGAGGAATATCTTTGGCCTGTAGTGCAAAGATGAATTGTTGATGAATATCTTTGGCTCGTAGTGCAAAGATGACCTGTTGTTGAATATCTTTGGCCTGTAGTCCAAAGATGGTCTGTTGATGTATATCTTTGGCGTGCAAAGATGAAATTGTTAGTATGATTATAAACAGAAACTGTGATTTGGTATAACCATGATCTTTGATGTTTCAGGTAAAGACATGTGAGGAAAATTATCTTCGTCCTGGATGCGAAGAGGAATTTAGAATTACAATTATAATTATGAGTTATTCATATAATTGTGAAAAGGAACTGTTGATTAATGTTATAGGGATAAAACATTATTGGTGGACTTTTAATGTGGAGAAGATAATAGACTTTATGGTCTATTTGACTCTTCTAATGGGTTGCTCGTTCCGCTGCAACTTGGTTGAAATTTTTATCATCTACCATATGTTCTAAATCTCTGATTTAATTCTGTTGAAGGCTATTGATAACGTATTTATCTTTAGTCATGATATTCTTTACTGGGCTAGTTGTGCTCACCCTTCTGTTTCACAATTACTTTCAGGCAATAAGAGTGTAGCTGGGTCGAGCGGGGGTAACAGGGGAATAGAACGGTGGTCATTATTTAGTAGTTATATTTGGTGAATCATCTAGGGTGAAGAGAACCCAACGTTGGAAGGGTTTTTTTCCACTATCATACAAGATGTCTAATGACATACAACCTCGTGTCATTATAAGACATGATTATGCTCATCCACTTGCTGAGTATATTCACGAGCACTACCTATATAATCTTGGTGTTTGTTTGAAGTTTAATTCTCAATTAGAGACAGTGGAGATAATGATAAGTCAAGAGAAGACTCACCATTGGGAAGAATATGATAGTAATCTTCTTGTTTTTCTTTGGGGTCTATTGGGTCAACCAAGGATAATTCTGTGGCCATATGATATCTATCATAACCTAAAAGCATGGCCTCCCATATACGAAGGTTTCTGTGAGCACTTCCCAAAGATTCTAATTTCTAAAACAGTTTTTGACTATACCTTTATGTAAGGTGTCATTGTAAGGTGATGTCCACGGTTGGGACATGAGTCACATTTGGTATGTATTTGTATCCAAACTCACAGCATGTGTTGTTGTATTTTGCACGACAATTGTTGTAATAAAGTTGTAGTTATTTTTTGTACCATGTATTTGGTGACTCAGAATAGGTTGGATGGAATGGACCTATTTTGGGGTCGTTACATATTTGATATCATTATGTGGGTACTTTGAGCCTTTAACTCTATCTCCGCCCTTTGTAAGTCATGCAAAATGGGTCTTTATGTTAACAACATCGCACTCGTACCCGCATACGATCTTCTACTCAATGCGTCAGCTACCACATTTGCTTTTCCAGGATGGTATTGGATGGTATGGTCATAATCCTTTAATAGCTCGAGCCAATGTCGTTACCGTATGTTGAGTTCCTTTTGGGTGAAAAAATATTTAAGGCTCTTATGATCCGTATAAATCTCCACTTTCTCCCCATACAGGTAGTGTCTCCAGATCTTCAACGCGAAAACGATTGCTGCCAACTCCAGATCATGAGTAGGATAATTCTTCTCATATTCTTTGAGTTATCACGAGGCATAGGCTATGACTTTCCCATATTGCATGAGAACACATTCTAACCCTTTTCCTGAAACATCGCTGTACATAACAAATCCATCCGAACCAGATGGAATTGTCAGAACAGGTGCCGAAATAAGTTTCATTTTGAGCTCTTGGAAACTCTTCTCGCATTCCTCGCTCCATACGAATTTTGTATCTTTCTGAGACAGCTGAGTTAACAGAGTAGCGATTCGAGAAAATCCTTCCATGAATCTCCGATAATAACCGACTAAGCCCAGAAAGCTACGTACTTTGGTCATCGACTTCGGTTGCTCCCGACTTTGTATTGCTTCAATCTTCTCCAGGTCAACAGATACTCCATATTTTGACACCACGTGCCCAAGAAATGGTACTTCCTCAAGCCAGAACTCGTATTTCTTCAACTTGGCATATAGCTTGTTATCACGAAGCCTTTGAAGTACCAGCTTCAAATGGTGCTCATGATCTTCATGGCTTTTGAAATAGATGAGGATGTCATCAATAAAGACAACAACGAACTGATCCAAATATTCCTTGAACACACGATTCATCATATCTATGAACGCAGCAGGAGCATTAGTCAATCCAAAAGACATGACTAAAAATTCATAATGCCCGTACCGAGTTCTGAAAGCAGTCTTTGGAATATCCTCAATTTTAATCTTCAGCTGATGATATCCAGAATGAAGATCGATCTTTAAAAAGAATTGTGCTCCTTACAACTGGTCAAACAAGTCGATACTTATTCTTGATGGTGACATGGTTCAATTCCCGATAGTCAATACAAAGTCGCATACTCCCGTCATTTTTCTTTACGAATAAAACAAGAGCACCCCAAGGAGATGTACTAGGAGGAATGAAACTGATGTCTAACAAATCCTGTAGTTGAACCTTTAACTCCTGAAGTTCAATAGGAGTCATTTGATATGGGGTTTTAGAAATAGATTTTGTACTAGGTTCAAGGTCAATAAAGAATTCAACTTCACGTTCTTGGGGTAGACCGGGAAGTTCTTCAGGAAATACGTCAGGAAATTCACTAACAACAGAAATATTATTTAAATCTGTCGTATTTTTGTTCAAGTCCATGACATGGGCTAAGAAAGCTTGAAATCCGTTTTTCAATAAACGAATGGCTTTATGGCTTGATATGACAGTGATTGACTTTAGTCGTTTGGTTGCTTGAATTCGCATAACAATTTAGTTAGGAATATGAAAACTAACAACCTTACGAAAATAATCAATTTTAGCATGATGAGTGGTTAACCAATCAATCCCTAAAATCACATCAAATGCAAGTATCTTTAAAGAAATGAGATCAACATGTAATGTGATGGTCCCAACTTGAATCAAGTAAGATTTATAAACCGTGGACGTAACGAAAGTTTCTCCTAACGGAGTTTCCACAGATAAGTCAAAGTCTAATTTCTCAGGGGTCAAGTTCAAATGTTGAGCACAAGCAGGAGAAATAAAAGAATGGGTAGAACCGGTATCTAATAAGGTATAAATTTTGCAAGAGTTTATGTTTTGCTTACCCGTGATCACCTCGTTTGGGTTCCTCGCGTTTTAGGCAATCACGACAAACGTTCTTCCAGGAACCACTGACTTTAACTTGTCCGGGATAGCCTTTGGAGTCAATATCCCCGCTGGACTTGGTTTCACTATAGGACAATCTCGAGCTATATGACCTTCCTTTCCACAGTTATAACACACCTTAAATTATTGTGGGCAGTTTGGGCTGATGTGTCCCTCTTTCCCGCATTTATAACATACGACCGGTGGTCGTTCTCTTCCCCTAGAAACAGTTGATGCTGGTGTTGACCTCTTCACGTTGTCATTGTTGTACCTCCCCTTTTTGAAATCTCCCCCCGACTCGCTTCTTCTATTATCATTGCCACGATTACCACCAGAATGGTTACCACTTTTGTCCAGATATTTCCCTCCCCGCTAGTTATCGTTGCTCAGATGACTACTGCCACCGGTATGACCCTGGTTGTGGTCCCTCGGTTGAACAGACTCATTATCTCGCTCTAATAATAGAGCCCTGTTCACAACATCTGAATATAGAGAAAATTTGTGAGAGATAAAGTATTAACGAATTTCGGGTTTCAAACCTCTTAGAAATATCCGCGTCATACGTTCCTCATTCTCTACCAAATGAGGTGTAAACCTGGATAACTCCGCTAACTTAGCCTCGTACTGCGACACAGTCATGTTGTTTTGTTCCAGTCTGATAAACTCTACTTCCTTCATATGACGGATACTTTCAAGAAAGTACTTGTCATTGAACAGTTTCTGGAATGCTTCCCAAGACATATTGAGTACGGCTGGCTGGGTATGCTTCACAGATTCCCACCAGTAATTTGCCCCACCACAGAACATAAAGGTGGCAAATGAAACTTTTTATTCCTCTGTGCATCCTAAGACATCAAATATCTTAGTAATTTGCTTAACCCACATTTTTGCCTTGATCGGATCCGACTTTCCCAAAAACTATGGTGGTCCCAACTCTTTGAACTGCTTGGCTGTGACAAGCCGCGCGTTGCTATTATTTCCACCCGTATTTTGTACACGAGTCTCCCTCGTGTGATTTTGCATTAATTGCAAAAAGCTTCTAAATATCACATCATTCATCGTTTGATCGATGTGGTTGTTTACAGGTGGAACATTGCCGTCATGTTGCACGTTCTCCTTGTTGGTGATTAAAGGTGTCTCCACGGTCTCATTCACTCCATTGTTAATATTTTCAGCTGTCATTCTCAAATACTGCCATAAAACAAAGGTTAATTAAATAAATTGACATTCCACATATTATCCCTATATTCCAACCGACCAATTAAACACAAATAAGCTTAGGTAGGACACACTAGCGAAAGATTTACTCGTCACTCCCTTCCTCATTCCAACCCCAGATCTCCATCAGATATCATATCCCTAAGATCTGATACCAACTATAACGCCCCCAAAATAGGTCCACACAACCCATTCTGAGTCGCCAAATACATGGTACAGAAAATAACTACAACTTCATTATTACAATTGTCGTGCAAAATACGACAACACGTATGCTGTGAGTTTAAATATAAATATTGTCTTCTAGACAATATCCAAACTCAAATAAGTCCTCATTACAATTATTGATACAATATTTTATAAAATAGTGAGGACTGCTAAAACAACTGCCCTGAAATATCACTCCACACCCCGACTAGTTCCCGCTATATTCTCGCCTCCTAAGAAGAAAAATAAAACAAAAAAGAAAAGGGTGAGCTCAACTAGCCCAGTAAAAAATATTATGACTAAAATAATGTAGAAAAAATTATAGTTAGCCTTCAATAAATCAGATAAAATATAATGGACAATAAGTTTTAGATCAATATTCGCAGCAAAAATAACAATTTATGAGTTAAGTAAAGAATGAAGTCTACTATCTTCTATGATTTAAAAGTTCATCAACAATATTTTATCCCTATAACATCAATCAATATACATCCTGAATCAAATATTCATCTTTGCACTAATGGGCCAAAGATATTCATTTGTATCACCAGTTAGTCATGTTCATCTCAACACATGTCCATCTTTGTACTACGGGCCAAAGATATTAATCAAGTAATCATTCATCTTTGTACTACAGGCCAAATATATTCAGTTATATATCACCATTTAGGACTGAGGATGATAAAAAATATTTTAAAGAAAACGAATTCAGTGAGATAAAAGGACAGAGGTTAGGGATTCGTACTTCAGTTTATCCAAGTTCAAAAATATTCCATAATAATCAATTGTGCAGCAAAATTCAAGAATGAAGATCAAAACATGGATAAAATCAAAGATAGTAACCAAAATAGATAACTTGGACACAGAAAAGAAAACTTAATTTTTCTATGAATAGTGTCGTATTCATGAATAGTGTCGTATACGTGAATAGTACCGTATACGTGAATAGTAACCCGACACAAAAAGGTAAAATTTCATAAGAAAACTCCTACTTTATGAATAGTTCTCGTGAATAGTACCATATTCGTGAATAGTGTCGTATACGTGAATAGTAACCTCGACATGAAAAGGTAAAATTTTCATAATAAAATTCATACCAATATTTCGGTATAATGATATTAAAAGAAATAACATCATTTACGAAGAAAATAACATCCCTTACCTCAAAAGAACAGTACTTTTGACTAAAATATCGGATATAATACTGAAAAAAACTTGCACTGCTTATCAACTCTCAAAGTATCTAAATACTCAGAAAAAATATGTTCGATATTATGGAGAGAGAAAAATTTCTGATTCTAGTGTGATTTTCAATTCTAACCTAAGCACCCTATTTAAAAAAAATACCAGAACGCCAAAGCAGACTAACCTACTACCGGTGGCTTTTCCTCTGCCATTCACGCACACCACAATTAAAACTTTAGCATTTTTTCACCAAAAAAACAAAAGTGGGGCCCATCCATGTTTTTAATAAAAAAATATATATTTTCGAAACTTCAATAATTCATAATAAATAGCCCTTTTATCAGAAAAATACAAATTTTATGTCCATTCCATAGAAAATTTAATTCTCTACAACTTTGTAGAAGAAAGTTTTTCCAAATTCTAAACAGAAAATGACCGAAATCCACATACGTATAATTTTTAATACCTCCATTCTGACAAAATACTGATAAAACATCTCAGCATTAATTCTTTCATTTTTATCCATATAAAATAAATATTTTTTTATCATATAAATCAATAATTAATTATTCACAAATAATATTACAGAATCACAATGTTGACAACCAGGTCGTTCCCAGGAAAGAGGGGACTTTCCGATAAGGATTTCTCCTTACTGGCGCGCAATTAGGTGACCAAACCCCTTTCCTAGACAAAACTTCCTTAGACATTGCCAATAATGCTATCTAATAATATTATTCAAATAATATGAATTACTGATCTGATAATGATAAATATTGTACCGTGACAATTATTGAAATAACAATAATATAAAATATCAACGTAGCAATTATTGAATCAATAAAATAAAATATTGAATAGTAATTACTGTAACAATTATTAAGTAGTGCCTTCTTACGTAAGAATCAATAATCTACAAATACTGTACAATATCATGTGCTACTGTGCAACCACGCGTATTACTGTACTTTAACCACCAGGTATTCCAACAGTGTTAACGGTGACAACTACGCCGTTATTTAAAAAAACTCATACTTGTCATTTTCTTATCCAATAATTTTTCGTTATGGGGCCCACAAATAGCTGCGTCGTCGTATGAATATTCCCCGACAGCAAGAATATTCCACGACCAAACGAATATTTCCCGACAACAATGAATATTTTATAACCACTTGCTTGCTTAAAATATTTGCGCATTTTACCCATAACTAACCACATTAATCAAATCAACCCCTTACTATATCAAAATAATAAATAGAGAAAATTCAATTTTATTCATAAAATGTTGGTGTCTTACAAGCTATGATTGAGCGTTGAAGCCATGATGCTAGTATATAGTGTTATATTTAATGAGTGGGATTTGATGAGTGGGATTTATACCAGCGAATCGGGTCCTTTATTGCTTAAGAAGTTGCTTGTTCTTCGTAGATTTTATATAACTTTTATATGATTTTAGCATTATTTTGCTTAACCGATGTGTTGCAGGGCTTATTAGGTCTTTTTCAGCTTTCAAGGGGCAAAACAATCAATTTTCCTACACTGGTGCTGTAGTGCCAATGCCAGGCTTAAACCTGGCGCTGTAGCGCCCCAACCTGGTCAACAGTGACATCAGCATGGCGCTGCAATGCCTCAGTTCTTGTATTAAACTGGCGTTGCAGCGCGACCTCCAGTCTTTTTGTGCTGACGTGGCGCTGCAGCGTCGTTCCAAGCTTTACTCTACACGCCGCAGTGCCACTTCCGATTCCCAGACAGTGCAGAGCTGGATTTGACCTAGCTTAAAGAGGAGACTAATATATATATGTAAAGGGGCTAGCCTCCAGGAGATATCATCTAATCCCACTCTGGGATAGAATAGTTTCTCTCTACTTTGTAATTTCTTCCCCATTTTCTCTTAGGTTATGCTTGTAAATATAGTTTAGTTTAGATTTGGGAGATGCTTGGGAATCCTTGCAGCTCAAGAGCAATAAGCAACATAGATTGGAAAGCTTGAATGGAATGGAATTCTTATAGACTGAAGAGCCTTTACAAAGTTTATTCTTATCCATTTATTTCCTTTGATTTTGTAATCCATAAATGTTATCTTTATTGCTACTTATGTTTTGTTCAAGAGCTATGAACTAATTATGGACTCTAAGGTTATAATGAAACCCTTTATTATTTTGAATTGAATATCTTATCTCTTTGTTCGGCACCATATGGTTTGGTTTATATATTCATGCTTAATGATTCTTGCTAAGAAATTAGTGATGATTTTGGTAATCTATATGATGTCGAAAGAAGGATTATAGATTTACACCGTAATATATTGGCATGTGATTATGAGTTGTCGACTTGTTTCGACTGCATAAGTTTTGTATAGAATAAAAATATATTTTTACACCACGTGTGACCTAATTGAGAACTTAAGCTTTAAATCCTTGTCATGGTTAATTCATATAGACATGTGTAGGATTATCACCTAGCTTGGAAGTTCTTCTCTGTTTTATTCCTTATCGGGTGGATCTAGAGAGGATATGTTTGTACATTATGAGCACTTGTGTGTTCTCAGTCGAAAAACCGTCGTGACCACTAAGACCAAAGAGAGAAGGGTAGGAAGTTTGTTATAGCATAGCACACCATGTGTTTGACAAAATTTTAGTGTGGGGTGAAGTTATAACCTTAGCTTGTAGCACCTTCGATACCATTCATTATCCATTTACTTGTTTTGATAATTAGATATTACTAGATTAATATAATATTTATTCTACAATAGGGATAATATAGATTTCAACATTAATCATAAAAGAACCTTTGAGTAAATAGTTAACGTACAATTCAATCCTTCCACCATATAATGTCCCAATTAAATATAAGACATGAAATTGCTGTCAAGTCTTATTGTATTTAATTATATGTATTTCGACTCTTAAATGCATAACACCAAATAGTGCAAATTAGAAACTCCTTTCTAATTTCATTCCGCTTTGGCCAAGGACTACTGGGTTGCCATTTATCGAATCGCATAGGACATTTCTCTTCTTTTACTAGAAGTGGTAGATTCTTTATTGATCATACATTATCTCCATGTACAACTTATTATACCCAAGCATACCCTTTGATATACCCTAAGGGTCTTAAGGAATAAGTCAAAGTATAACTCATCACACACAAGATACTATGATGATCTCAAGTCCAAGGATCACTTGTACTACTATCACTACGGGAATTCCTATTGACAGGCAAGTAAAACTCCATTAGGTATTCCTTAGCGAGCTACGTTCAGTGAACTTATTCTCTAATAAGCACCTACATACTTGCTTTAGTGTCTCCACACAAATGATCATGAGATCAATCATCCTCATCCAATGAGCAAACAACGTATGTACCAATCTATCCGGATTCACTAATCTCCAATTTAGTAATCTAATGATTGGAAACAATTTTAGTTTTAAGCTTTCTAAGAATTTAGATCTCATTAGAATGATCATCATCATTATTCTAAAAGCATTGCTTAAAACTATGGGTTTATCACATATTATAAAACAGCATCATGTAGATAATTAAAAGTCTTTAATAAATTAATACTTTTTATTAATAAATGAATAAGATTGTTACAAAGTATATGCTTTATCATCAAACATGATTGGCTTGTGTACATATTACTTTCATGAAGGATTCCTTGAGCATTTTCTAAAGATTTTAATTTCTAAAACAGTTATCGACTGTACCTTTATGTAAAACATCAATGGTTTGGAGTGTGAGTACTGTTATTTGTATTGAAACTCACAGCTTAGGTATTGTCGTATTTTGCACGACAGTTTAATAGTTGTATAAATGAAGTTTGTATTTGAATTCTGTACAGTATATCTGGCGACTCAGAATGGGTCGTGTGGACCTATTTTGGGGGCGTCACATATTCTACTATTAAGAAAAAAATCTTGGCCATAGTTCTGTACATTGATAAATTTCAAGGAGATATCTTAAAGCAGAGATTTATGTTGAGAGTTGACTGTAAGTCGATCGACTAAAGAAGTCCCAGAGAAGGATGTTAAAAATATTGTTTCTAAACAAATATTTGCTAGATGGCAAACCTTATTATCAGCATTCGATTTTGATATCGAATTCATTAAAGGAGAATCTAATTCTTTTCCAGACTTTTTCACTAGAGAATTCCTGTAAGATGTTCCTAATATTTGTGTTTTAACATATGACAGGTCTCTTAGAAGGCCAGCCAAGCCAATGCTCAAACGAAGTGAGGAAGCTCTTAAAGGGCAATCATCAGGATCTCAAAATTCTAAAGATAAAGAGAAAGCTCCAGAGCTCAAAGTTCTAGCAGATTCTCATTACATGGATACTATGCTTAAAGAGGTCATGGTTATTAAGGATGTGGATGCAGTGCGCTCTCCTGAACAGATGGCCAAATTGCATTTATCTTACTCTCATGATCTGCCAGTCTTCCTCCCTAAAACTAGAGAATTCTTTGAAAAAATCTTAGTGGAAACTGAATCCATTAAGATATCACACAAACCTAGAGATCGCTATAACCTAACTTTCTCTACAGTTAAGATCTTAAAGGTCTTATATGCTTGTGACTGGGTGGGTGATCTTAGAACTAATAAATTTTTTGGTAATAAAACTATGATTCCAAAATCCTATAATTATCATGACTATATTATGGCTTGGGAAAAAATTTTATATTATCAAAATGAAAAATATACCCTCAGTTGGTTTCTTAACCCTCGTCTCACAAACAATATAAAAACTCAGGAGTTACCGGCATGATTTTACTATTAGGGTTCGGTTCCTAGTTTTTTCCCTTGGAAGTTGATAAGGTATTTGAGAAGTACCTTCAAGCTTTTAAAAGCCTTAATGATAATCAGGCTTTACTTAATTTCTGTTGTGACTATGAAATCCCATAGATCTTCAAATGGTCCTATGTTATAGATCAGCATGCAGGCACGGGTAATAATCGTCTTCTCAGGAAATTTTTAATGAAATGGTGGAACAAGTTTAATATTGAAAAAATGGTTAACCTAACCTTTCAGGTAGAGAAAGATTATGACTTAAAAAATTATGATGCTTCTTAAAAAAAGTTAAAATCCACCTTAAAGGGGATACCAAAGAAAGAAATTTTGGATTTCTTAATGAATCATGAGGACACAGTGAATTTGTCAGACAGTGACAATGATGAATCGTCCAGCTGTCCTTTTGGTGGCCCGTGTTCACAGTCTCAATAATTCAGGCGTGCATTGAGTATAAAGCCTTTAATTCAGGCTTTTGGTGGTTATGGTTGTATGTGAATCTTATCTTTAAAGAGGTTCCAGCGGTTTGTTTTGTCTGCCGTCTGTTCGACTTCAGCTCACTCAGGACCCGCATCGGCAACATTATTGTTTTAGCTTTAATAAAGTAGTTTGCTTTTGTTAAAGGCTTTTGTTTATTGTAATTATTGAGTCTTTCCCCCAGTATATAAGAAGGAAGCTTTCTCTGGTGTTAGACCATCAAATTTCATATTCTCAGCCTATATTTGTAAGTTTAAGAGTATTTTCTTATCAATTTTGAAGTTTCATCCAGGTTGAACTCTATGTAAGTTTTGTTTGTATTTCAATAGTATTATGTTATTCTCTGTATAATTATTTGTTTTAAATCTCTATAACATCCTGGCCTATTTAGTAATAGTAAATGATGTACTTGATTGTGAAATTATATTATATTACTAAAAAAATACATATTTACTTTAACAAAATAAATATTACTTTGTCATTATCAATAACTTTAAATAAACTTAGAAGAGATGTCTATCTTTAGTGAAAGATAGAACTGTAACTATGCATAATTAAAAGAAACATAGTTAACATTACTTAAAACTTGATAATCCTATCATTGAAAGAAGTGACTTAGAAAGAGTATATAATAGCAAGTCCAACAAAAATAGGATGAATACTTGTACACGACATCATAATTTAATAGACAACAGTCGGTACCATATGCATCTATGTGTAGTACTATATAGGAATAGGCAGCGGGGGACGGGGGACGGCGGACGACAGATGACGGAGGGTGGATGTGTCATATAACCTTGCCATCTTGAAATTTGAAACTTATAGTGAGACTAACTAGGGTGAACTCTAGATTAATTAACATCTCAAGGGAAGATGACAATGAACTACTTGACAACTTTTCTTTCTTCTTTGCAGACAGATGGGAAGCTTCCTCATGTCCTATAATAAATTAACAATATTACTATAAGATAAAATAATGTTAAATAAGTTTGATGATTAATTAATTAATATTGCACTCATTTGTCTTACTGACTTAATCATACATTGGTATCAATTTTTTATAAATGAGAATAACTTAATTCATTTTTTGCTTTGAGTGAGTGAGTGGCTCCTTTCTGCTGTCTTTAAGAAAAATGACCAGAACCACAATATAAGGTTTTGAATATATAATACTATAATTTGTAATTTATATATAAAAGTAGCTAATCAGTTGACTAAAAATTTCAAAGTCTGATTAATAGTCCCATAGTTTAGGGAAAATTAATATATATATATATATATATATATATATATATATATATATATATATATATATCTTTGTGTGTGTGTGTGTGTTTTAAAGCCATTAGACTCACAACTCAAAGGTTGAAAAGGTTTGGAATATGATGTTGTGAAATATAATAATTGGGTAAAATAAATTTGAAAGAAAAACTCCAAGCGTCAATCAATAATTTTTTTTATTAATGTATTTTAACCCCCTCTAAAAATGTTCTGGTTCTGCCACTAAAAATAGGAGTGCAAAAATTGATAATTATTCAACATTTAATAATGAGAAAATTAACTTAATGGTATATATATCTTTCTGATGTATCGATGAAAAAGACTCTTTCATCCATTAACATAATAATTGTAAGACCCCAAATTTTATGAAATGAAAGTATTCAATTTTCTTATAATTATTATTCTATTTAGTAAATGGTTAAATTGATAAAAGGTTAAAGTTAAGGGTGATATGTAAAAAATTTACAAAGTAAGCAAGTTGATACAAAAAATTCGTTGTGTCGGGGAATATTCGTTTGGTCAGAGAATATTCTTTTTGTAATAACCCGATATTTTCTATATAAATAAATCAGAAATTTTGCATATAATTTTTATTTTATTTATTAAAATAAATATGGGGAATATGTGCCAAGATAATGTGTATATGTATATTTGTGATAAATAAAAATTTATTTATTACATGAATAATTACAAATAGTTATAGTTTAGAATTATTGATTATTATAAATTATATTTTTATAATAGTTAATTTTATTATAGAAATGTTTTATTGATTATTTTTCAAAGAAAATATGATATTATATTATATATAGAATGATGATTGTAATTATTATAATTATTATTTATTTCTATGATTTTAGCTCAGACTATTAAGTTAACTATTTTAACTTAATTAAAAATGTTGTTTATGCAAGATAAATCAAATATGGAATCCAAACCCTAATTTTAGATTTTGATTAAGGAATAATAATAATAATATAATATTAATTATATTTTGATTTTTCAGTGCTATAGATATGTATTGTATACGTGGAACGATAATGGTTGGTCAATTATGGTGTTATATGACAAATCCTAGTTTTACTGTGAAACTCTAATTTAAAACTCGAATACGAGTTCAAAGCTATTTGGTAACTGTGAATCATGATTTATGACAATTATTATTAAGATTAACATTAATTAGGGAAACCCTAGTCGTTAAAATAGAAACCCTAATTTCTTATATGAAAACCCTGAATTAATATTTTAGAATCCTAATTTCTATATTAGGTAACCCTAATTAGTAATTATAAAACTTAATTACTAGTTGTAAACCCTAATCGCTAAAATGGTGATCTTAATTATTATTTTACTAAATTATAATGTTAATTAGAAAACCCTAATAATATTAAGGAACCCTAATTATTTAAAAATCCTAAATTTTAATTAGTATGTTCTAATTAAAATTTTATTGAACTTTAAACTTAAATTTTTAAACCCTAAAAATTATTTGGGAAACCTTAAGGTTTAAGATCTATTGATTTTAACCTAGATTCAAGCATCATGGACAAGAATACCCTTAAGTTACTTTGCTAGTTTACTAACATAGACTTTTTGGTATTTATTTAATAAGCTAGATTGCAAGTCACCACTCTAGATTTATAGCACATACCTAAAACTCATTCAATCTTATCCTCTTTGACACCTTGCAAGTTAGATACATTGCATCTATGTAGCATAAATAGATTAAGAGAGAGAAAATGTCACTTGCTAGCTCATATTTTGCACAAACACTCAACCTTGAGCCTCTCTCTCTAAAACCAACGAATTTCATAAATGTTTCAGTCCCCAATTCAAGCCCCACGAGCACCCTTAGCAAATCAGAACCATAGATCCAAGCATTTGTTCATAAAGGTATAAAAACCCTAGCTTGATTTCTGTCCAATTTTCTGTGGTTTGATGTTTGAAATTTTTGTTAAAACATGTTGGTTATAGTGTCTAATGATGATCTGGGTTGTTAGATGTTGAATCCATAACATCTAGAGGCTTGGATTTGAAGATTTGCAAAATCTGGAAAAAAGTTCAACTGTGGTCTGACAACGAATGTCAGTGGCCACAGATCTTTGCTTGATTATGGTTTTTGTTATTTTTAAGTTGTTATGTGTAGCTTGTAATGTGGTCTTTAATCTGTAAAATGAATCAGGGTCATTTGATATCTAGAATGGAAGTTATTAACGATCAAATACCGTTGACCGTCATTGACCGGAAGAAATCTGGACAGCCCAGATTATGTCCAGATCGGTCTGACTGTATGTTTATGTGACTAGATCTGTCAGGTTTTGTAAGTTTTGTTGATGTTGTTGTAATTCATGTGTAGCCTGTTTCTCTAACTATAGATCCATGACTTTAGATCGTGTAGATAATCATCAGGTAGATTGTAGCAAGTGGTCAAAGTAGGCCACTCGCACTGACTTAGCTTTTCCGGGAATTTCCAGAAATTGAAAGGGGCTTATTTCTAACAAGGTTCGACCAGGTTGGATCTAATGATTCTGTTGATGTTATGGTAATGTTTTGTGATATATCTCTTAAGTTACATGTTGTCTACAAGTTGTAACTTTTAGATCACAAAAACAATACTTAGATCACAAGTTGTGGAAGCCCAAAGATGCATACTCGAACTGTTCTTCATTTCTGGGCAACACAGAAATGAAGAACAACCTCTGACAGCTACTTTAGGCTCTTATATCTTCTATGTTATGCATGTTATGACTTTGATTGTTGTTGGATCTTATAGTGTTGCACTTGTACTACAACCTCCGGTCAGTAGATTGCCTAGAAACACATTTATTTGATCAGTATTCTTGGTCAAACTAAGCCACTCGAAATTTGACATGGTGTTCTAGGTTTTCATGCAGAACACGAAGAACACCTATAGCGACGGTTTTGTCGCTATAGGGGGTCTTTAGTTATAGTTAACATATAAAAATTATATTTTTATTAAATAATTATAGAAAATTAGTTTTTAATTATTAAAAATACAAAATAAATTATTAAAAATTATTTTAAGGTCCGAAAATTAGTATTTAATTATTTTGAATATATTTCATAAATATTTAATATTTTTGAAATATTAAAGGTATTTAATTTATTTAATTATTATATTAAATAAATTATTAAAAAATAATTTTAATACTTAAAAAATCATTTAAAATTATATTATGATATAAGAAAATATTTTAAGTTATTTTTAATGACTTTTAATATTTTTTGATGAAATTCGTTAATAAATTAATATTAATGATAATTAAGTTATTTACTAAATAAATTAAATAAATTAATTAAAAATAATTTTATTATATTAAAAATTATTTTAAATAAAAATAAAGTGTTTAAAAATATTTTAAGTTATAAAATATAACTTTTAATATTTAAAGAATAATTTCATTAATAATTTAATATTAATAATATTAATTTAATATTAAATGATATTAAATTTATTTAATAATTATATTAAATAAATAGTTTAAAAATAATTTTAATTAATTTAAAAATCATTTAAAAAGGATATAAATGAATTAAAAATATTTTAAGTTATAATTAACGACTTTTAATATTTTGATAAATAGTGCATTGATATTTAAATATTAATGGTAATTATTTAAAAATAATTTTAATTATTTTAAAAATTATTTAAGGGTAATATTAATACTTTAAAAGTATTTTGAGTTATTATAAATAATTTTAACATTTTAGAAATGATTTCATTAATAGTTTAATATTAATTAAATATTAATGATAATTGAATTGTTTAATATTTAAATCATTAAAAAATAATTTCAGTGTTTGAAAATTCAGGATAAATTATAATAAATGTTTAAAAATTATTATAAGCCATTTAAAAATAATATGACTGATACTTAAGGATATTGAGTTACAGAATAGAGTCTTAGACTCGATAATTACCCGATAAAGTCGTCGGTAGACCGACATATTTCAGAAATTGATCTGGACTTAGTTAATTTAATTAGATATGTGTTTATTTGTGATTCAATGGTTGTTAAACATATATGATAATGTGATTAGGTTATGTGCTGACTATAATAAGCAGTGTTATGTGTTGAGATATATTAATTTAATCAGTAAAATGATCTTATTACTGATAGGTGATTATTTAAAAGATAAAACTAAGTTGCGAATTGTAAGCAGCGTACCAGGCAAGTATCTTACCTTTGCATTTTCTTTATGCAATGGATATGAGTAAGAAGTTTAAGAATTATATTATTACTGTACAGATTATTAACCATATGTTATATACACTTATTGATTATCAACATGTTAGTATATGGTAATTCAGATATATATTATGTTCGTTAATTTCTATAAATGGTTATACAAGTGTCTCCACTTGGATAATCATTGTATTTAATCACATGTTGATATACCTCTGTCAATTACCCGTATATATATATATATATATATATATATATATATATATATATATATATATATATATATATAGGGTCCGGTTCTTGTAAGGGCTCCCTTACTTTGTTAAAATGCGAACTTTTTTTTTTGGTTTTTTTTAAATAACTAATTTTTTTTTAATATTTTATGGAACTGAAATTTTTTTCATAATACAGTATTTTGGATGTGATTTGGATATGTATAACAAAATAGGTCTGTACAGTCTGTGTAGACTGTACTACCATTTTTTGGTATATGTATTCAAATCACGCCCGAAACATTATATTATGAAAAAATATCATTTCCATAAAATATTAAATATTTTTTTAGTTGTTTTAAAAAAAACAAAAAAAATAATTAAAAAAAGGTCCGTATTTTAACAAAGTAAGGGAGCCCTAACCTGATCGGTTCTGTATATATATATATATATATGTTGAATTATAGATTATTGTTGAACAGATAAAACCTTGTTATTAACCAACTGAATTGCTTTGGTTTGGAACCCAGACAAGTATGAACATCCCTTACACGGGGAAAACTTTTTATGCACCCAAGGTGGACAGAGTGAACGATAACATCGTTCTTGTAATGTAGTATTGATCAATACAGGGTACAACGGGCTGATCACCCCCGTGCCCGTAAGTTATGACGGCTTACAGATGAAGTTCTGTTTAACCTTTTCGAAAATGAAAATAATGTTCATAGTATGCCACCTTAACCCTATTTATAGTCATTATGTAGTTTCAAAAATTTGAAAGAGGGTTGTTATGTTATTTTTATCGGTTCAGATTACTTCACAACTATCGATTTGTTGTAGAAGGGTAGTATAAAGAAACCATTTAAATTCTTTCAGCTTATATATATAATTGCTATTACTTGTTGGGCACTCAAATGCTCATCCTTACTTAATTTAAATGTTTTCAGCTAAGTATGAAGAACCAGAAAGCTCATGCAGAAACAAAGGAAAAGGAAAGCTAACCAAATAAGATTTGTGGTAGTTTATGTATTAGTTTGATATTATTAAGACAATGATATATATATTATCTATCATGTTATATAAGGAATGTATTAAAGGTTACGTACTTGGGAGCTGGACTCTGATAATTATGTAAATTAAGTTGATCTTTATATTATTATTATTATTATTATTATTATTATTAACATTTTTCCGCTCATAAAAATGGTATCGTGAAGCACCGAGTTCGGGTTTCAAGTACCCGAATTTGGGGGCGTTACAGCATGGTATCAGAGCTTAGGGTTAAAAACCTTAGGTGGGCTAGACCTTTGGCTATAACCTTAGAACAGAGGGAAACGTTGAAAATATAAATAACTCATATAGAGTTTAAAAAGAGATAAATTGAATAAATTCATCGTCAAACAAAATAAAAGATAACTTATACAAAACTATTATTTGGTGCGTGCATATATTATATGTTAATCAGGATAATTTATGTGTGTAGATGTCTGGCGGAAAGGGCTTGCTATATGCTTATAACTTGAAGAAGGATCAGATCCATTCACCCGAGCTAATATCAAAGCCAATAGCTGAAATAAAAGCTCACAATGAAACCAACTCGGACGAGGTGGTTATCGTGGAAAGCGTAGTACCAGATCCGGAGATGGTAGAACTGACAGATAGTGATTCGGACACTAAAGTTGAAGCTGATCAAGCATCAATGGAAGTGCAAAATTTGAGGAACAAGGTTTCTTCTCTGGAAAGGTTGTGGGAGATAGAAAAGTTGTTAAATAGTCAACTGCGACAAGCGTTAATAGAAACAATGGAAGAACAAGATAAGCTTAAAATCTAAATTGATCAGATGGGAGCCACAAGCAACACATCGTGTGCAGCTCCGAGAAATAAGGGAAAAAGAAAGATAGAAGACCATGACTTAGGAAAACCTAATAAGAAGAAAGGAAAAAGAATATGTTACCTTTGTGGCTATGAGGGACATACCACTCTATATTGTCCTGACTATAAACTAGGAGCATGTTTTATCTGCTGGATAGAAGGTCATCAGGCGAAAGGTTGTCCAAGAAAAAGGCGTAGTGAATAGGTAGTATAGGTTCTATTGTGTAGGTCTGTTTAATGTAATTTATATGATAAGTATGTCTGTGTAATGTAATATTCTAAAACTTTTGTGTTGGTCAAGGTTGTAAATCCTGACTTTTGTGGTCACAAAGGGATGAATGATGTTTAGAGCAGTTTGTGTTATGCCATGTAAACTATTCGTTGAATGAATATAAATCTAAGTTTGAGTAATGAAACAAGTTTAATATATTAAACTTATATGATAAGGTTTAAAATATAAGTTAAATTTATGGTTTATTTAATTAGATAATGCCGCCAAGACGTCGAACTCGCAATCAAAGGGCAGAAGAATCTGTCAATAACGTTTAGGGAAAACAACAAGCAGACCCGATGCAGTATTTTGCGAATATGGTAGCTCAGACTATGCAACAAGGAATACCAGCCGTAGGGAATCAGCTGGATAACCGCTTAGCTAACTTCAAAGACTTTAAGGCTGTAGGACCGCCGGAATTCAAAGGTACAATTGACCCTGTTGAAGCCCAAACTTGGGTCAAAGAAATTAAAAAAGCATTCGTGACAGCTAGGGTAGCTGAAGGGCAGAAGACTGCTTTTGCCACCTACATGATGAAGGGTGAGGCAAATTTTTTGTGAGAAGCAAATCTGGCGAGGGCAAGAGCAGGTGTAGTTACTTGGGATAGGTTCAAAACTTTGTTCTTCGAGAATTATTTTTCATCCAGTATGCAGGCTAGGATGGAGGTAAAATTTTTAGAGTTAAAGCAGGAAAATATGATGGTGTTTGAATACGCCGCTAGGTTTAATGAGTTGGCTAGGTTTGCCCCGCATCAAGTTGATACAGAGGTTAAAAAAGCGAGAAGGTTTGAGCTGGGATTAAAACCCTGGCTCCTGGCTCTACAACAAGGTGGCAGTGTTGCAGATCCCTACATTTATAGCACTCATGGAGAAGGCGATTATTACTGAGGAGGGAAGTAAGGCCATGAGCCTCTACAACAAGGAGAGAAAGAATAAGGGTAAGGTAGATGGAGCTTGGAAGGTAGGATTAATAGTGGGAGCAGGAGTGGAGATGGAAAGAGGAAGGTGAATAATTTTGGGAATGTTCAGATCAAGCAGGAAGGAGTTAAGAAGCCAGCTGTGCAGTGTAAGACTTGTGGAAAGAACCACTCTGGAGAATGTTTGAAGGGAAAATTTGTTTGGTATAAGTGCGGGCAAGAAGGCCATATCTCTCCCAACTGCCCCAATCCAAGAATGAATACGGGTTGTTTTATATGTGGGTCGATTGAGCACAAGGTGAAGGATTGTCCGAAGAGGAGAATGGAGGCAGGAAATGTGAATACTGGCAAGGGCAGTAGGACTTTAGCAATCACGGGACCAACGTCATGGAGCAAGCCAACAAAATCCACAGCAAGAGTCTTCAACATGACGGTCCAGGACATGGTGGCAGCTGGCAATGCAATTCTAGGTATTATTCGTATAACTTTTATTTTCGTATATACGATTTCCCTATATATAATAAATTATTTTATAAAGAAATTTTGAAGGAGGAATTTGAGTTCTTTTAGAAATCAAATTTTCGTTTAATCAAAAAGACAAGCTTTATGTGATTAGTTAAAGATCAGTCCGGTCAAAGATGATCGATATCTACTTGCAATGATTGTGTATGCTATGTACCCTAGTATATATGGGTTTTAAAACGGTGATTCTGGGGACGGAATCTTTATAAAGAAGGGTGAATGTAATAACCCGATATTTTATATATAAATAAATCAGAAATTTTGCATATAATTTTTTTTATTTATTAAAATAAATATGGGGAATATGTGCCAAGATAATGTGTATATGTATATCTGTGATAAAT
Organism: Panax notoginseng; assembly: GCA_016801055.1. Taxonomy (NCBI): domain Eukaryota; kingdom Viridiplantae; phylum Streptophyta; class Magnoliopsida; order Apiales; family Araliaceae; genus Panax; species Panax notoginseng. Next base: position 120,901,554 of record CM029022.1, read on the forward strand.
AAAAATTTATTTATTACATGAATAATTACAAATAGTTGTAGTTTAGAATTATTGATTATTATAAATTATATTTTTATAATAATTAATTTTATTATAGAAATGTTTTATTGATTATTTTTCAAAGAAAATATGATATTATATTATATATGGAATGATGATTGTAATTATTACAATTATTATCTATTTCTATGATTTTAGCTCAGATTATTAAGTTAAGTATTTTAACTTAATTAATAATATTGTTTATGCAAGATAAATCAAATATGGAATCCAAACCCTAATTTTAGATTTTGATCAAGGAATAAAAATAATAATATAATATTAATTATATTTTGATTTTTCAGTGCTATAGATATGTATTGTATATGTGGAACGATAATAGTTGGTCAATTATGGTGTTATATGACAAATCCTAGTTTTACTGTGAAACTCTAATTTAAAACTCGAATACGAGTTCAAAGCTATTTGGTAACTGTGAATCGTGATTTATGACATTTATTATTAAGATTAACATTAATCAGGGAAACCCTAGTTGTGAAATTAGAAACCCTAATTTCTTAAGTGAAAAGCCTAAATTAATATTTTAGAATCCTAATTTCTATATTAGGTAACCCTAATTAGTAATTATAAAACTTAATTACTAGTTGTAAACCCTAATCGCTAAAATGGTGATCTTAATTATTATTTTAGTAAATTATAATGTTAATTAGAAAATCCTAATAATATTAAGGAACCCTAATTATTTAAAAACCCTAAATTTTAATTAGTATGTTCTAATTAAAATTTTATTGAACTTTAAACTTAAATTTTTAAACCCTAAAAATTATTTGGGAAACCTTAAGATTTAAGATCTATTGATTTTAACCTAGATTCAAGCATCATGGACAAGAATACCCTTAAATTACTTTGTTAGTTTACTAACATAGACTTTTTGGTATTTATTTAATAAGCTAGATTGCAAGTCACCACTCTAGATTTATAGCACATGCCTAAAACTCATTTAATCTTATCCTCTTTGACACCTTGCAAGTTAGATACATTGCATCTATGTAGTATAAATAGATTAAGAGAGAGAAAATGTCACTTGCTAGCTCATATTTTGCACAAACACTCAACCTTGAGCCTCTCTCTCTAAAACCCACGAATTTCATAAGTGTTTCAGTCCCCAATTCAAGCCCATGAACACCCTAAGCAAATCAGAACCATAGATCCAAGCATTTATTCATAAAGGTATAAAAACCCTAGTTTGATTTCTGTCCAATTTTCTGTTGTTTGATGTTTGAAATTTTTGTTAAAACATGTTGGTTATAGTGTCTAATGATGATCTGGGTTGGTCGATGTTGAATCCATAACATCTATAGGCTCGGATTTGAAGATTTGCAAAATCTGGAAAAAAGTTCAACTATGGTCTGACAACGAATGTCAGTGGGCACAAATCTTTGCTTGATTATGGTTTTTGTTGTTTTTAACTTGTTATGTGTAGCTTGTAATGTGGTCTTTACTCTGCAAAATGAATCAGGGTCATTTGATGTCTAGAATGGAAGTTATTAACGGTCAAATACCGTTGACCGGCATTGACCGGAAGAAATCTGGGCAGCCCAGATTATGCCCAGATCGGTCTGACAGTATGTTTGCTTGACTAGATCTGTCAGGTTTTGCAAGTTCTGTTGATGTTGTTGTAATTCATGTGTAGCTTGTTTCTCTAACTATAGATCCATGACTTTAGATCGTGTAGATAATCATCAGGTAGATTGTAGCAAGTGGTCAAAGTAGGCCACTCGCACTGACTTAGCTTTTCTGGGAATTTCCAGAAATTGAAAGGGGCTTATTTCTGACAAGGTTTGACTAGGTTGGATCTAATGATTCTGTTGATGTTATGGTAATGTTTTGTGATAGATCTCTTAAGTTACATGTTGTCTACAAGCTATAACTTTAAGATCACAAAAACAACACTTAGATCACAAGTTGTGGAAGCCCAAAGATACATACTCGAACTGTTCTTCATTTCTGGGCAACCTAGAAATGAAGAACAGCCTCTGACAGCTACTTTAGGCTCTTATATCTTCTATGTTATCCATGTTATGACTTTGGTTGTTGTTGGATCTTATACTGTTGTACTTGTACTACAACCTCCAGTCAGTAGATTGCCTAGAAACACATTTATTTGATCAGTGTTCTTGGTCAAACTAAGCCACTCGAAATCTGACATGGTGTTCTGGGTTTTCATGAAGAGCACGAAGAACACCTATGGCGACGATTTTGTCGCTATAGGTGGTCTTTAGTGACAGTTTACATATAAAAATTATATTTTTATTAAATAATTATAGAAAATTAGTTTTTAATTAATAAAAATACAAAGTAAATTATTAAAAATTATTTTAAGGTCCGAAAATTAGTATTTAATTATTTTGAATATATTTCATAAATATTTAATATTTTTGAAATATTAAAGGTATTTAATTTATTTAATTATTATATTAAATAAATTATTTAAAAATGATTTTAATACTTGAAAAATCATTTAAAATTATATTATGATATAAGAAAATATATTAAGTTATTTTTAATGGATTTTAATATTTTGTGGTGAAATTCATTAATAAATTAATATTAATGATAATTAAGTTATTTACTAAATGAATTAAATAAATTAATTAAAAATGATTTTATTATATTAAAAATTATTTTAAATAAAAATAAAGTGTTTAAAAATATTTTAAGTTATAAAATATAACTTTTAATATTTAAAGAATAATTTTAGTAATAATTTAATATTAATGATACTAATTTAATATTAAAAGATATTAAATTTTTTTAATAATTATATTAAATAAATAGTTTAAAAATAATTTTAATTAATTTAAAAATCATTTAAAAAGGATATAATGAATTAAAAATATTTTAAGCTATAATTAATGACTTTGAATATTTGGATAAATAGTATATTGATATTTAAATATTAATGGTAATTATTTAAAAATGATTTTAATTATTTTAAAAATCATTTAAGGGTAATATTAATACTTTAAAAGTATTTTGAGTTATTATAAATAACTTTAATATTTTAGAAATAATCTTATTAATAGTTTAATATTAATTAAATATTAATAATAATAGAATTATTTAATATTTAAATCAATAAAAATGATTTTAGTGTTTGAAAATTCATGATAAATTATAATAAATATTTAAAAATTATTATAAGTCATTTAAAAATAATATAACTGTTACTTACGTATATTGAATTACAGAATAGAGTCTTAGACTCGATAATTACCCGATAAAGTCGTTGGTAGACCGACATATTTCAGAAATTGATCTGGACTTATATAATTTAATTAGATATGTGTTTATTTGTGATTCAATAGTTGTTAAACATATGTGATAATTTGATTAGGTTATGTGCTGACTACAATAAGCAGTGTTATGTGTTGAGATATGTTATTCTAATCAGTAAAATAATCTTATTTCTAATAGGTGGTTATTTAAAAGATAAAACTAAGTTGCGAATTGTAAGCAGCGTACCAGGCAAGTATCTTACCTTTGCATTTTCTTTATGTAATGGACATGAGTAAGAAGTTTCAGAATTATATTATTACTATACAGATTATTAACCCTATATTATATACGTTTATTGATTATGAACATGTTGGTATATAGTAATTCAGATATATATTCTGTTCGTTAATTTCTATAAATGGTTATACAAATATCCCTACTTGGACAATCATTGTATTTAATCACATATTGATACACCTCTGTCAATTATCCATATATATATGTTGAATTATAGATTATTGTTGAATAGATAAAACCTTGTTATTATCCAACTGAATTGCTTTGGTTTGGAACCCAGACAAGTATGAACATCCCTTACCCGGGAAAAAATTTTTATGCACCCAAGGTGGACAGAGTGAACGATAACATCGTTCTTGTAATGTAGTATTGATCAATACAGGGTACAACGGGGTCATCACCCCCGTGCCCGTAAGTTATGACGGTTTACAGATGAAGTTCTGTTTAACCTTTTCAAAAATGAAAACAATGTTCATAGTATGTCACCTTAACCCTATTTATAGTCATTATGTAGTTTCAAAAATTTGAAAGAGGGTTGTTATGTTATTTTTATCAGTTCAGATTACTTCATAGCTATTGATTTGTTGTAGAAGGGTAGTATAAAGAAACTATTTAAATTCTTTCAGCTTATATATATAATTGCTATTACTTGCTGGGCACTCAAATGCTCATCCTTGCTTAATAAAATATTTTTAGCTAAGTGTGAAGAATCAGAAAGCTCATGCAGAAACAAAGGAAAAGGAAAGCTAACCAAATAAGATTTGTGGTAGTTTATGTATAAGTTTGATATTATTAAGACAACGATATATATATTATCTATCATGTTATGTAAGGAATGTATTAAAGGGTACGTACTTGAGAGCTGGACTCTGATAATCATGTAAATTAAGTTGATCTTTATATTATTATTATTATTATTAATATTTTTCCGCTCATAGAAATGGTTTCGTGAAGCACCGAGTTCGGGTTTTAAGTACCCGGATTTGGGGGCGTCACACTTTTTGTCGAACAATATCTGTATGATGACACAATCATTGGTGGACCCCACAATAGAATAACTGTTGGATATAGAAAGCGACATAAATAATTTTTTTATAAAAATAACGGCAAAACTTTTACCGTTAAACTGTTAAAATACCAGTGATAAAAGAACAGTAATACGCGTGGTTGCACAGTAGCACACGATATTATACAGTATATCTGATTATTTATGCTTACGTAAGAAGTCACTCAGTTTTATTCAATTATTACTACAGTAGTTACTGCATAGTATCTCATATTATTGATTCAATTATTATCACAGTATCATCTGCATAATATTTTATATTATTAAATCAATAATTGAGACAACACATTTATTCATATTATTATTTGCATTATTGACAATTTCTAGAAAGTTCTGTCGGAGAAAGGGGTTAGGTCATCTAATTGCGCGCCAATAAGGAGAAATCTTTATTGAAAAGTCCCCTCTTTCCTGAGAATGATCTGATTGTCAATATTGTGAGTTATAATATTAATGATGAATAATTATTAAAAGATTGAAAATGTGTTTATTAAAGATAAATGATTTGTTGTAAATATTTATTCAATTTTTGATATAAATATAGGGAATTGTTATGAGGCGTTTATTATAAGTTTGACTTATTATTTCATGGAAAGATGTACTAATCAATCTGGACCGTCGGTGGTGGTTTTAATAGTAAATCAATCTAGACTGTATGTGGTAATTTTAATAGTAAATCAATCTGGACCGTTGGTTGTGGTTTTAATAGTAAATCAATCTAAACCGTCGGTTGTGGTTTTAATAGTAAATCAATATGGACCGTCTGCTTTAATACTAAATTAATCTGGATCGTCCGTGAATCAGTTACTATTTAGTCCATTCCCCTATAAATAGAAGTTTAATTCTTCTTTCATTCTCACCAATTCACTAAGACACAAGAGAAACTATAGAGAGCAAGAAGAAGAGTATTCTGCTACTTCACTATTACAGCATCCAGTTTTCTACTAAGGTAAGGGGTGTTATTTCTTTTGTATTCGTAAGGGTATTATTTCTTTCGTATTCGTAAGAATATTATTTTTCGTATTCATCCTTTAATATGTGGGAATAACCTGTCTACACGGATTACGTACCGCATGACATGTGAAAATCTATTTACAGTTTTGTATGTTATTTCTTTTCATATTCCTAAATCTAAACTTACTATGGTAAGTATTGATTCTATAATTTCTGAAATTAGTAGAATATCCTTAAGTTTTGCGCTTCATCTTGTATCGTTTCATTGGAATATTGATCTGAACTTTCTTATTAAATTTCTATTTTTTCACTCGGAATACTATTCACGAGTTACTATTCACTCGGGTACTATTCACTCGAGGATTCAGAGTACTTTTCATGACGGGTTACTATTCACTTAGGTACTATTCACCCGAGTACTATCCACTCAGGTATTATTCACTCGGGAATTCGAAATACTTTTCATGACAGGTTACTATTCATTTGTTACTATTCACGGGTTACTATTAACTCGTGTACTATTCACTCGGGTATTATTCACTCGGGAATTCGGGGTACTTTTCATGACGGGTTACTATTTATTTATTTCTATTCATGGGTTACTATTCACTCGAGTACTATTCACGCGTGGATTCGGGATACTTTTCATGACGGACTACTATTCATTTGTTACTATTCACTTGGGGTAATATTTATTCGGGATACTTTACATGACGGGGTACTATTCATTTGGATACTATTCACGATGTACTATTCATGATAAAAGTGATTTTTTTTCTGTCCAAATTATTTTTGATACATGAATATTATTTTTGAATTTTACTCCACAAAACAGTTATCATGTTGACAATTTGGACATTCTTAAACTTTGGATAAATTAAATTATAAATCTCTAATATTTATCCTTTAACTCACTTGATTAATTCCTTATATCATTGTCATCATCCTCATGCTTATGTTGTGATAAAAGTTATCTTTGGCCCGTAGTGCATAGATGGACTGTTGATTGGTATGATTATGACTAGGAAAGTTTGTATTGGTATAATCATGACCTGTAATGTTACAGACAAATGATGTGGTGAAAGTCCTCTTTGGCCCGTAGTGCACAAATGGACAGTTGTTTGGCATGATCATGACCGTTGGTGATACTAACGAATATCCTTGGCCCGTAATGCATTGATAATTTGTTGATTTGATACTAACGAATATCCTTGGCCCGTAGTGCATGGATAATTCGATGATGCGAAATGTTTATTGATTGGTATTACAAGGATAAAATATTGATGATGGATTTTTAAATCATAGAAGATAGTAGACATTATTCTCTACTTGACTCTTCTAATGGATTGCTGTTTCCGCTGCAGTTATTGATCTAAAACTTGTTGTCTATTGTATTCTATCAGATTTTTCCTTGTTGAGGACTAAGGATAATTTGTTATACATTATCTTAGTCATAATATTCTTTACTGAGCTAGTTGAGTTCACATTTTTCCTTTTGTTTCCATTGTTCTTCTCAGAAGGGGAGAATATAGTTGGGACTAGTCGGGAAGTGGAGTAATAGTTCAAGATGGTTTTTATAGCAATCCTCTCTATTTTGTAAAATAGTGTGATAATAATTGTAATGAGAACTTTATTTGAGTTTGGATATTGTCTACACGACAATATCTGTATTGAAACTCACATCGTATGTTTTATCGTATTTTACACGACAATTAATAGTTGTATTAATGAAGTTGTATTTGATTTCCGTACCATGTATTTGACGACTCAGAATGGGTCGTGTGGACCTATTCTTGGGGTGTCATAGTTGGTATCAGAGATATAAGTAAAGAGCCCCAAGCCTCTCGCTGGTGACTTCTTTGTGTGGGATGCACCGAAGCCAGACTCTCCGTAGGGGACGCCGTGAATAACAGTAGCAAGCTGATAGGTATCAATGTGAGGTGCTATCTTGGTAAAGGGATGAGAGTCACAATTGGTATAAGAGATTAGGGATATTATCTCTGGCGGAGATCTGCGGTTAGAACTAGGAGGGGAGAGACGAGTAAAACCTTCGCTAGTATATCCTACCTAAGCTTATTTGTTATTTAATTGGTCGATCAGAATATGTGGATAATATGTGGCATGTCGATTAGAGATATCCATGTGATGAGTGAAGAATTAATACTTACACCCGAGCTAGTCGCAGAGGTAGCAGCTGAGAGTGAGGAAGAAAAGGAAACTGAGGAAGATTTATTAGGACAATAATGTGATCGAAATATAGAACTGCAGGATTGTATTCGAGAGTTAGAAGAGTAGGGTGAAGAACGGCAGGCGGTCGTGGAACAAATGGATGCAACAATTCAAGATTTTGCTACCCGATATGCAAAGCTTGAATAGAAGCTCTCTTTGGCAGAGTATATGATAATAGATCTGAAATCTAAAAATGCAAATGTCAAATATCATCTGAAAAAGGAAACAACTGAACGAGTGAGAATGGAGGATGCATAGGTAAAAGCTGCACGACGCGTTGATATTGTAGAAAGAGACGTTCGATCCAAGAAGACTAAAATAGATTATATGTATTTCTCTTTTTGGACAGCAATTGGGAGAACTCAACATCAAGTTTTGAATTATCCTGTACAGAGCGGTCAACCCCAATTCGATATGGATCGAAGATTAATGATTCAGATCATGGATCAGGAGTAAGATGAAGCAGTTGAGGGTGGAATATGCCCTATAGCGAAGTCAATTCCAGCAGTAATGATGACATCGAAGGCTATCCTAGACAAGTCAAAGTCGATAGTTTAAGGGAGAGCGTTTGTCGTAATTTCCCAAAAAGCGTGGAACCCGAACGAAGTTATTACGGGTAAGCTAATCATAAACTCTTGCGAAGTCTATACCTTATTCGATAACGATTCTACCCACTCTTTTATTTCACCTGTTTGTGCTCGAACATTTAAACTTGACTCCGAAGAAATTAGACTTTGACTTATCGGTTGAAACTCTGTTGGGAGAAACCTTCGTTACATCCACTATTTATAAATCTTGTTTTATTCAAATCGGCACCCTCACATTACCTGTTGATCTTATCTCTTTGAAAATACTTACATTTGATGTGATTTTAGGGATTGACTGGTTAACTACTCATCATGCTAAAATTGATTATTTTCGTAAGGTTGTTATCTTTCATATTCCTAACCAACCTGTTAAGCGAATTAAAGCAATCAAACCACTAAAGTCAATCATTGTCATCTCTAGCCATAAAGTCATTCGTTTATTGAAAAACGAATGTCAAGCTTTCTTAGCCCGTGTAACGGATTTTAAACAAAGATACGTCAGATTTGAATGATATTTCTATTGTTAATAAATTTCCTGACGTATTCCCCGAAGAACTTCCTAGCCTACCCCCAGAGTGTGAAATCGAATTTTGTATTAACCTTGAACCCGGTACAAAACCCTCAAATATTTCTTCACCCAAAACGAACGTAACATGCGCCAAAGACGTTGGCTCGATCTGTTAAAAGATTACAACTATACCATTCAATACTATCCTCGAAAAGCGAATGTGGTAGCTGACGCGTTGAGTAGAAGATCGTATGCGATTACGAGTGCGACGCTGTTAATGTGATGCCCCCAAAATAGGTATACATAACCCATTCTGAGTTGCCAAATACATGGTACATAATTCAAATACAAACTTAATTATACAACTGTTGTGTAAAATACGACAAAACATAGTTGAGAGTTTTAACACGAATATTGTCTCATAGACAATATCCAAACTCAAATGGAGTCCTCATTACATTTATTATCACACTATTTCATAGAATACTGAGGACTACTATAGCCACCATCTCGAACTATCACTCCGTTCCCCGACTAGTCTCGACTTTATTCTCATTTCCTGAATAGAATAATGAAAGCAAAGGGTGAGCTCAACGAGCCCAGTAAAGATTATTATGACAAAGATAATGCAGGATAAATTATCCTTAGCCTTCAATAGTATAAAAACTGATAGAATACAATAAACAACAAGTTTAACTGCAGCGAAAAAAGCAATCCATTAGAAAAGTCAAGTAGAGCGTGATATCTACTATCTTCTATGATTTAAAAGTTCATCATCAATATTTTATCACTGTAACACAGCTCAATAATCCACGTCATCGAATTATCCATGCACTACGGGCCAAGGATATTCATTAGTATCACATTCATGAATTATCCATGCACTACGGGCCAAGTGTTAGGTTTGTAATATTCATGAACGCAATCAAATTGCACAAAATAAGCGGAAACGTAATAAAATAGAGTTTTAAATTTTTACAAACCATATATCCGGATCATCTTTTATGCACAATTATTAATTAAACGAAAAGATAAAGAATAAGAATCATACCCTTGAAGATTCGAGCTTCCTCAGGTACAAGTTCACCTCCAAATCTTTTCCACGTTCAACTTGAATCCACCGGGTTTGGTTTTCTCCCTTTGATCAATGTTAGCCACCCAAGTGTTTGGCCTCTAGAGATGATCCACCAAGGAAGAAGAGAGATTCAGGAAGATAAGTATTTGACAAAATCATAATTTTTCTATCTCTCATAGAAAATGTATACTCTCCAACTATTGAAATTACGTCTATTGTAAAAAAATCAACCACTCCACCCATAATAAGACTCGTCTTATTTATAGATGTAGGCAACCCTCCTTAATAATTAAAGAATTAGGTTTTATTTTAATTAATTAAACTCCTTTAATTAATTAAGCTCTAAATCTTATTAGGAATAATTAATTAAACTCTTTTAATTAATTTGTCTCATAATCTTATTAGGAATATATGAGAGTACTTTTATTAATTAATTCTCAAACTCCTTTAGGAATTAAATAATAATAATAATAATAATAATAATAATAATAATAATAATAATAATAATAATAATAATAATAATAATAATAAGACTCCTCTTATTAATTTATATTTAATATTTCTAAAATATTAAATAATAAATATTAAGTTATTTAATTTATTTTATCACCATAGATTAAATTAAATATACTTAACTTATTATTATTATTATGTCATTTGCTTATTAAATAATTATTCTTCCTTTTATGGTGTGACCCTTTAGGTTCTCCATACAAAACCGATTGTGAATAAATCAATTAGAACAATTCTAATCTTATTTAAATAAATAAATTAAACTATTAATTTATTTAAATAAATAATATTTATTCTACAATAGGGATAAGCCTTTCTAGCGATTAACAACTTTTCAGATAATATAGATTTCAACATTAATCATAAAAAAATCTTTGAGTAAATAGTTACCGTACAATTCAATCCTTCCACCGTACAATGTCCCAATTAAATATAAGATATGGAATTACTGTCAAGTCTTATTTTAATTATATGTATTTCGATTCTTAAATGCACAACACCAAATAATGCAAATTAGAAATTCCTTTCTAATTTTATTCTGTCTTGGCCAAGGGCTACTGGGTTGTCATTTATCGAATCACATAGGATATTTCTCTTCTTTTACTAGAAGCAGTAGATTCTTTATTGATCATACATTATCTCCATGTACGACTTATTATACCCAAGCATAACCTTTGATATACCCTAAGGATCTTAAGGAATAAGTCAAAGTATAATTCATCACACACAAGATACTATGATGATCTCAAATCCAAGGATTACTTGTACTACTATCACTATAGGAATTCCTATTGACAGGCAAGTAAAACTCTATTAGGTATTCCTTAATGAGCCACGTTCAGTGAACTTATTCTTTAATAACCACCTACATACTTGTTTTAGTGTCTCCACACAAATGATCATGAGATCAATCATTCTCATCTAATGAGCAAGCAACGTATGTACCAATCTATTCGGATTCACTAATTCCCAATTTAGTAATCCAACGATTGGGAACTTTTTAATTTTAAACTTTCTAAAAATTTAGATCTCATTAGAATGATCATCATCATTATTCTAAAAGCATTACTTAAAACTATGGGTTTATCACATATTATAAAATAGCATCATGTAGATAATTAAAAGCCTTTAATAAATTAATACTTTTTATTAATAAATGAATAAGATTGTTACAAAGTATATGCTTTATCATCAAACATGATTGGCTTGTGTGCATACTACTTTCAATCTCCCACTTGCACTAAAGCCAATCGCCATGGTATCTCATACCCTTCTTCTCTAAATGACGATTATCCTGCTATTGGATAAACTTTAGTTAATGGATATGTAATGTTGTTCTTGAGAGTTCACTAGCTCTATAGTGATTTTCCATCTTTCAATGATTCCTGTAATCAAATGAAAGTGCCACAACACATGTTTAGATCCAAGATGAGACTTAAGAAGTATTCCTAGTTCTGTAATGAATTTTTCATCTAAACAATCAACTTGCAGCTTTATTTACAGCTATATACTTTGTCTTTATCACTAAACCAGCAACTCTTTGCTGTTTAAAACTTTTCTAATTCACTGTACCACCATTCAAGGTAACGCTTTACCATAAAGTGGATTTTTTTCCGTCTTGGTCTATCTGAAAAACTTGAGTCTGTTAAGCCCTCTAATTTTAATTTAGACCCACCATAAATTTTAATCACATCCTTAGTTCCAATTAAGTACTTTAAGATATTTTTCACTGTCTTACAGTGATTTTCTCTAGAATATGACCGATCAACATCAGGCCTCGTATATTTCATTGTATACATGATTTTCACTCATGCGATCTCTCTTTTCAGGAGTCTGTGGGGACTATTAAGAGAGATACACTCCATGGCTTATCAACATGAGACATCTCTTGGAGTTTGCCATGCTAAACAACTTTAACATCAAATAAATATACGTTCCTTGGGTTAAGCCGAACATCCTTTTAAATATATCTATATACATTTGTTTTCCCAATTACGATACTCTTTCCAAATCATTTATGGATGAATGTTTAGACAACTTTATCTTTACTGATTGTAGCATTAGTATGTCATTCCTTATCCGTAATATATCAAAATATAGTACTAGGAATCTCACAATGCTCCCACTGACCCTTTTGTACACACTAGGTTCATTCTTATTTTTGATAAAATCAAACTCTTTTGATTATTTCATCAAAACGAATGTTTCATTTTTGAGAAGCTTGCTTCAATCCATTTCTCTGAGTGTCTACAACTCTTACCTCATCGTATGTAACTGAATCACCATCTTCTATGACGCGTACCTCATCATCATCATCATCCATGATGAATCCATACCTCCCAGGTATCTTCGGTACTATTCCAGATTTACGATTCGGTTGTGGTACAATAGTTCTATCTACAGGTTCCTCTTATTTGACTTATAGTGTTTTGTGGTTCTTGAACTCTTCAAGATCTATTATTCTCCCACTAGCCCCTTTAATGATAAACACATTTATCTTAGAAGGTAGCCTGTTTCGAAACAAACACCTTTTGCTAAGTAGGATTATAGAATATATACCCTAAACTTACTTTAGGATGTCCTACAAATCTGTACTTATCAAATTTTGTCCCAAGCTTATCCTTTGAAACCTTTTCATATAAGCTGGACAACCCCTTATCTTAACTTACTTCAAATTAGGAATCCTTCTTGTCCATAACTTTTATAGAGTCTTGTGGCTGGATTTTGAGGTTACCTTTTCCGTAGATATGCAACCATTTCTAGGACATGACCTTAGAGGGATACTGGAATGTTGGTAAAATCATTATGGACCGTACCATGTCCAACAAGGTATAATTTTTTTTTCAGATACATCAATCAATTATTGGGTATCAGTAGGCGTCTATTGTGAGAAAATCATTTGAGATAATCTAGAAACTTATTGCACAAGTATTCCTTCCTCGATCTAATCAAAGAATCTTAATACTTTGCCAATTTGTTTCACTTTTGAATTCTTTGAACCTTTCAAATAATTCACATTTGTATTTCATCAAATACACACATTCAACTCTTTGAATGATCATCTCCTTTTCTTATACTAATTTGTTCAATATGTAAAATTATTTTCACGTAAGTCAAGTATACAAAATTCATTAAGTAATATTCTATTTCTATACAAAACATTATTATTATAAATAGAACAACAATTGTAATGCCCCAGAAAATCGAGCAAATTGTAAAGTAATTTTTTTCAATTAATAACGAATAAAATTATATTATATGTGATAATAAGATGAAGGTTATTCTATAACCTAACAATGTTGGAATGTCGTAGTATTTTGGCTACGTGAATGAATTAAAGTGTTTGAATTTTCAAGACAAAAATAAAAGCTTTCCGAGAAATTTTTTGGAAAAAAAGCACTATTCACGCATTTCTACTCGAGAATTATTTTTGAACTTCCAAGAAATACGTAACGATAGAATATCGAGGTGGGATAGAATATCCAATAATATTTCAGTTATGAAAAATGTAATTTTTCTCCTGCGGACTTAAAACTTAACGGTTAGGAAAAGTGATTTCCGAGAAGGAATTTAAATGTGTATAATGAATTAAAGCGATGATCGTATAATACGTAGGTATTGTACGAGATAATGAATACGAGTATGATACGAGGTATTATACGATTATGTATAAATGATGGTATATCGTATATCATGAATTAGTATACGAGTTAGAATACGAGATTAATACGTAAATTATACGTTATAAGGCTTTAAGCCAAATGGATTGAACTTGTAGGATTGTCTAGCAATTTGTGAAAGTCCAATAGAATTAATGTGCAAGACCAAGTGTTTGTAATGTGAATCCCAAACTAATTTAATGTGCAAGCCCAATGTATAAGTAGGGTAATTAAACCCTAAGCCCATACTATTAATCCAATGGGTTAGGGTGACCCATGGGGCAACCCATGATCACATGGGTGATTTTGGTGGCCAAGAAACAAGTGTGATGAGCAAGTAGACTTAAGGGTTAAGCAAAGGATAAGTTAAGAAAACTTAATGGCTAAGGAATGTGATGAGCAAACAAAGGATAAAAGTTGTGCTAAGCAAGTTAACTTAATGGCTAAGTGTTGTGATGAGAAAGTAATTCATGTGAGGAGCAAGTTAACTTAATGCCTAGGTATGAATAGTAAGGAGATGGAAGTGGTTTATTGTCTAAACTACCCTTATTTAGGATTTCATATAAATAGAAGGAGAGATAGCTCTTTGTTGGTTGTTCATTCATTCAACACTTTATAACTTATAAGTTGAGAGCTTATTTACTTGAGAGAAAAAGCTAGATTTCATAGTTCAAGAAGCAAGGAGAAGAGTAAAGATTAACCAAGTGATATTCAAGGGTAAGTAATTTTGAACCATGATGCTCTTTCTCTTAATTTGTTAGAGAAGTGGGTAGAACATGTATGCTAAGGAATGATAAGAATGATTAATCAATGGACTTAAGCCGTATAAGTCATGAATAAACTATTCGTAATCATATAAATTATGAACCAAGGAAGAATTTATAGGAACTTGTAACATGTTTTACATTAATGAAGTTGGTATGATAAGTAGAGGCAAGGAGGATGGTTAAAAGACTTAATCTATCATAAGTCGTGAGAAATGAAATGCTATGCAGTTTATGTGACGAACGAGAATTTTGTAATTTAATTTTAATATTTATTGAATTAAATAAATATTTTTCGATGATTTAATTATTGGATTAAATAATTATTTGATGCAAATGTGGTAGATTAATTTAATTATATGTGTTACATTTATTAAATTAATGTAGAGAATAATTATTATTCAAGTATGTAATTATGTGAGCTTATTGAATTAAATGAAATATTTAATTAAGCATGATGTTATTTAAGTAATTTAATTATTAATTAGCGAGTTAATAATTTGACATTAATTATTAATGAGAAAATTAATTATATGATTACGTGAATTTATGAGAGATTATTATATGTTATTTAATTAATTTAAATAAGATATTTAAATTGGGTGTGACATGAATTAAACTATATGATAAAAGGTTTTATTAAAATAAAGAGCTTTGAACTTAGTTTGCTAGCCAAATGTGGCCTTAGGAGGAGTTGGGGGCAATTAAACCACGAATGGAATAACTGACCTCAACTCTGCGCATAAAGGTTCAGTCGAGTTAACGTACGGATTCTTCATTATTTGCTAAGTTGAGAGTCAGAGAGAATTCAAGAGAAAGTTCAGAGGATTTGTTAGAATTCAGTAATTGAAGAAAGAATCTAAGTCTACATATATATACTTTATTCTTAGGGTAATCTCTCCTTCCTAAATTTCTATTTCACGTATTCAAGTGTTATAAAAATGGCTTTCAAAACTTCTGTTAATCTCTGGGAATTGGGAATTGGTGTTATTATAAGGATATGTGTAATAATTCGAGAAGTATAGCATGTTTTATATATATATATATATATATATATATATATATATATATATATATATATATGCATGATTCCATATCATAAGTTTCATAATACGACGACTTGTTATTTCAAAATTCACAGAGTTTGGGTTTTTGGCCTTATGGCCCTTTTACATAATTTTAGTGTGCCAAACATAAACGTTTTTGTAAAATTTACACTCGTATATTATTGTGCATGTTGATACGAAGAGACCAAAGTTTAAATGAACGGATTCGGTGTTATAACGAATCCGTAGTGTCAATTTTTATGATTTACGTTCAAAACTTCAAAAACATCAAGAACAGTGGAAAATTTTATGTTTTAATTCTGTGATTATGTGTTTTAGTGGGTTAAAATTACTCTATAAGTGTTGGGTAATGATTATGTATAAATTATAACATGTGGGTATGTGAAATTGGTGAAATTAGTGTTTAAAAAGTGTTGATTTCGCTGAATTCTGTGTTCGTCGCGAACTGAAAATTCAGAGTCTGGGGTTTCGCGCCGCGGCGCCAACTCCCAGTTCATTTCTCGCACCGCAGCGCCACCGCGCCACAGTGCCAAGTACCAGGCCGCAGCGCCACGGCGCCGCAACGCCCAGACTCAATACAAAAGTGGCGCCGCAGCGCCACTTAGCAGAATGTCCAGAAAATATTTTTTTTAGCATTCAAGTATCGAAAGGTGTTAGCAACTTAGTCTAATGATTATAAAAATTTGTTAGGCATATTATGAGATGTTAAATTAAATTCTTAGCACATCCATAACATAATTGCTTGTGGATCGAATTAATGAATGCATAAATTAACTTGTTATTCATGAGGTATAAATTATGTGAAAAAGTGGTAAATTAACCAAGTATAGTCAATAATCAAAGTAGACAAAGAGAATGAGTTTATGATGATTAGTTAAGTTATAATTAACTGATATTGTGGATGTGAATGATATGTAGGATTAAATTAAAAAGAATGTGCTTAGTTAAAGTGTAATTTACACACGAGGTAAGTTTCCTACCCCTACTTGTTATCATTGTTCAAGTTTATTATTTACCTTGAGTAAATTCTCATTACTATTATTTAAGTTCGACTTGTTATATTAAAGATTTATTATCCTTTCAAAGTATGAATTTGTTATACAATAATTGTTCTATTGTATAATTCTTGAGATTATTATTCAAATTGAATATCATTATTGTTGAACTTTGTTAGACTAGTGAACCTTATTGATTCGACTAGTCCATAGTTGATGAACGTTCTAAATTTCAAAACCCTTATTGAATTATCTAAACCAAACTTCCTTTGGTGCGAACTCGAATGTCAAACTGAGATGAACAACCCTGCAAAGGGATTTACTTATGCGTTAGCGTTAAGATATTGTGCATAGTATGGTACTAAGGGCTGATCCCCCTAAGTAGGAGAAAAAAGGTTCATAGTCTTATGACTGTTAAAGATTTCAAGTATAACCCTTGATAACCTAGGACATAGTTCAAGGTCTTATGACCCTCAGAAATCTTTTGATTCTTGTTATTCATTCTTGATTCAAAAGTTGATCTTTTATTCAGATATCTTTGATTCAATCGCATGTTATTATACTACTATGTCATTGTTATACTTGTGGGTAATAGTGCTCACTCTTGCTTATTAATTACATTACAGTTAAGAACAAAAGAACCGATGAACCTTCCACTGGTAAATGCAAAGGCAAAGTTAGCTAGTGATGAATACTTGTTATTTTATTGATGATGTATTTATGTTTAGACTTGATTTAATGATGTTGTCTAGGACTTATTGTATATATTTCCGCACAGATGTTTAAGGTTAGTTTAACATGGGATTTGTATTATTATTCGGATGTTGTAACCCTTATGGGGAAGATTTTATTTCTATCTATTGCATGGTTTGCATTTTTATGGGTAGATAGATAGATGATATTTGTACAGTAAACACCAAATTCCGTGGAATCGAAGTATCCGGATTTAGGGGTGTCACAAGTTGGTATCAGAGCCGCAGGTTATGAACCTTAGGTGGGGGAACAACCTTAGGTAGTAGCTTTATAGAAAGAAGATAGTAATGGAAAACTCTTATCGAGTTCTAAGAAATGAATTTTTGTAATTCATTGAAGATAATAAAATACATTATGTGTTTATGTATTAAAGTTTGCGTTAGATGATACGACTTAGTAACTAAAACTTAAATTTTTGTTGTCAGGATGTCGAATGTTGGAGCAGCTAGTCAAGCTGGAGAGGAAGAACCCCGAGTACTTATAGTACCTACAGAGGAGGAAGCCCAAGACATCCATGTTGTTAGGGAACAGCTGGTACAGAGGGAGTCATCTCCATTGATCACCGTTGTTGGTCAGGAGCATGAGCCCGAGACTGATCCTGAGGAGGATCCTGAGGAAGAGTTTGATGAGGAAGAAGAAGAAGAGGAGTTACTATGGTACACTATTGATGCTGAGATGTATGACACGTTATACGATCGTAACGTTGAATTACAAGACGAGGTTCAGGAATTGACTGAGCGAGCGACAATTCAGCAGTCTACTCTAGAGGAGAAAGAGAGGGAGATTTCGACTCTTCACTCACGATTAGGAAATGTAGAATGGGATTTGGTCCATGAGAAGGGTCAAACCGAGGATAAGACTGAGGAGATAGAGAAGCTGAAGAAGGAACTGAAGGAAACCTCTGGAAGATTGAAAATAGCAGAGGAAGGATAGGTAAGAGAATCACGTTGAGCTGATCGTATAGAAGATGATAGTCGTGCAAAGAAGGCGAAGATTGGGGAGACATACTCTATACCTAACAAGGCAATGAATGAGACTCAAGATCGAGTTTTGAGGTATTTCATCCAGTTCGAAGGACTTCCATTGTATATGATGGATCGCAGGATGATGTATCGCATCTTAGAAGAGGAGCGTAGCAAGGCTATTCAGTACCTTGATCGGCAGTGATATGATTTGCTTAATTATGTGAAGAACTTAATTAGTTTTTATCGATGTATTTATGAACAAAGGAATAGTTTCAATGTTTTAAATCCTGTGGATTCTTTATTCCAGGATAGTTGATGTAAATAGCAGTTATGCTATAGTTTAATGTTAAAACTTTTGATTTAGATGAAAATATATCAAGTTGTTTGAGATGATGTATTAAATTAGTATGTTAATTGTTAAGAAATGCCTTAACTGTTTTGAGAAATAAATAAAGTTCTAATAAGCGTTTATTTAACAGAAAAATGCCGCCAAGGAGAAGACAACAACGTCAACCGGCTCAGGAAGAGTCAACCAATAATAACAATAACGCCAATGCTAATCTCGTTCAGTAGCTGGTGAACTTACTAACTGGAGCCATGAATAATCAACCTCAAGCTCCACCAAACACAACGTTTAAAGACTTCAAGGCGGTGGGACCGCCAGAGTTCAAAGGTTTCATGAACCCAATTGAAGCTCAAACGTGGGTTATGGAGACGGAGAAGGTTTTCGACGTTGCTAGGGTTAAACAAGACCAGAAGACCGCTTTTGCAACGTTTATGCTGAAGTCTGAGGCTAGCTACTGGTGGCAAGCAAACAAAGTGTGAGGAGGTGAAGGTGTAATTACGTGGGAGAGATTTAAAGAGATGTTTTTCAAAATGTACTTCCCAACTAGTTCGCAGAATTAGATAGAGGTTCAATTTCTAGAACTAAAGCATGGAAACATGAGCGTACCTGAATACGCGGCTAAATTCAACGAGTTGGCAAGGTTCGCCCCGTACCAAGTACAAACTGACGAGAGAAAAGCCAGAAGATTCGAACAAGGGCTAAAGCCTTGGGTATACAGCAAGGTATCAATGTTTTAGCTAAATACGTTTGCCGAAGTATTGGAAAAGGCCATCCTCGCTAAAGGTGGAAGCGATACGGTGACCAAGTATAATCAAGAGCAAAAGAAGAAGAAGAGTGAGAATGAAGGTAACAACAAGACTGGTGGGAGTAGCGCTGGGGATAATTATAATCAGAAGAGGAAGTGGACGGATAACTCGTCAGCTGGAAGTCAACAAGGAGGGCAGAAAAAAAAGATCGAAGCATGCCCGACCTGCGGGAAAGCTCATCTAGGAGTTTGTATGAGGGGAAAAAGAGTATGCTACAATTGTGGTCAGGAAGGCCGTATAGCACCTAATTATCCTAACCCAAAGAAGGGTGCTTGTTTCACTTGTGGTTCGAAGGATCATCTAGCAAGAGACTGCCCAAAGAAGGGATCAGGAGGAGCAGTACCAGGAGATAACTATGGAAATAACAGTGGAAATGCCTTAACCATCACCGGACCAACCGCAACAAACCGATCGACCGCCAAAACTTTCAATATGACAGTGCAGAACGCAATCCAGTCTCGTGATGCGGTGTCAGGTATCATTCTGATCATTGAAATTAATGCTTATGTTTTATTTGATTCGGGTGCTACTTGTTCCTTTATATCCGAAGACTTTGCTAATAGTTTAGATTTGCTTATGGATGAGTTGGAATATCCCATGAATATATAAATTGCGAATAGAGAGATAATTCCTGTTAAGTACGTGTTTAAGAACTGTAGGGTGGATATTAAGGGTAATATCATGAACGTAGATCTTATCCCTATTCGACTTGTGGAATTTGACGTTATTTTAGGTATGGATTGGTTATCCAATTATGGGGCAGTAATTGACTGCCAGAAGAAGCATATTAACCTGATGACTCCGTCAAAGGTTGTGTTTTATGGTAGCAAGTCGCCTAGACAAGCAAGTTGTCTGACAATGATGCAGGCCAGGAGGTTGTTAAGACAAGGCTGTGTAGGATATCTAGCTTACATAGTTGACAGTCAAAAAGAGAATGCGAAGGTAGAAGAGATACCGATTGTGAGGGACTTCGTTGACGTATTTCCAAACGATTTGCCAGAACTTCCACCAGATAGAGAGGTAGATTTCGTGATCGATTTGGCGCCCGAAACCGCTCCAATATCGAAGGCACCATGCAGAATGGCACCAGTAGAGATGAAAAAATTAATGGTACAATTACAAGAATTGTTGGACAAAAAGTACATTCAACCGAGCGTATCGCCGTGGGGAGCGCTGGTGTTGTTTGTGAAAAAGAAGGACGGATCGATGCGGCTCTGCATTGACTATAGAGAACTGAACAAGGTCATGATTAAGAATAGATATTCATTACCAAGAATCGACGATCTGTTTGATCAATTAAAGGGAGCAAGATACTTTTCCAAGATAGACTTGAGGAGTGGTTATCATCAACTGAAGGTGAGGCCAGAGGATGTACCGAAGATAGCGTTCAAAACGCGATATAGTCACTATGAATTTTTAGTAATGTCATTTTGTCTAACGAATGCTCCTGCAGCATTTATGGGACTAATGAATGGTGTGTTCAAGCCGTTTTTGGACAAATTCGTGGTGGTATTTATAGACGACTTAATTTTTGGTATATTCCAAAACCAAAGAAGAACATGAAGAACATTTAAGATTAACGTTAGAAGTATTGAGAAGGGAGAAGTTGTACGCTAAATTTTTGAAATGCGAATTCTGGATCGAGCGAGTACAATTTCTTGGTCACGTGATCGATAAAAACAGAATTTCGGTAGATCCATCTAAAGTCGAAGCCGTGATTAACTGGGATCAGCCGAGAACGCCGTCAGAAGTAAGAAGTTTTCTTGGATTGGCGGGATATTATAGAAGATTCATTCAAGATTTTTCCAAGATCGCAACTCCGTTAACGAATTTAACTCGAAAAGCTGTGAAATTTGTTTGGACAGAGAAGTGTGAGGAGAGCTTTCAAGAATTAAAGAAGAGATTGAGTACGGCACCTGTGTTATCTCTTCCGGATGATACAGGCAATTTTGTTATTTTTAGTGATGCATCGCATAAAGGACTTGGTTGTGTGCTGATGCAAAATGGTAAAGTCATTGCGTATGCATCACGACAATTGAAGGATTACGAGAAGGGGTATCTGACCCATGATTTGGAGTTAGCTGCAGTTGTATTTGCTTTGAAAATTTGGAGGCACTATCTCTACGGGGAGAAGTGTGAAATATATACGGACCACAAGAGTCTGAAATATATTTTCACACAGAAGGACTTAAATATGCGTCAGAGAAGATTGTTGGAATTAATCAAGGATTACGACTGTGATATTTTATACCATCCGGGTAAGGCGAATGTGGTTGCCGATGCCTTAAGTAGAAAGGGTCGTGAGAAATTGATGATGTTAACTGCTCAGGAAGAGCTAATTATGGAAATGGAAAAACTGGAATTGGAAGTGAAGTATCCAATGGAGATTGATGAGAAGCTATTTCAGATGCAATCTGGTACAACTTTACTAGATAAAGTGAAGGAGGCTCAGCTTCAGGATGATGAATGCAAAAAGGTGACAAAGAAGATATCTGAAGGAACCGAACCGAGATTTAAGATGGATAAGGAAGGAATACTGAGATTTGAGAGTAGAATTTGGGTACCGCCAGTACAAGAGATTAAGGAAGATGTTTTAAGCGAGGCTTATAGTTCACGATATTCGATTCACCCTGATAGTACCAAGATGTACCAAGATCTTAGACAACATTTCTGGTGGCCGAATTTGAAGCGTGATGCTGTAGAATGTGTTGCCAAGTGTCTGACCTATCAAAAAGTGAAAGTGGAACATCAGAGACCGAATGGATTGCTACAACCGTTAGAGATCCCAGAGTGGAAATGAGAACATATTACAATGAACTTCGTGGTTGGCCTTCCGACGACTCAGAAAGGCTATGACGCAGTATGGGTTATCGTTGACCGACTGACGAAATCTGCACACTTCCTTCCGATCAAAATAAGATTCAACTTAGATCAGTTGGCCAGGCTATACGTAAAAGAGATTGTTTAAAGGCACGGAGTTCCGGTATCAATTGTTTCAGATAGGGATCCGCACTTCACATCAAATTTTTGGAAACGTCTTTAGGAATGCATGGGTACGCAATTGCGAATGAGTACAGCTTACCACCCTCAAACAGACGGACAGAGTGAGAGAACGATTCAGACATTAGAAGATATGCTAAGAGCCTGTGTGATGAACTTTAAAAGAAATTGGGATGATTACCTACCATTAGTAGAGTTCGGCTACAACAACAGTTACCACGCTAGTATAGGCATGTCGCCTTACGAAGCGTTATACGGCAGAAAGTGCAGAACTCCGCTTTACTGAGATGAAGTTGGTGAAAGACAATTACTAGGGCCAGAATTGGTACAGCAGATGACAGAAATAGTCAAAGTAATCCGAGCACGACTGGTAGCGGCTCAAGATCGATAGAAGAAATACGCTGATCCACATCGTAAAACTATCGAGTTTGAATCAGGTAGTTATGTTTTCTTGAAGGTCTCTCCCTGGAAAGGGAAGATCATGTTCGGAAAGAAAGGGAAATTGAGCCCAAGATTCATTGGACCCTTTGAAGTACTGAGAAGAATCGAAAAAGTTGCGTACGAGGTAGCCTTACCTCCAGCACTTGAGAATGTCCATAACGTCTTCCATGTTTCTGTATTACGACCATACAAAGCCGATTACAAGCACGTAATTGAATACGAACCCCTGCATTTTGAGAAAGACTTATCCTATGAAGAAATTCCTGTCCAAATTATCGACCGAAAAGAACAAGTTCTCAGAAATAAAGTTATACCTTCTATTAAGGTAATTTAGAGGAATCACAATGCTGAAGAAGCTACGTGGGAACTCGAAGAGAATATGATGAAGAATTATTCTCATTTATTTACTTAAATTATGTGTAAGCGATTCTGGGAACAGAATCTTTGTAAGGGGGGAAAATGCAGCGGGTCAAAATTATTGAGTTGTGATTCTGGGGACAGAATCCTTTTAAGGGGGGAAAGATGTGACGAACGAGAATTTTGTAATTTAATTTTAATATTTATTGAATTAAATAAATATTTTTTGATGATTTAATTATTGAATTAAATAATTATTTGATACAAATGTGGTAGATTAATTTAATTATATGCGTTACATTTATTAAATTAATGTAGAGAATAATTATTATTCAAGTATGTAATTATGTGAGCTTATTGAATTAAATAAAATATTTAATTAAGCATGATGTAATTTAAGTAATTTAATTATTAATTAGAGAGTTAATAATTTGACATTAATTATTAATGAAAAAATTAATTATATGATTACGTGAATTTATGAGAGAATATTATATGTTATTTAATTAATTTAAATAAGATATTTGAATTAGGTGTGACATGAATTAAACTATACGATAAAAGGTTTTATTAAAATAAAGAGCTTTGAACTTAGTTTGCTAGCCAAATGTGGCCTTAGGACGAGTTGGGGGCAGTTAAACCACGAATAGAATAACTGACCTCAACTCTGCGCATAAAGGTTCAGTCGAGTTAACGTACGTATTCTTCATTATTTGCTAAGTTGAGAGTCAGAGAGAATTCAAGAGAAAGTTCAGAGGATTTGTTAGAATTCAGTAATTGAAGAAAGAATCTAAGTCTACATATATATACTTTATTCTCAGGGTAATCTCTCCTTCCTAAATTTCTATTTAACGTATTCAAGTTTTATAAAAATGACTTTCAAAACTTCTGTTAATCTCTGGGAATTGGGAATTGGTGTTATTATAAGGATATATGTAATAATTCGAGAAGTATAGCATGTTATATATATATATATATATATATATATATATATATATATATATATATATATATATTGCATGATTCCATATCATAAGTTTCATAATACGATGACTTGTTATTTCAAAATTCACAGAGTTTGGGTTTTTGGCCTTTTGGCCCTTTTACGTAATTTTAGTGTGCCAAACATAAATGTTTTTGTAAAATTTACACTCGTATATTATTGTGCGTGTTTATACAAAGAGACCAAACTTTAAATGAACGGATTCGGTGTTATAACGATTCCGTAGTGTCAATTTTTATGATTTATGTTCAAAACTTCAAGAACATCAAGAACATCAAGAACAGTGAAAAATTTAATGTTTTAATTCTGTGATTATGTGTTTTAGTGGGTTAAAATTACTCTATAAGTGTTGGGTAATGATTATGTATAAATTATAACATGTGGGTATGTGCAAATTGGTGAAATTAGTGTTTAAAAAGTGTTGATTTCGCTGAATTCTGTGTTCGTCGCGAACTGGAAATTCAGAGTCTGTGGTTTCGCGCCGCGGCGCCAACTCCCAGTTCATTTCTCGCGCCGCAGCGCCACCGCGCCGCAGCACCAAGTACCAGGCCGCAGTGCCACGGCGCCGCAGCGCCACTTAGCAGAATGTCCAGAAAATATTTTTTTTAGCATTCAAGTATGGAAAGGTGTTAGCAACTTAGTCTAATGATTATAAAAATTTGTTAGGCATATTATGAGATGTTAAATTAAATTCTTAGCACATCCATAACATAATTGCTTGTGGATCGAATTAATAAATGCATAAATTAGCTTGTTATTCATGAGGTATAAATTATGTGACAAAGTGGTAAATTAACCAAGTATAGTCAATAATCAAAGTAGACAAAGAGAATGAGTTTATGATGATTAGTTAAGTTATAATTAACTGGTATTGTGGATGTGAATGGTATGTAGGATTAAATTCAAAGAACGCGCTTAGTTAAAGTGTAATCTTCGCACGAGGCAAGTTTCCTACCCCTACTTGTTATCATTGTTCAAGTTTATTATTTACCTTGAGTAAATTCTCATTACTATTATTCAAGTTCGAATTGTTATATTAAAGATTTATTATCCTTTCAAAGTATGAATTTGTTATACAATAATTGTTCTATTGTATAATTCTTGAGATTATTATTCAAATTGAATATCATTATTGTTGAACCTTGTTAGACTAGTGAACCTTATTGATTCGACTAGTCCATAGTTGATGAACGTTCTAAATTTCAGAACCCTTATTGAATTATCCAAACCAAACTGCCTTTGGTGCGGACTCGAATATCAAACTGAGATGAACAACCCTGCAAAGGGATTTACTTATGCGTTAGCGTTAAGATATTGTGCACAGTATGGTACTAAGGGTTGATCCCCCTAAGTACGAGAAGAAAGGTCCATAGTCTTATGACTGTTAAAGGTTTCAAGTATAACCCTTGATAACCTAGGACATAGTTCAAGGTCTTATGACCCTCAGAAATCTTTTGATTCTTGTTATTCATTCTTGATTCAAAAGTTTAGCTTTTATTCAGATGTATTTGATTCACTCGCATGTTATTATACTATTATGTCATTGTTATACTTGTGGGCAATGGTGCTCACTCTTGCTTATTAATAGCATTGCAGTTAAGAACGAAAGAACCAGTGAACCTTCCACTAGTAAAGGCAAGGGCAAAGTTAGCTAGTGATGAAGACTTGTTATTTTATTGATGATGTATTTATGTTTAGACTTGGTTTAATGATGTTGTCTAAGACTTATTGTTTATATTTCCGTACAGATATTTAAGGTTAGTTTAACATGGGATTTGTATTATTATTCGGATGTTGTAACCCTTAAGGGGAAGATTTTATTTTTATCTATTGCATAGTTTGCATTTTTATGGGTAGATAGATAGATGATATTTGTACAGTGAACACCAAATCCCGTGGAATCGAGTACCTAGATTTGGGGGTGTCACAAGTTGGTATCAAAGCCGTAGGTTACGAACCTTAGGTGGGGGAACAACCTTAGGTAGTAGCCTTATAGAAAGAGGATAGTAATGGAAAACTCTTATCGAGTTCTAAGAAATTAATTTTTGTAATTCATTGAAGATAATAAAATACATTATGTGTTTATGTGTTAAAGTTTGTGTTAGATGATACGACTTAGTAACTAAAACTTAAAATTTTGTTGTCAGGATGTCGAATGTTGGAGAAGCTATTCAAGCTGGGGAGGAAGAACCCCGAGTACCTATAGTACCTACAGAGAAGGAAACCCGAGACATCCATGTTGTTAGGGAACATCTGATACAGAGGGAGTCATCTCCATTGATCACTGTTGTTGGTCAGGAGCATGAGCCCGAGACTGATCCTGAGGAGGATCCTGAGGAAGAGTTTGATGAGGAAGAGGAAGAAGAGGAGTTACCACGGTACGCTGTTGATGCTGAGATGTATGACACATTATACGACCGTAACTTTGAATTACAAGACGAGGTTCAGGAATTGACTGAGCGAGTGACAGTTCAGCAGACTACTTTAGAGGAGAAGGAGAGGGAGATTTTGACTCTTCATTCACGATTGGGAAATGTAGAATGGGATTTGGTCCATGAGAAGGGTCAAACCGAGGATAAGATCGAGGAGATAGAGAAGCTGAAGAAAGAACTGAAGGAAACCTCCGGAAGATTAAAAATAGCAGAGGAAGGATGGGTAAGAGAATCACGTCGAGCTGATCGTGCAGAAGATGATAGTCGTGCAAAGAAGGCGAAGATTGGGGAGACATACTCTATACTTAACAAGGCAATGAATGAGACTCAAGATCGAGTTTTGAGGTATCCCATCCAGTTCGAAGGACTTCCATTGTATATGATGGATCGCAGGACGATGTATCGCATCTTAGAAGAGGAGCATAGCAAGGCTATTCAGTACCTTGATCGGCAGTGATATGATTTGCTTAATTATGTGAAGAACTTAATTAGTTTTTACCGATGTATTTATGAACAAAGGAATAGTTTAAATGTTTTAAATCCTGTGGATTCTTTATTCTAGGATAGTTGATGTAAATAGCAGTTATGTTATCGTTTAATGTTAAAACTTTTGATTTGAATGAAAATATATCAAGTTGTTTGAGATGATGTATTAAATGAGTATGTTAATTGTTAAGAAATGTCTTAACTATTTAGAGAAATAAATAAAGTTCTAATAAGCGTTTATTTAACAGAAAAATATCGCCAAGGAGAAGACAACAACATCATCCGGCTCAGGAAGAGTCAACCAATAATAACAATAACGCCAATGCTAATCCCGTTCAGCAGCTGGTGAACTTACTAACTGGAGCCATGAATAATCAACCTCAAGCTCCACCAAACACAACGTTTAAAGACTTTAAGGCAGTGGGACAGCCAGAGTTCAAAGGTTCCATGAATCCAATCGAAGCTCAAACGTGGATTATGGAGACGGAGAAGGTTTTCGATGTTGTTAGGGTTAGAGAATACCAGAAGACCGCTTTTGCAATGTTTACGCTGAAGTCTGAGGCTAGCTACTGGTGGCAAGCAAACAAAGTGTGAGGAGGTGAAGGTGTAATTACGTGGGAGAGATTTAAAGAGATATTTTTTGAAATGTACTTCCCAACTAGTTCGCAGAATCAGATGGAGGTTCAATTTCTAGAACTAAAGCAGGGAAACATGAGCGTACCTGACTACATGGCTAAATTCAACGAGTAGGCAAGGTTCGCTCCGTACCAAGTACACACTGACGAGAGAAAAGCCAGAAGATTCGAACAAGGGCTAAAGCCTTGGGTATACAGCAAGGTATTAATGTTTCAGCTAAACACATTTGCCGGAGTATTGGAAAAGGCCATCCTCGCTGAAGGTGGAAGCGATGCGGTGACCAAGTATAATCAAGAGCAAAAGAAGAAAAGAGTGAGAATGAAGGTAACAACAAGACTGGTGGGAGTAGCACTGGGGGTAATCATAATCAGAAGAGGAAGTGGACGGATAACTCGTCAGCTGAAAGTCAACAAGGAGGGCAGAAGAAAAAGATCGAAGCATGCCCGACCTGCGGGAAAGCTCATCTAGGAGTTTGTATGAAGGGAAAGAGAGTATGCAACAATTGTGGTCAGGAAGGCCACATAGCACCTAATTGTCCTAACCCAAAGAAGGGTGCTTGTTTCACTTGTGGTTCGAAGGATCATCTAGCAAGAAACTGCCCTAAGAAGGGATCAGGAGGAGCAGTACCAGGAGATAACCGTGGAAATAACAGTGGAAATGTCTTAACCATCACCGGACCAACCGCAACAAACCAATCGACCGCCAGAACTTTCAATATGATAGTGCAGGACGCAATCCAGTCTCGTGATATGGTGTCAGGTATCATTCCGATCAATGAAATTAATGTTTATGTTTTATTTGGTTCAGGTGCTACTTGTTCCTTTATATCCGAAGACTTTGCTAATAGTTTAGATTTGCTTATGAATGAGTTGGAATATTCCATGAATATAGAAATTGCGAATAGAGAGATAATTCCTGTTAAGTACATGTTTAAGAACTGTAGGGTGGATATTAAGGGTAATATCATGAATGTAGATCTTATCCCTATTCGACTTGGGGAATTTGACGTTATTTTGGGTATGGATTGGTTATCCAATTATGGGGCGGTAATTGACTGCCAGAAGAAGCGTATTAACCTTATGACTCTGTCAAAGGTTGTGTTTTATGGTAGCAAGTCGCCTAGACAAGCGAGTTGTCTGACAATGATGCATGCCAGGAGGTTGTTAAGACAAGACTGTGTAGGATATCTAGCTTACATAGTTGACAGTCAAAAAGAGAATGCGAAGGTAGAAGAGATACCGATTGTGAGGGACTTCGACGACGTATTTCCAAACGATTTGCCAGGACTTCCACCAGATAGAGAGGTAGATTTCGTGATCGATTTGGCGCCCGAAACCGCTCCAATATCGAAGGCACCATACAGAATGATACCAGTAGATATGAAAGAATTAATGGTACAATTACAAGAATTACTGGATAAAAAGTACATTCAACTGAGCGTATAGGCGTGGGGAGCACCGGTGTTGTTTGTGAAATAGTAGGACGGATCGATGCGGCTCTGCATTGACTACAGAGAACTGAATAAGGTCACGATTAAGAATAGATATCCATTATCAAGAATCGACGATCTGTTTGATCAATTAAAGGGAGCAAGATACTTTTCCAAGATAGACTTGAGGAGTGGTTATCATCAACTGAAGGTGAGGCCAAAGAATGTATCGAAGACAGCGTTCAGAACGCGATACAGTCACTACGAATTTTTAGTAATGTCGTTTGGTCTAACGAATGCTCCTGCAGCATTTATGGGACTAATGAATGGTGTGTTCAAGTCGTTTTTGGACAAATTCGTGGTGGTATTTATAGACGACATTCTGGTATATTCCAAAACCAAAGAAGAACACGAAGAACATTTGAGATTAACGTTGGAAGTATTGGGAAGGGAGAAGTTGTACGCTAAATTTTTGAAATGCAGATTCTGGATCGAGCGAGTACAATTTCTTGGTCACATGATCGATAAAAACGGAATTTTGGTAGATCCATCTAAAGTCGAAGCCGTGATTAATTGGGATCAGCCGAGAACGCCGTCAGAAGTAAGAAGTTTTCTTTGATTGGTGGGATATTATAGAAGATTCATTCAAGATTTTTCCAAGATCGCAACTCTGTTAACGAATTTAACTCGAAAAGCTGTGGAATTTGTTTGGACGGAGAAGTGTGAGGAGAGCTTTCAAGAATTAAAGAAGAGGTTGAGTACGGCACCTGTGTTATCTCTTCCGGATGATACAGAAAATTTTATTGTTTTTAGTGATGCGTCGCATAAAGGACTTGGTTGTGTGCTGATGCATAAAGGTAAAGTCATTGCGTATGCATCACGACAATTGAAGGATTACGAGAACGGGTATTCGACCCATGATTTGGAGTTAGCTGCAGTTGTATTTGCTTTGAAAATTTGGAGGCACTATCTCTACGGGGAGAAGTGTGAAATATATACAGACCATAAGAGTCTGAAATATATTTTCACACAGAAGGACTTAAATATGCGTCAGAGAAGATGGTTGGAATTAATCAAGGATTACGACAATGAGATTTTATACCATCCGGGTAAGGCGAATGTGGTTGTCCAGGTCTTTAGCCACTGAAGTATCTCGTCGCAGCGCGGCTAATGCAAAGGGAACTGGCGCTGCAGCTCCAGTCTTAAGATCTAGACAATGAAGGATGGTTACAAGTAAAGCATGAATGGAAATTGTTTAATCAATGAACTAAGGAACTTAATAAAACATTATTGAGTCATGATTAAACCTTAAGTATGATCACTTTCGGTTAAAGTAAGTCAATTGCATATGAACGTAAGAACGACGTAATGGAACGCCGGCAGTGAAAAGTTGGTCAACCAAATTAGGTTTTGTAATTCCAATTGATTGAAACGAATAGTATAATGTACGTGTACTTAATGTACATGATTAGATTAACTTTAAATCACTTTTATAGTAGTAACGGTATGAATTTAAGTATGGATTAAGAATAATTAAACGAAGAATGTGAAGGATAATTAAGTAAACCATGAATGGTATTCAACGTTGGTACTTCACCAATGACGATCAAGTTTCGATTAATAATGTAAGGACGTCAGTAAGCCGTGAGGAAGGATGATTAACTAGAACTGAGTTGTATTAATGAAATAATTTTGATTAAGTTATAGAAAAGAAAGAAATTGGTAAGAACGATGTAAAAGAACGACGGCAAGTTGGAACCAATAATAACAAATCTAATACATGATTAGATTGAGAAGAAGGGTAAGATTCATTAGGAACTATGTATGTTCATTCATGACCTAATGTGGTATGTTGTGTGATTATGTGTTGTAGAGACCGTAAAGACTGAAAGGAAAAGTAAGTATACTGTAGCAGACGCTAAAGGCAAGTTTTTCTAAACGCTTGTCTAACCTTCGTGTTAGCCATGTTTTCAATGATTCATGTTATGAGATGCATGAATGGTTTTAAAGAAAAAGTCGATGCCAGTTTTAACTCGGCTAAACTAATCTTAAAGATTGATTGATTTATTTATAAGTCTTTCAATACAGAACTGTTAACGCTATCCAATGCCATGTATTTGGAACGGATTCAAGGTAAGCTTGAGAATGAATAAACAAATATATTTTTCATCGATTATTCGATGGGCACGCGAGATTACCAAAACTTAAACGTACATACGTTTAATGGATGTAGTGTTGATCAACATAGAGTACTATAAGTTGATCACCTAGAATTGCTCGTAAGCTATGTCGGACTTACGGACTTAGTGTCGGGTTGTCCTATTCAAAGAAAGTATGAACTGCTCATGGTCTAGGATCAGAATTGATGTTTTACTGAATATTGTCATTGTAAAACGTTTTGAAGGAAAAGAAGTGCTATTTTAAATTATCGATAATACTTCGTAACTATTATCCAGTAATTGAAGATATACGATTCCTATGTTTCAAGCATGTTGTTTAAATGAAATTGTTGTACTTGCTGAGCTTGTTATGCTTACTATTGCTTGAACCATATGAATGCAGCTAAGGACGAGCGAACCGAGGTTTCCAGTAGAGATAAAGGTAAGGCAAAGATAAATGATTAGTTTATCTTTTAATAGACTAGTAAGTTTATGTATTATATTATGATGAACAAAGAATGTAATTGTGTAAGAACTTGAGAACGAGATTTATTATTATTAATGTAATAAGAATGTCGTTGGAACACACATTTTGATGTCGTTTCAGTAGAATGAATGTACAGTTTTGAGTACCATGTAGCACCAATTGTCGGGTTGGAAGATACCCGAATTTGGGGACGTCACAGGTTGGTATCAAAGCATTAGGTTATAAAACTTAAGGGGGGAAGAACCTTAGGCTAATAACCTCGTTAAGGAAGGAAACGACCGAAGGAAGTAAACTTAAGTACGAAAGATTTAAAAGATGGAAATTAACCCTAAATAAATTAAATATGATTTGTGCATATACAATTATGTGTTATGTACTAATCAACATGTTATGTGTTATTGTAGGATGTCGATCGATAGCTTGATGTATAGAGATATACACGTGGCGAGCGAAGAGTTAGTGAACGGAGTAGAGCCTGTACCCATGCTAGTAGCGAAGGTACCATTAGTAATTCTAGAGGAGTCAGAGTCAGAGTTAGAGGAGTACTTTTCTAAGGAGAACTACTCCAAGGGAGAGATGGATATAGCATCATATATTAATATGATGAGCGATGTGAAGGAAGAAAGAGAGGTAACATCGGTTACTACGGTGGTACCTACACAAGAGTCATCACCTCCAGACGCAATGAGAGCATTGGATCTGGCAGTGCTTGATAGGAATGTGCAACTGAGTACAGTTGTGCAGAGTCAGAATGAAGAGATTAGTGCTCTTTATATAGCGAAGGAGTCTGTAGAAGCAGATTTTGAGTCCGAGCATGATGAGAAGGTGCTCATGATAAATAAGGCTAAGGATTTTAAGAGGGAGGCCGATGAGCTTCGTAAAGAACTAGGGGAGAAGGATCGGAAGATAGCACGGATGTCTTACATCCATAAGAGTGCTCATAAGGATTTCAAGCTAAAAGTTGCTTGTCATCCCATGGAGTCAGGACAAACCCATCACACTATTAGTCGGGACACTGTAGTGATGATTGCGAATGAGAAGCACGAGGACACTGTTATGTATTATTAGAATGTTAGAATTATAAATATCTGTGTAGCGACGTAAAACCCTCTTTTGTATAAAATGGTAGTCTTTTTGTAAATCCCAACTTTTCTGGAGGTCAATTACGGAAAAGAAATGTAAAAGCTTTTGGCTATGGAAGCAAATTGTAAATAGTTTTGACTATGAAGAAGCATATGAATATAATGAAGTTTCATTTAATATGCTTTGTTCTGGTATGAGTTGGTATGTGGTGAATAATAACGAAGTAAGTAAATAGATAAAAAATGAAAAAAAAAAAAATTAGCATAATGCCGCCAAGGAGAATACAACGTAATCAGGAAGCAGAATCACGTAGTGATAACCAAGGGGGTCAGAACAACCCTATGCAAGAGTTCGTTAATTTATTAACGGCCGCAGTTAATCAAACCGGGGGTAGAGTACCCGCGGGACCTAGGATAGCCAGAACGACTATCTTTAAAAAGTTTAAAAGCATAGGTTCGCCGGAGTTCAAAGGAACGACGGACCCAATAGAGGCCCAGACATGGGTAAAAAAAATAGAGAAGGCATTTGTCATTACAAATGTAGCTGAGGTGCAAAAGATTTCTTTTGCGACTTACATGATGAAAAGGGGAAGCCAACTTTTGGTGGGAAGCTCACCAGGGTGGGGCTAGAACAGATGCGGTAACGTGGGAACAATTCAAGAAGGTTTTCTTTGAGAATTATTTCCCTACAAGCATGCAGGGGAAGATGGAGACTAAGTTCTTAAAACTTAAATAAGGGGACATGACGGTTCCCCAGTATGCGACCAAATTCAATGAATTGGTAAGATTTGTTTCACATCAAGTGGGCACTGAGGAGAGGAAGGCTCGTAGGTTTGAGCAGGGCCTGAAACCCTTGCTCTATAGTAGGATTTCAGTGTTCCAATGTGTTTCCTATGGGACTATTCTGGAGAAGGTGATTATAGCAGAGGATGGTAGTGAGGCGTTGACTCAATACCACAAAGAGAGGAAGAATAAGAGCAAGAGAGAGTGAGGAACCAAGGCAGAGGGTTCCAGTGGTAGTGGCAGTATGTAAGACATGTGGAAAGACTCATCTAGGAGTCTGTCTGAAAGGGAAATCTGTTTGTTAGAACTGTGGACAGAAGGGTCATATATTACCCAATTGTCCTAATCCTAAGAAAAACCATGGCAAGAAATTGCCCAAAGAAGGGGTCGGAGGAGAGTAAGGGTGTTAGTAGTTGTAAGGGGTCGAGTAGACCTATGGGCCGTAATTTTAATATGACAGTCCAAGATGCGGTTGCATCAACGAATTTAGTAGCGGGTATCATTTTAGTCAATACAATGAATGCTTATTTGCTGTGTGATTGGAGTGCTACTTTTCTGTTATAGCATGTGAATTTGCTAAGTGATTAAGTTCATTCCCGAAGGGAAATATAAATACATTTAAGCGTTAAGGTAGAAAAGGAGAAAATAATTCTCATTAAATATATTGTGGAAATGATTTTATGAATAAGAAAGGTAAGCAAGTATCGGTAGATAAGTACCGATAAAGTTAAGAGAATTTGAAGTAATTCTCGGTATGAATGGGTTGATTAACCATAGAACTTTAATAAATCATCTAAGGAAAAGTGTGAATCTTCGGTTTTCTAGGAAAGCCCAAGGTAGTAATTTATGGTAATAAATTACCGGAATTTTCTTGTTGTCTAACCATGACACAATCTAGAAGGATGTTAAGATAAGTTTAGGTTGTGGTACAATCATAACCTTTGATGGTTGACATATGGGAGTTGGGCTAAACAATTCCTTTAGAGAGCGAAGGTATATACGAAACTGGCAACCGATCTAACTCACTGTGATGACAGTGTAGATGAGACGAGAACTTGTTTGTTGGTCATTTGTGGGAAACCACTCAGAGTACCATATGGACTACTAGTAGAGAAGCGATGTGTGCTGAGACCTAGAGAAGTAATAAGAAGAGGATAAGAATGTAAATCATCAAAGATGATGAACATATTAAGTAATATATCTCCGTATGTCATGAAACTGTAAGCTGGTAATGAAAGTAGGTCGCATAAACTTAGGTCGAAGAAAAAAAAATGTGAACCCTAAGAAGTAAAGTTAAGTAAACCAATGTGTAAGTCAAATATATGACTAATTGGTTAACGGTTAAGAATAAATAATCGTTGCCCAGGATCGATGATCTAATTGATCAGTTGAAAGGGACAAAGTATTTTTCCAAGATAGATTTGTGTATGGGGTATCGTCAGTTGAAAGTGAGGAAGAGGGAAGGTACCTAAGATGATGTTCAGAACTCGTTATAGTTATGACAAGTTTCTGGTTAAGTCGTTTGGGTTGACTGATGTACTGAAGTTAGATTTTATGTAAGGGGCGCTGAGCAAGTCAGTGGAAAATTGATAGGTATGTTGGGAATGAGACGTGAGAAAGGAAAGATAAGTAAAACACATGTATTGTCTTTATCAGATAATACAGAAAATTTTGTAGTGTATCTTGATGCTTCGCATAGATGACGAGATTGCATACTCATGGCAAGGTCATTGTGTATGCAACACGCCAGTTAAAGGATTATGAGAAGGTCTATCCTACTTATGATCTATAATTGGCAACGGTAGTTTTGAATTAAAAATCTGAAGATAGTATTTATACAGGGAGAATTGTGAGATATACACGGACTCTAAGAGTTTGAAATATATCTCCACATAGAAGTAGTTGAAAATGAAGTACAGAAGGTGATTAAAATGGATAAGAGATTACGACTGTGATATGTTATATCATACAGGGAAGGTAAACATAGAAGCCGACGCGTTGAGTAGGAAGGGTAGGGAAAAGCTATCAATGTTAACGACTCAGAATGAGTTAATAACGGAGATGACAAGCATAGAGTTAGAAGTTAAATTGCGGAATGGAGTAGTAGAAATGTTATTCACAATGTAGACTCAATTCACAATAATGGAACGAGTTAAGTAAGTACAATTAGGTAACGAGGAATGGAGACGAATGAAGAAGAGGATGCAGGATAAAGAGAAGATCAAGTATCATCTCGTTTTGAAGGAGGAATTTGAGTTCCAAATAAATCCAAGTTAAAAGAAGGACTAATGAAAGGAGGGTAACGTAATAAGTTAATAAGTGTTTAACTTTCGACTCAAATTATTGATAGAAAGTGACAAGTCATGTGAAATAAGATAATACCTTCGGTGAAGGTGAAATGAAAGAACCACAATGTCGAAGAAACATTGTGGGAACTCGAGATTAAAATGAAGAAAACTTTTTCTCATTTGTTTATATAATTATAGCGAGATTCTGGGGACAGAATCCTTATAAGGGGGGAAGAGTGTAACGCCCCAGAAAATCGAGCAAATTGTAAAATAATTTTTTTCAATTAATAACAAATAAAATTATATTATATGTGATAATAAGATGAAGGTTGTTCTATCACCTAACAATGTTGGAACGTCGTAGTATTTCGGCTACATGAATGAATTAAAGTGTTTGAATTTTCAAGACAAAAATAAAAGCTTTCCGGGAAATTTTTTGAAAAAAAAACACTATTCACGCATTTCTGCTCGGGAATTATTTTTGAACTTCCAAGAAATACGTAAAGATAGAATATTGAGGTGAGATAGAATATCCAATAATATTTCAGTTATGAAAAATGCAGTATTTCACCTGTGGACTTGAAACCTAACGGTTAGGAAAAGTGATTTCCGAGAAGGAATTTAAATGTGTATAATGAATTAAAGCGATGATCGCATAATACATAGGTATTGTATGAGGTAATGAATACGAGTATGATACGAGATATTATACGAGTATGTATG
Source organism: Panax notoginseng (assembly GCA_016801055.1). NCBI lineage: Eukaryota > Viridiplantae > Streptophyta > Magnoliopsida > Apiales > Araliaceae > Panax > Panax notoginseng. The sequence continues at coordinate 120,938,720 of CM029022.1, forward strand.
AATGATGGTATATCGTATATCATGAATTAGTATATGAGTTAGAATACGAGATTAATACATAAATTATACGTTATAAGGCTTTAAGCCAAATGGTTTGAACTTGTAGGATTGTGTAGCAATTTATGAAAGTCCAATAGAATTAATGTGCAAGACCAAGTGTTTGTAATGTGAAGCCCAAGGTAATTTAATGTGCAAGCCCAATGTATAAGTAGGGTAATTAAACCCTAAGCCTAAACTATTAATCCAATGGGTTAGGGTGACCCATGGGGTAACCCATGATCACATGGGTGATTTTGGTGGCCAAGAAACAAGTGTGATGAGCAAGTAGACTTAAGGGTTAAGCAAAGGATAGGTTAAGAAAACTTAATGGCTAAGGAATATGATGAGCAAGCAAAGGATAAAAGTTATACTAAGCAAGTTAACTTAATGGCTAAGTGTTGTGATGAACAAATAATTCATGTGAGGAGCAAGTTAACTTAATGCCTAGGTAATGAATAGTAAGGAGGTGGAAGTGGTTTATTGTCTAAACTACTCTCATTTAGGATTTCCTATAAATAGAAGGAGAGATAACTCTTTGTTGGTTGTTCATTCATTCAATACTTTATAACTTATAAGTTGAGAGCTTATTTACTTGAGAAAAAAAGCTAGAAAGCTAGATTTCATAATTCAAGAAGCAAGGAGAAGAGTAAAGATTAACCAAGTGATATTCAAGGGTAAGCAATTTTGAACCATGATGCTCTTTCTCTTAATTTGTTAGAGAAGTAGGTAGTGGTAGAACATGTATGCTAAGGAATGATAAGAATGATTAATCAATAGACTTAAGTCGTATAAGTCATGAATAAGCTATTCGTAATCATTTAAGTTATGAACCAAGGAAGAATTTGTAGGAACTTGTAACATGCTTTACATTAATGAAGTTGGTATGATAAGAAGAGGCAAGGAGGATGGTCAAAAGACTTAATCTATCATAAGTCATGAGAAATGAAATGTTATGTAGTTTATACTTTTATAAGTTACAAACTCACAAAGAACAAGCAAGAACTTATCATGTGTATAAGTGAATGAAGTATGTACGTCAAGATATTAGTATGATAGATTGAATCCATTTAAAATGAAGAACAAATCTTAAGAAACGAAGTTTTGCCAGAATCCACGCGAATAGATGATAGTCGTCGACTTCGAGAAAATCTCATAATGGAAGTCAAATTTTGTTATTGAGCTCGGGAACATTGGTTTTCGATGGAGAATAGTCTTATTTGGCATTCTAGAGTTGCGGACTCAAAAATGACTGAATTTCGACTTAGAACGAAGAAACGAGCGTTGAACGTTCACGAACGTTTATCGTTTTCGTTAAAAATGGACTAATCGGTGAATTTTTAGTTAGCAAAGTCAAATAGATAAAATTCTTGCATGAACACGTAGAGTATGTAATTTGTGAACCGTAGGCTCTTGAACAAACCAATTCAGACTTATAACGAATAAGTTACGAGCCCGGGAATCTCACAAAATCAAAAATCTGTCAAAATTATCTGATGCACAGAGTCCGCGCCGCAGCGCGACTCATGGCATAACAGCCCGCGCCGTAGTTTGAGGCCGAGGCATGATGCACTGTTAGTTGGTGCCGCAACGCGGTCATAACAAAGAGGACTCGCGCCGCAGCGCCGAGTCTGGGTCTTTAGTCATTGAAGTATCTCGTCACAGCGCGGCTAATGCAAAGGGAACTGGCACCGTAGCTCCAGTCTTAAGATCTAGACAATGAAGGATGGTTACAAGTAAAGCATGAATGGAAATTGTTTAATCAATGAACTAAGGAACTTAATAAAACATTATTGAGTCATGATTAAACCTCAAGTATGATCACTTAGGGTTAAAGTAAGTTAATTGCATATGAACGTAAGAACGACGCAGCGGATCGCCGGTAGTGAAAAGTTGGATAACCAAATTAGGTTTTATAATTCCAATTGATTGAAACGAATAGTAGAATGTATGTGTACTTAATGTATATGATTAGATTAACTTTAAATCACTTTTATAGTTGTAACGATATGAATAAACATATGTATTTTTCATCGATTATTCGATGGGCACGCGAGGTTGCCAAAACTTAAACGTACATACGTTTAATGGATGTAGTGTTGATCAACATAGAGTACTATAGGTTGATCACCTAGAAGTGCTCGTAAGCTATGCCGAACTTACAGACTTAGTGTCGGGTTGTCCTTTTCAAAGAAAGTATGAACTACTCATGGTCTTGGACCAGAATTGATGTTTTATTGAATATTGTCATTGTAAAACGTTTTGAAGGAAAAGAAGTGCTATTTTAAATTATCGATAGTACTTCGTACCTATTATCCAGTTATTAAATATATACGATTACTATGTTTCAAGCATGTTGTTTAAATGAAATTGTTGTACTTGCTGAGCTTGTTATGCTTACTCTTGCTTGAACCATATGAATGCAGCTAAGGACGAGTGAACCGAGGTTTCTAGTAGAGATAAAGGCAAGGCGAAGATGAATGATTAGTTTATCTTGTAATAGACTAGTAAGTTTATGTATTATATTATGATGAACAAAGAATGTAATGGTTTAAGAACCTGGGAACGGGATTTATTATTATTAATGTAATAAGAATGTTGTTGGAACACACATTTTGATGTCATTTCAGTAGAATGAATGTACAGTTATGAGTACCGTATAGCACCAATTGTCGGGTTGGAAGATACCCAGATTTGGGGGCGTCACAATAATTGTTCTTAAATATAATACTAAAGATTTCATTGTCCAACAACAAAATACAAATAATGTTTCTAACAAGAACTGGAATACAATAACAACTTATTGACTTAATTAATAGATTTGCCCGTTGGCATTGCTAAACTATAAGTTTCTATGGCTAATGTAGCAACCTTTATTTTATTTTCCACACATATGATTACTTATCTTTGTTTAGCTTTCTACTTCTGCTTGGTCCCTTCATAAATCTATATTTATGATAACCAAAGCCGGTATCCAATACCCAAGTAGAACCTTGAATTAAAGAGAAATTTATTTCAATCATGAACAAAAACTATATTTGTAACCGAAACTTCACTAAGCTTCTTCTGGTTAGCCTCTACAAGATACTTCTCGTAGTTTTTTTTCCAGTGTCCTGGCTTATTGCAGTGGAAGCAAACTCCTTTACCATCCGTATCAGTTTTGTTCTTATTATCCTTTGTTTTTGCATTTTCTATTTACCTTCTTAGAATCGTTCTTCTTTTTAGAAGATCCTTTGGCCCCTACCAGTAAGACTTAGTCTTTCTTGGTTGGAAAGTGACTCTCAACATTTTTTAACATATTAAGCAAATCAGCGAGGCTGATATCTAGCTTGTTCATATAAAAAATTCACATCAATTGTGAAAGGAGTCCAGGAGAGAGTGCAAGATCAAATCTTGGCTCAACTCTCCATCCATGACAAAACCCGTTGTCCTAATTGATCAATCAAATTGATTATGTTTAGGGCATGTGTATGTACTATAGTGTCATTAGTCATTCTAGATCAGAAGAGCTCCTTAGATATCTGATATCTATTAGTCCTACTTTCTTCACCATCAACTACTTGACGTGCAGGAGTATAGTAGGAGTATCCATAGTTTCATGCTGATGTTGAAACTCGTTACTCATGGATGCGAGCATAATGCATTGAGCTAACTGTGCATCATCTTGCACTTTCTAAAAGTAGCAATCTCTTCCTCAGAGGCTTTGTCTGCAACCATTGCAGGGGTAGGCTTATTAAGGACATAAGATAACTTTTCAGCTATGAGAACTATTCTCAAATTCCTAAACCAATCCGTTTAATTCGGTCTGATTAATTTAGCAACTAATATGCTACGCAGTGATAGTAATTTTAGACATTGTAAAATTATGTAAATGAATTTGTAATTAATAACATTTTAGCATACATTCTTTTATTAATTACCAAAATAATTTAGGTCTTTTTTAAAATTGGTATCTCCCACTATTTTCTTCAAAATATATTACCCTCACTTATATAGTTCGGCAAAATCTAATTAAAGATTTGCTAGTGAAAATAAGGATTCCATTTCAAATGTATATAGCCTTGTGATGACACAACAAACTATATATAAATAAATAGGTAGACAACTCTGGTCAATTACATCATCATGTAACTCCTTTGTTTTGCCCCTTAGATTATTTTGATCAAGTGGTGGCACATCCGAATCAAAATTATTCAAGTTAAGTCCAACCTAGCACTCCATATATTTTAAAAATATATATATATTATCCTTGTGGTGACACAACAAAATAATATTATTCAATTTTTCTTATAAGCATCAAATGTGATAAAATTAACATCTCAAAGAATTAAGATAAGCCTTGTGGTGACACAACAAACTTATAATAATTAATTGATACTCTATTATTTTTATCATGCTAGAAGGCGACGTTTGATATTCTAAATATCTTTGAACGCTTATGACTTAATATAAAAAATTTGAGGGGTTTGTTATTAATTTATTTCATCTTGTTTAGCGCGCATGCACATATATATAAATAAAATACGCGTTATATTAATTAACATGCGAAGCATATTTGCATAATATATATATATATATATATATATATATATATATATATATATATATATACACACCGGATCCGGTCCGGGAGTCCGGATTTTCTTAAAATCCGGACCTTTTTTTTTTTTTTTTTTTGCTTTTTTTTTTCAAAACAACTAAAAAAAAATATTTAATATTTTATGGAACTGAAATTTTTTCATAATATAATGTTTTGGGTGTGTTTTGAATACCTATACCAAAAAGTGGTGGTACAGTCTGCACAGACTGTACCACCATATTTTGTTATACGTACCCAAATCACGCCCAAAACACTTTATTATGAAAAAATTTCAATTCCATAAATTTTTTTTTTTTTTTTAGTTGTTTCAAAAAAAAAAAAAGCAAAAAAATAAAATAAAATAAAGGTCCGGATTTTATAGAGTCCGGGATCCCGGACTGGATCCGGACTCTATATATATATATATATATATATATATATATATATATATATATATATATATATATATATATATATGTTTATATAAGCATGCACATATAGAATACTATATTCTACCCGGATTGATTATGAACTTTATTCTAGTTTAATTTACTAGAGCCACCAAGTGAACCAAAAGGTCAAACCTAGGGTGCAAAAATTAATATTTAAATATAACTATTAAATTTAAACATGTGCTCCATTACAAATGGGTCTTCAAGCGCTCCTTGCTCCTTGATCTCTAATTTTTCAAAATAATTCTAACTATTCTTATTACAAAACTATTTAAAATAAATAGAAACCTTGATCGGCAGTCAAGGGAAAGTACATTGGGGGAAGATAGAATTTACATTAAGAAAAAATTAGAGAAGACGAGGTACGCAGACCCCATTTAATAAAACACATACATTCAAACATCCAACTAAAATAAAATTCAATCACATTGGTCAATAGTATGATCAATTCCATTTATTATCATACCCATAACCATATGCAACAATAAATAACATTCATCTCAAGAATAAAATGAATATTCCCCAACCAACGAATATTTTATAAGAATTTGCTTACTTTGCAAAATTTATAAATATAACTCACAACTATAATATTATATCAAATCCGCACCATAATATTCAAAATGAGATTTAGAGAAAAATTAATCTTTATTCATAAAAGTTGGGGTCTTACAACCTCCCCTTCTTATGACATTTTATCCTCGAAATTGGTGTGCATACCTGGTATGTCGAAGAGGTGAGGATACCTTGATTTCATTTTAGATTCTAACTCTCAGGTCATTTCCTCAACATCGTGGTTTCTCCACAAAACTTTGACTTGAGGTTTAACCTTGGAGCGTAGAATATGTTCCTTCTTATCCAAGATTTTAATAAGTACCTCTTCATACGTTAAATCTTCCACTATCTTGTCTGGTTCTAATTCAATAATGTGGTTTAGGTCTTTCGCATATTTATGTAACATAGATATGTAAAAAATGTTATGAACACGAGACATACTTGGTGGTAAGACGAGTCTATAGGCCACAGTTCCTAGTCGATAGAGGATTTCAAATGGGCCAATGAATCGAGGATTGAGCTTTTTTCTCTTTCTAAATCTCGTAACTCCTTTTCATGGAGCAACACATAACAACACATGATCTCTAACATTGAATTCTACGTCCCTTCGATGAAGATCAACATAACTCTTTTGTCGATCTTGTGAGGTTTTTATACATTGCCGGATCTTTTGAATCTTTTCCATTGTAATGAGTACCAATTTCGGTCCCAACAACATTGATTTATCCACCTCATCCCAGCATACTGAAGAATGACACTTTCGTCCATACAACGCCTCGAATGGAGCCATACCTATACTTGCTTGAAAACTATTATTATAGGAGAATTCCACTAATGGCAAGAACTTGTACCAACTTCCTTTGAAGTCTAGGACATAGAGTCTTAATAGATCTTCAAGAGTTTGAATAGTCCTCTCTGACTGCCCGTCCGTTTGAGGATGATATGTCGAACTGAATCGTAAATTCGTGCCTATAGCATTTTGCAAACTAACCCAAAATCGTGAAGTGAATCTTGGGTCTTGTTCAGAAACTATGGATACTGGCACACCATGAAGTCTTACAATCTCGTTTATATATATATATATATATATATATATATATATATATATATATATATATATATATATATATATATATACGAGCAAGATGTTTAAGTGAATAAGTTTCTCGTATAGGTAAGAAATAAGCAGACTTCGTTAATCTATCAACAATATCCCAAATTGCATCTATGTCTTGAGAAACCTTGAGAAGACCAGTAACGAAATCCATGGTAATGTGCTCCCACTTCTATTCTGGAATTTTAAGTGGTTGCAATGGACCTTTTGGCACTTAATACTCTGCTTTGACACGTTGATAAGTTAGGCACCTTGAGATAAACTCCACGATCTCTCTTTTCATATTGATCCACCAAAATGTATGTCGAATATCATGATACATTTTGGTACTTCCAAGATGGATTGAAAATGGTGTGTTGTGTGCCTCCATCATGATTTTATACTTCAAATCAGAGTCGTTAGGAATATAAAGTCTGGAGTTGACTCGAAGTATTCCTTCTTCATCGATTCTTGCTTCCGGAATAACACCTTCTTGTACTTTCTTCTTCATACGCATCAGCTCCAGGTCTGTAGCTTGAGCAGCTTTAACTTTATCGATTAAAGTCAGTTCTACTCGTATATTTAACATCATCACGTGGGTCCCTAGAGGCTTTAACTCTATCTCTATCCTTTGTAAGTCATATCAAATGGGCCTTTGCGTTGACAATATCGCACTCGTAGCCGCATATGATCTTCTACTCAACGCGTCAGTTAACACGTTCGCTTTTCTAGGATGCTATTGAATGGTATGATCGTAATCTTTTAACAGCTCGAGCCAACGTCATTGTCGCATGTTGAATTCCTTTTGGGTGAAGAAATATTTGAGGCTTTTATGATCCGTATAGATCTCCACTTTCTCCCTATATAGGTAATGTCTCTAGATTTTAAGCGCAAAAATGACTGCTGCCAACTCTAGATCATGAACAGGATAATTCCTCTCATATTCTTTGAGTTGTCGTGAGGCATAGGCTATGACTTTTTCATATTGCATGAGAACACATCCTAACCCTCTGCTTGAAGCATCGCTGTAGATGACAAATCCCTCCGAACCAGATAGTATTATCAGAACAGGTGCTGAAATGAGTCTCATTTTGAGTTATTAAAAACTCTTCTCACATTCCTCACTCCAACCGAATTTTGTATCTTTTCGAGTCAGCTGAGTTAATGGAGTAGCGATTTGAGAAAATCCTTCCACGAATCTTTGATAATAACCAGCTAAGCCCAGAAAGCTACGTACTTCAGTCACTGACTTAGGTTGCTCCCAGCTTTGTATTGCTTCAATTTTCGCTGGGTCAACAGATATTCCGTGATTGATATCACGTGCCCAAGGAATGCTATTTCGTCAAGCCAGAACTCGCATTTCTTCAACTTGGCATATAACTTATTTTCACGAAGCTTTTGGAGTATCAGCTTCAAGTGTTACTCATGATCTTCACAGCTTTTGGAGTAAATGAGGAGGTTATCAATAAAGACAACCACAAAATTATCCAAATATTCTTTGAATACTCGATTCATCATATCTATGAAAGCAACAGGAGCATTAGTCAATCCAAAAGGCATGACTAGGAATTCGTAATGCCCGTACCGAGTTCTGAAAGCAGTCTTTGGAATGTCATCAGTTTTATAAAAGTAGTATGCACACAAGTCAATTATGTTTGATGATAAAGCATATACTTTGTAACAATCTTATTTATTTATTAATAAAAAGTATTAATTTATTAAAGGCTTTTAATTATCTACATGATGTTGTTTTATAACATGTGATAAACCTATAGTTTTAAGCAATGCTTTTAGAATAATGATGATGATCATTCTAATGAGATCTAAATTCTTAAAAAGCTTAAAACTAAAATAGTTCCCAATCGTTGGATTACTAAATTAGGGATTAGTGAATCCGGATAGATTAGTACATACGTTACTTGCTCATTGGATGAAGATGATTGATCTCATGATCATTTGTGTGGAGACACTAAAGCAAGTATGTAGGTGCTTATTAGAGAATAAGTTCACTGAACGTGGCTCGCTAAGGAATACCTAATGGAGTTTTACTTACCTGTCAATAGGAATTCCTATAGTGATAGTAGTACAAGTGATCCTTGGACTTGAGATCATCATAGTATCTTGTGCATGATGAATTATACTTTGGCTTATTCCTTAAGACCCTTAGGATATATCAAAGGGTATGCTTGGGTATAATAAGTTGTACATGGAGATAATGTATGATCAATAAATAGTCTACTGTTTCTAGTAAAAGAAGAGAAATGTTCTATGTGATTCGATAAATGACAACCTTGTAGTCCTTGGCCAATGCAGAATAAAATTAGAAAGGAGTTTCTAATTTGCATTATTTGAAGTTGTGCGTTTAAGAGTCGAAATACATATAATTAAATAAAATAAGACTTGACAGTAATTCCATGTCTTATATTTAATTGAGACATTATATGGTGGAAGGATTGAATTATACGGTAACTATTTACTCAAAGGTTCTTTTATGATTAATGTTTAAATCTATATTATCTGGAAAGTCGTTGATCGCTAGGGAGTCTTATCCCTATTATAGAATAAATAATATTTCTTTAAATAAATTAATAGTTTAAGTTATTTATTTAAATAAGATTAGAATTGTTCTAATTGATTTATTCACACCCGGTTTAATATAGAGAACCTAAAGGGTCACACCATAAAAGGAAGATCAATTATTTAAGAAGTTAATGACATAATCGTAATAATAAGTTAAGTATATTTAATTTAATCTTTGGTGATAGAATAAATTAAATAGCTTAATATTTATTATTTAATATTTTGGAAATATTAAACATAAATTAATAAGAGGAGTCTTATTGTTATTATTACTATTATTTTTTTTGATTTCTAAAGGAGTTTAAGAATTAATTAATAAAAATACTCTCAAATATCCTAATAAGATTAGGAGGCTAATTAATTAAAAGAGTTTAATTAATTATTCCTAATAAGATTGGGAGCCTAATTAATTAAAGGAATTTATTTAATTAAAATAAAACTCAATTCCTTAATTGTTAAGGAGGGTTGCCCACATCTATAAATAAGAGGAGTCTTATTATGGGTGAGGGTGGTTGATGTTTTCATAGAATACGTAATTCCAATAGTTAGGAGAGTATACATTTTCTATAAGAGATAAAAAAACTAGAGTTTTGCCAAATACCCATCTTCTTGAATTTTTCTTCTTCCTTGGTGGATCACCTCTAGAGGCCAAACACTTGGGTGGCTAACGTTGATCAAAGGAAAGAACCAAACCTGATGGATTCAAGTTGAACGCAAAAAGGATTTGAAGGTGAACATGTACCTGAGGAAGCTCGAATCTTCAAGAATATGATTCTTATTCTTTATCTTCAAGAATATAATTGTGCATAAAGGATAATCCAGGTATATGGTTTGTAAAATTTTTAAACTCTGATTTTCTATGCTTCCTCTTAATTTGTGCAATTTGATTGCGTTCATGAATATTACAAATCTAACATTTTAATCTTTAACTGATGATATCCGGAACGAAGATCTGTAATACCCGAGAATTTCTACGTCTTATTAAATGAATATATTAATGGAAATGAATATTTATTTGAATTTAAATGATTTTATGTTACGAGATGAGTTAACTCAATTATATTGAATAATTGAACAATTGAGAATATATGGAGTTTGCGACGAACTCGTTGAAAGCCTTGTGTGACACAGTAATGGAAAATATTAATAATGATATTAATCGACGAAGGAATTATTAAGTGAACAATTAATTAATATTAATCGTTAATTGTTATTGTAGAATGTTAATTAATTGTTATAGAGATCACTAATTACATTAATCAACGAGGAATGGATTAATTAATATTAGTGTTGATTAATCAATAAGATGAATAAATTATTTATTTGGCATAAAACAAATAAGTAAGTTATTAATATGATAAGATTATATTGATTGTTTTTTGCAAGTGTGCAATAATTAAATATATAAAATATATGGAATACAATTATATTATATAGTATAGAATGACACTCATGTGACTATACTATATATAGCAATCATATATTAAAATTTATTAAACTATATAGTAAAGTGTAAGAAATTATAAGTTGCATAAATAATTGCTTATGTGACAATAATTGTGAGTGGAAACATTAAAAGATGTACTCTGTCAAAGAATGACAAATTATTCCAATAAGTAAGTCTAACTAGAATAATAAAGTTTTAAGGAGATATTAAATTACTAGTGGGTAATTAAATAGAGTCCATACATGTTATAAATAATAATTAGACTAGAATAATGTACATAGATTGTATGATGTGGGTGCATAAATAATCCCTAACTTTCCATTGTGTAGTAGCATTAGCACATTAAAATTTCATTTTGGGAGCATAAGAGAACAAACTAAGCATTATACAATACAGTTACTAAGAATTAAACCTTGCCCCAAATTAAAAGTCTCAGTTGCTAGTTGCATATTAGGCCAATGGCCCATCCCCTACTATTACGTGAAACTCAGCAAAACAAAAAAGGCTAAGAGGAAAATAATGAAGCTAGAGATGGCTGTGATGATGGCTAAGAATTGGCAGTTGGCCAACCCTTCTATACCCAGCATTTCTTCTTAATCTCCATTGAATCAAACCATGGAACAAAGCCATGGACTGGGCAGTCATTTCTATATAAATGGCAGCCAAATCCTTCTCATTCTCCGTTGCTTGAAAATTGTGTAATAAGTGTAGGAAGAGAGTGAGTGTTGCTGAAGATTGAGGGAACATACTTAGTGCAATTAAGAATTCCATTAAGGCTTCAAGAGGTATAAAATTTTGTTCTTAGTTTAAGTTTTTGTCAAATTCTTGCAATCCTCATGAAATCTCTATTAATTGATGTAGAATAGCATGCCATTATGTTATCTGGGTTTGTTTGCATGTCTAAGAGTTGTATAATGGTTCTAAACTCAGGTTTGACGTTGGTTATGTTGGAACTCTGCCGAAGCAGAGTCCTTATTCTTCGTTCTGATCAAATTGGCGCGGTCGCGCCACTTCTACAGTACATGACAGCGCGGCCGCGCCGGCTGCCAGTCTTGTGTACTGATTTTTGTGATTCTATCTTGGTCTGAGTAGGCTATGTTAATTAGTTCATGCATATAAATAACCTGCACATGTGGACTGAGATTTCTATGCATATAGTAAGCCATGTTAGTTGATTTTAGTTTGATTATTCAAAGAGGACTTGAAGAGTTGAAAACTAGTTTTGATAAACCTTTTTCAAAAAATATGTCCTGACTTTATATGCCAACGTATCGAGTTCTGATATACATTAAAATGTGACCAATGTATTAGTTACCTTGTTGGTGAGGGTATGATGTAGTCAAGCATGAATTAAAAGAAAAAGTGCAAGTAAAAGACTATATTAGCTATGTGTACATGAACTATGCATAAACTAAGTTTTGAACTTCAAAACATACCTATGTGACCTATTATGTGATTATGGAAACATATTATGGAATATGTGAACTTACCTTACATGCTTGAATAAGTTTTACTAATGGAAACTTAAAGTTTTGAAAACAAACTTGATAAACTCTATATACGCTTTGAGTTAAGATTTGTGAGCATGCTTATGTGGTTTAACTTGTGTGTGTGAGACATCATGATTAAGTGGGTCATGCATATAAATGTAATTGCCTTGGATGCCTAACTAGACACATGCACGAGAAAAGGGGAATATGACAAGTCTAAATGGTGTAACATTTCATGACATGAACTACATTACTAATCTAATGCAAACATGAGTTGTTGAGACCTATGGATCATATAGTATGTGTTTAATGATCAAATGTAAGAAAAATTACGAACTTAACACTTAAAGTCTTGATTAAATGAGTATAGATGGTGACCTATGATAATGCTATAATATGAGGTCAAACTTGGTTATCCATATACTAACATATGTGTTTTGCATGATTATTTATGTACGTGCAAGTCGGGTGTGCACTGACTGCAATAACCTGATATTTTCTATATAAATAAATGAGAAGTTTTGCATATAATTTTTTTTTAAAGATGAGAATATGTGGCAGGTAATGTATATCTATATATGTGATAAATAAAATTTATTTATTACATGAATAATTTCAAATAATTTTATTCTAGAATTATTGATCATTATAAAGTATATACTTATAATAATTAATTTTATAGTAGAAATGTTCTTATTATTTATTTTCTATGAAAATATGATTTTTATATTATTAAAATAATATATGAAATGATTATTGGAATTATAATAATTACTATTTTATTGTATGAATTTTGTTCAAATTATTAAGTTAACAATTTTAACTTAATTAATAATGTTATATATGAAAGATAAATCAGATATGGAATCCAATCCCTAATTTTGGATTTTGAGCAATGAATGAGAATAATAATAATATATTAGTTATAATATTATTTTTCAGTGTTATTAATATATACTATATATGTGTAAACTGATATTGTTTAGTCAATTATGGTGTATCACGACAAACTTTAGTATTACTGTCATATACCATAATTGGAAACTCAAAACTGGAGTTTAAGATCGGTCAGGAATTATTTTATATGAATTATGTTGAATATTATAGAATTTCTGTTAATTAGGAAAATCCTAATTAATATTTAAAAACCCTAATTAAAAATTAGAAACCCTAATTGCTAACATTAGAAACCCTAATTAATATTTTAGTAAATTGAATTGTTAATTTGGGAACCCTAATGATAATTAAGGAACCCTAATTATTTAAACCCTAATTTTCTATTAAAAACCCTAATTTTAATTAGTGTGTTTTAATTAAAATTTTATTACACTTTAATTTTTATTTTTCAATCCCTAGAAATTTATGGAGAAACTTTAAGGTTTAAAATCTAGTGATTAAACCCTAGATTAAAGTACCATGGACAAGAATACCACTAAAATTAATAACCAAATGACCATTTTACCCTTTTTATCCCATTTGGTGAATTATTGCTAGAAAATCTAACAAAATCTTAACAAGCCACCCTAGTCTAAGCTATGAGCCTACAAAACTACAACTCTCAGCCATTATTAGCATCCAAATACATTGCATCAAAGATTAGATAGAATTTAAAGAGAGAGAAAGTGCATTATTACCTCATTTGTGCAGTCCACACTTAGCCATACCCTCTCAAGCTCAAACCCACGAAATCCAAAGGTGTACCAGTCTCTAAATCAAGCCCCACGACTTCCAAAAACATATCATAAGCCAAGAAATCAAAAATTGTTCATAAAAAGGTAAACCCTAAACTAGAAATCTGACTTTTGATCTTATGTTAAATGTTGTGTTTTTATGTTAAAACATGTTGTTTGTAGTCTATTTAAGTGATCTGGGTTGATATCTTGTAGATCCATAACATCTAAATACTTGAAATTAAAGTTTTCGAAAAGTTTAAAAATGAAGTCTGACAACGAATGTCAGGTCTTATATCTCTGTGATCGTTGATGATTGTTGTGTTTTGAAAGTTTGTACTTGTAGTCTGTTATGAGATCTTTAATATGGAACTTGAATCAGGTCCATATATGTTGTAGAATAAAAGTTGTTCATAGTCAAAGTAGGTCTCTCGGCATTGACTTTCAAATTCTGGGTAAGCTAGAATTGGTTTTCAGCGTCTGACAAGTTGTTCATGATCCCAGATCTTGCTTGTGTTTGATGTTTTGATTGTGTTATTGTATTAAGGCTATACTCTTGTATGTGTACTACATATTCATGCTCCTAAATCATTTAAATAACAAACAGATTGAAAGTTATTTACGGTCAAACTAGGCCACTCGTTCATGGATGGAGTTTCTGGGAAAAAACCCAGAAACCGTATGAACGTTATTTCTAACAATGTTTGACCAGCTGATAACTAGTGATTTTGATGTTGTTTGACTGACCGGATGATTAATAATCGTACCTTAACATGTGGACTACAACCGTGAACCATTAGAACACATTAACCATAACCAGAACCTATAGAAATGTAATCCTCAAAATGGACCTTGAAGCTGACTGGGTTTCTGGAAAACTCAGAAAGCCCTGACAATGACTTTGAATGGCCAGATCTTTGTGCTATGTGTTTGTATGACTGATTTGATGCTTGATTCATGTAGTATTACATAAATACTACATAATCAATATTTAAGATTGCCCAGAACTTGTGTAGATTGAAAATTAGAGATGGTCAAAGGAGGTACCCTTGAGCACTGAATTTAAGTGTTCCTGAGCCTCAAAAATACCTATCGCGACAGAAACTGTCGCTAAAACCTTTAGCGACAGATTTTTTTTTATAATTTCCGAAAAATACATTAAAAATAGAAATAAATTCCTAAATATTATAAAATCAGTTTTAAAAATTATTTTTAGTTATAAAAATTAACTTTTGATAAATTGACATATTTTTCATTAATATTACTATTTATTTGAATATTAATGGTATTAAATTTATTTAATAAAATGTATTAAATAAATGGGTTAAAAATGATTTTTATATTGTAAAAATTATTTTAAATGATAATAAGAGGTTTAAAAATATTTTTAAGTTTTAAATCATGACTTTTAATATTTTAAGGTAATTTTCATTAATAATTTAATATTAATGATAATGAGTTTATTTAATATTTATATTAAATAAATAGTTTAAAAATGGTTTTAATGATTGAAAAATCATTTAAAAAGGATATAAAGGATTTCAAAATATTTTAAGTTATAACAAATGACTTGTAATATTTTCATGAATAATACATTAATATTTAAATATTAATGGTGACCATTTAAAAATGATTTTAAATGTTTTAAAAATCATTTAAAGGTAAATTAAATACTTTAAAAATATTTTGAGTTATTATAAATAACTTTAATATTTTGGCAATGGTTTTATTAAATATTTTAATATTAATTAAATATTAATGATAATAGAATTAGTTAATATTTAAATCATTTAATAATGATTCCGATGTTTGAAAAATCATGATAAATTATAATAATTATTTAAAAATTATTATAAGTCAATTAAAAATAATATGACTGATATTTTCAGTTATTGAACTACATGATAGAATTTTAGACTCGATAAATACCAGATAAAGCCGTCGGTACACCGAAATATTTCAGAAATTGATCTAGACTTATATAATTGGACTAGATACGTGTTTGTTAGTGAATCAATGACTGTTAAAATATGTGACAATGTGATTAGGTTATGTATTGACTGCAAATAACAGTACTGTGTGTTATGATACATTATTCTAATCGAACGAATGATCTTATTAATGATATGTTTCGATATAAAAGGTTAATCTAAGTTGCGTTATTGTAAGCAGCAGCTCAGGCAAGTATCTGAACTATTCTTTAGATTGTGCAAATATCCTAACCTTGCATTTACTTTATGCAATGGACATGAGTAAGAAAGTTTCAAAATCATATTATTCTGCCAGATTATTAACTCTATTGTTATTGATTATGTATCCAATTATTCATATTAATACCAGTTCTTAAATTATCCGATCATTGTTTATCAACACAGTATTAATGCATAATACATATATTTATTCTGTTCGTTAGTTTCTAAATATGGTTATACAAGTGTCCTCCCATGAATAATCATTGTATTTAATCACATGTTGATACATACTTATTGATTTTCAGTATGTATACGTTGACTTAAAAGCCGTCTAAGCTATTTGATTTGGCTAGACAAAAACTTAAAAATATTGTTGAACAAGATAGAACTTTATTGTATCCAACCAGATTGTTTTGGTTCAGATTCCAGACTAAGTATGAACATCCCGAATATGAGAAAACTTTTGTGCACCTAAGGTGGATAAGATGAACGATAATATCGTTCTTGCATGTAGTATTGACCAATACAGGGCATAACGGGCTGATCACCCCCCGTTCCTATAAGTTATGACAGTTTACAGATGAAGTTCTGTTTAACCTTTTCGAAAATAGAAAATAATGTTCATAGTCTGTCGACTAATCTCCAGTTATAGTCAGTACGTAGTTTTAAAAATTTGATATAGAATTGATATATTTTTATTAGTGGTTCAGCTTACTTCGCAACTGTTGATTCGTTGTAGAAGTATCATTCAAAGAAAATATTTAATTCTTTCAACTAATATATATTGTTGTTATTATTTGCTGGGCAATCAAATGCTCATTCTTGCTTTAAATTTAAATATTTTCAGCTAAGTATGATCAACCCGAAGGATCAGGCAAGAACAAAGGGAAAGGAAACCTGTTCGAATGAGTTTTATAAAATTTGGTGTAATAGTTAAAGCTTATTAAGACAATATTATTTATTATCTATGATGTAGTGAATGTTTAAAGGTCTCGTACCTGGGATTTAGACTTTGATATATGAAAATTAAGTTTAATATTTATATTATTGTTATTATTATTAGTATTATTCCGCTCATAAAAATTGTACCGTGAAGCACCGAGTTTAGGTTTCAAGTACCTAAATTTGGGGGCGTCACAAGTTGGTATCAAAGCTTTAAGGTTGGAAACCTTAGGTGGGAAAGACCTTAGGCTATAACCTTAGAACAGAGAGAAACGTTGAAAATACAAATAACTCATATAGAGTTTAAAAAAAGATGAATTGAATAAATTTATCGTTAAACAAAATAAAAGATAATTTTTATAAAACTATTGTTTACTGTGTGTATATACTATTTACTAATCAGGATAATTTGTGTGTAGATGTCAGGTGAAAAAGAATTAGGATACCCTCAGATCGTAAAGAAGGAGCCAATATCAAAGCCAATAGCTGAAATAGAGGTTCACAGTGCAAGCGACCTTGATGAGGTGGTAGTATTGGAAAACATAGTACCAGATCTAGAAATAGTAAAACTGACAGATAGTGATTCAGACACCGAAGTTGGAGTTGATCAAGCATCGACCGAAGTGCATAATTTGAGGAACCAGGTTTCTTCTCTAGAAAAGTTGTGGAAAATAGAAAAGCTGTTAAATAATCAATTGTGAAAGGCGTTAATGGAAACTATGGAAGAACAAGATAAGCTTAAAATCTAAATTGATCAAATGGGAACCAGAAGCAACAAATCGTGTGCAGCTCCGAGCAAGAAAGGGAAAAGAAAGATGAAAGACCGTGACTTAGGAAATAAATGGGATTAGTAGTTGATTATGTATGTTTGATAATATACGGGTGTAATGTAATATTCTCAAACTTTTGTGTAAGTTATTACAGAAATTTTTGACTTTTGTGGTCACAAAGGGATAGCAATATGTGCTATGTTATGTAAAGTACTTTGAATTGATGAATACGAATCTATGTTTGATTAATGAAATAAGTTTTGTATAAAACTTCGTGTTACATGTTGAACTTATACAATAAGGTTTAGAATGTAAGTTAAATTTATAATTTTATGTAATCAGATAATGCCGCCAAGACGTCGAACACGAAATCAAAGGGCAGAAGAATCTGTCAACAACGCCGTGGGACAACAGCAAGACCCGATGCAAAACTTTGCAAACATGGTAGCTCAGGCTATGCAGCAGGGAATACCAGCCGTAGGGAACCGGCCAGACAATCGCTTGGCAAAATTTAAAGAATTCAAGGTAGTAGGACCACCAGAATTTAAGGGATCAGTTGACCCTATAGAATCCTAGACATGGGTTAACGAGATAGAAAAGGCATTCATAATTGCTAGGGTAGATTAGGGGTAAAAGACCACTTTTTCCACTTATATGATGAAGGGGGAGGCTAACTTTTGGTGGGAGCCAAATCAAACTAGGGCAGGATAAGGAGTAGTTACTTGGGCTAGGTTTAAAACTCTATTTTTCGAAAACTACCTCTAAGCTAGTATGCAGGCTAGGATGGAGGTGAAATTTCTAGAGTTAAAGTAGGATAACATGACTGTTGCGGAGTATGCCACAAAGTTTAATGAGTTGGCTAGGTTCGCTCCGCATCAAGTTGATACGGAGCCTAGAAAGGCAAGGAGGTTTGAACTGGGCTTAAAACCCTGGCTCTACAACAAGGTGGCAGTGTTGAAGATTAATACTTTTACAGCACTCATGGAAAAGGCTATCATAGTTGAGGAGGGGAGTGAGGTCATGAGCCTCTACAACAAGGAGAAAAGGAACAAGGGCAAGGCAGTAGGAGCTGTGAAGGTGGAAACTAATAGTGGGAATAGGAGTGAAAAGAGAAAAGGAAATTATTTTGGAAATGTCCAGGTGAAACAGGAAGGTGTGAAGAACTAGGTAATGCAGTGTGGGAACTGTGGGAAGAGTCACTCTGGTGAGTGTCTGAAGGGTAAGTTTGTATGTTACAAGTGCAGGCAGGAGGGCCATATTTCTCCCAACTGCCCCAACCCAAGGATGAATAGTGGGTGTTTTCTATGTGGGTCGATGGAGCATAAGGTGAAGGATTGTCCAAAGAGGAAAATGGAGGTAGGGAGTGTAACCACGGGAAAAGGCAGCGGGACTATGGCAATCATAGGACCGACTTTAACCAACAAACCAACCGCACGAGTCTTCAATATGACGGTCCAGGATACTGTGGCAGCTGGGAATGGAACTCCAGGTATTATTTGAATAACCTTAATTTTTGTATATATATGATTTTCCTAAATATAGCCAATTATGTTATAAAGTAATTTTGAAGGATGAATTTGAGTTCTTTTAGAAATCAAACTTCCGTTTAATCAGATAGACACGTTTTATGTTGAATAGTTAAAGATAAGTTCGATCAAATATGATCGAGATCTACTTGCAATGATTGTGTATGCTATGTACCCTTGTATATATAAGTTTTAAAACGGTGATTCCGGGGACGAAATCCTTATAAGGGAGGGTAAATGTAATAACCCGATATTTTCTATATAAATAAATGAGAAGTTTTGCATATAAGTTTTTTTTTATTTTAAAGATGGGAATATGTGGCAGGTAATGTGTATGTATATATGTGATAAATAAAATTTATTTATTACATGAATAATTTCAAATAATTTTATTTTAGAATTATTAATCATTATAAAGTATATACTTATAATAATTAATTTTATAGTAGAAATGTCCTTATTATTTATTTTCTATGAAAATATGGTTTTTATATTATTTAAATAATATATGAAATAATTATTGAAATTATAATAATTACTATTTTATTGTATGAACTTTGTTCAAATTATTAAGTTAATTATTTTAACTTAATTAATAATGTTATATATGAAAGATAAATCAGATATGGAATCCAAACCCTAATTTTTGATTTTGAGCAATGAATGAGAATAATAATATTATATTTGTTATAATATTATTTTTCAGTGTTATAAATATATATTGTATATGTGTAAACTGATATTGGTTAGTCAATTACGATGTATCACGACAAACCTTAGTATTACTGTCATATACCATAATTGGAAACTCAAAACTGGAGTTTAAGATCCGTCAGAAATTATTTTATATGAATTATGTTACATATTATAGAATTTTTGTTAATTAGGAAAACCATAATTAATATTTGAAAACCTTGATTAAAAATTAGAAACCCTAATTTGCTAATTAGGAACCCTAATTGCTAAAATTAGAAACCCTAATTATTATATTAGTAAATTGAATTGTTAATTTGAGAACCGTAATGATAATTAAGGAACCCTAATTATTTAAACCCTAATTTCTTATTGAAAACCCTAATTTTAATTAGTGTGTTTTTATTAAAATTTTATTACACTTTAATTTTTATTTTTCAATCCCTAGAAATTTATGGAGAAACTTTAAGGTTTAAAATCTAGTGATTAAACCCTAGATTAAAGTACGATGGACAAGAATACCATTAAAATTAATAACCAAATGACCATTTTACCCTTTTTAATCCCATTTGGTGAATTATTGCTAGAAAATCTAACAAAATCTTGACAAGCCACCCTAGTCTAAGCTATGAACCTACAAAGCTACAACTCTCAGCCATTATTAGCATCCAAATACATTGCATCAAAGATTAGATAGAATTTAAAGAGAGAGAAAGTGCATTATTACCTCATTTGTGCAACCCACACTTAGACATACCCTCTCAAGCTCAAACCCACAAAATCCAAAGGTGTACCGGTCTCTAAATCAAGCCCCACGACTTCCAATAACAGATCATAAGCCAAGAAATCAACTATTGTTCATAAAAAGGTAAACCCTAAACTAGAAATCTGACTTTTGATCTTATGTTAAATGTTGTGTTTTTATGTTAAAACATGTTGTTTGTAGTCTATTTAAGTGATCTGGGTTGGTATCTTGTAGATCCATAACATCTAAGTACTTGAAATTAAAGTTTTCAAAAATCTGGAAAAAGTTTAAAAATGAAGTCTGACAACGAATGTCAGGCCTTATATCTCTGTGATCATTGATGATTTTTTGTGTTTTGAAAGTTTGTATTTGTAGTCTGTTAGGAGATCTTTAATATGGAACTTGAATCAGGTCCATATCTGTTGTAGATTAAAAGTTATTCATAGTCAAAGTAGGTCTCTCGGCATTGACTTTCAAATTCTAGGTAACCCAGAATTGGTTTTCAGCGTCTGACAAGTTGTTCATGATCCCTGATCTTGCATGTGTTTGATGTTTTGATTGTGTTATTGTATTAAGGCTATGCTCTTGAATGTGTACTACATATTCATGCTCCTAAATCACTTAAATAGCAAACAGATTGAAAGTTATTTACGGTCAAACTAGGCCACTCGCTCACGGATGGAGTTTCTGGGAAAAAACCCAGAAACCATATGAACGTTATTTCTGACAACGTTTGACCATTTGCTAACTAGTGATTTTGATGTTGTTTGACTGGCCGGATGATTGATAATTGTACCTTGACATGTGGACTACAACCGTGAACCATTAGAACACATTAACCATAACCAGAACCTATAGAAATGTAAGCCTCGAAATGGACCTTGAAGCTGACTGGGTTTCTGGAAAACTCAAAAAGCCCTGACAATGACTTTGAATGGCCAGATCTTTGTGCTATATGTTTGTATGATTGATTTGATGCTTGATTCATGTAGTATTACATAAATACTACATAATCAATATTTAAGATTGTCCAGAACTTGTGTAGATTGAAAATTAGAGATGGTCAAAGAAGGTACCCTTGTGTACTGACTGTCAGTGTTTTTGAGCCTCAAGAACACCTATCGCGACATAAACTGTCGCTAAAACCTTTAGCGACGGATTTAATTTTTTTTGTTTTATAATTTCTGAAAAATACATCAAAAATAGAAATAAATTCCTAAAAATTATAAAATCAGTTTTAAAAATTATTTTAAGTTATAAAAATTAACTTTTGATAAATTGACATATTTTTCATTAATATTACTATTTATTTGAATATTAATGATATTAAATTTATTTAATAAATGTATTAAATAAATGGGTTAAAAATGATTCTTATATTATAAAAATTATTTTAAATGATAATAATAGGTTTAAAAATATTTTTAAGTTATAAATCATGACTTTTAATATTTTAAGGTAATTTTCATTAATAATTTAATATTAATGATAATGAGTTTACATAATATTTATATTAAATAAATAGTTTAAAAATAATTTTAATGATTTAAAAATCATTTAAAAAGGATATAAAGGATTTCAAAATATTTTAAGTTATAATAAATGACTTGTAATATTTTCATGAATAATACATTAATATTTAAATATTAATGGTGACCATTTAAAAATGATTTTAAATATTTTAAAAATCATTTAAGGGTAAATTAAATACTTTAAAAATATTTTGAGTTATTATAAATAACTTTAATATTTTGGCAATGATTTCATTAAATAATTTAATATTAATTAAATATTAATGATAATAGAATTAGTTAATATTTAAATCATTTAATAATGATTCCGATGTTTGAAAAATTATGATAAATTAAAATAAGTATTTAAAAATTATTATAAGTCAATTAAAAATAATATGATTGATATTTTCAATTATTGAACTACAGGATAGAGTTTTAGACTCGATAAATACCCGATAAAGCGGTACACCGAAATATTTAAGAAATTGATCTAGACTTATATAATTGGACTAGATACGTGTTTGTTAGTGAATCAATGACTGTTAAAATATATGACAATGTGATTAGGTTATGTGTTGACTGCAAATAGCAGTACTATGTGTTATGATACATTATTCTAATCAAACGAATGATCTTATTAATGATATGTTTCAATATAAAAGATTAATCTAAGTTGCGTTATTGTAAGCCGCAGCTCAGGCAAGTATCTGAACTATTCTTTACATTGTGCAAGTATCTTAACCTTGCATTTACTTTATGTAATGGACATGAGTAAGAAAGTTTCAGAATCATATTATTGTGCCAGATTATTAACTCTATTGTTATTGATTATGTATCCAATTATTCATATTCATACCAGTTCTTAAATTATCCGATCATTGTTTATCAACACAGTATTAGTGCATAATCCAGATATTTATTCTGTTCGTTAGTTTCTAAATATGGTTATACAAATGTCCCCACTTAGATAATCATTATATTTAATCACATGTTGATACATACTTATTGATTTCTAGTATGTATACGTTGACTTAAAAGCTGTTTAAGCTATTTGATTTGGCTAGACACAAACTTAAAAATATTGTTGAACAAGATAGAACTTTATTATATCCAACCAGATTGTTTTGGTTCGAATTCCAGACTAAGTATGAACATCCCGAACATGGGAAAACTTTTGTGCACCTAAGGTGGATAAGATGAACAATAATATCATTCTTGCATGTAGTATTGATCAATACAGGGCATAACGGGCTTATCACCCCCCATGCCTGTAAGTTATGACGGTTTATAGATGAAGTTTTGTTTAACCTTTTCAAAAATAGAAAACAATATTCATAGTATGTCGACTAATCTCCAGTTATAGTCAGTACGTAGTTTTAAAAATTTGATATAGAATTGATATGTTGTTATTATTGGTTCAACTTACTTCGCAACTGTTGATTCGTTGTAGAAGTATCATTCAAAGAAAATATTTAATTCTTTCAGCTAATATATATTGTTGTTATTACTTGCTGGGCAATCAAATGCTCATTCTTGCTTTAAATTTAAATGTTTTCAACTAAGTATGATCAACCCGAAGGATTAGGCAAGAACAAAGGGAAAGGAAACCTATTCGAATGAGTTTTATAAAATTCGGTGTAATAGTTAAAGCTTATTAAGACAATGTTATTTATTATCTATGATGTAATGAATGTTTAAAGGTCTCGTACCTGGGATTTAGACTTTGATATATGTAAATTAAGTTTGATATTGTTATTATTATTAGTATTATTTCGCTCATAAAAATGGTATCGTGAAGTACCGAGTTCAGGTTTCAAGTACCTAAATTTGGGGGCGTCACACTGACCTTCTGCAGGAGTAGCCATGTTCTAGTTTGAACAAGGAGCAGCGCGGCCACGCCACTCCTTAGTTCAAATCCAGCGTGGCCGCGCCACCCTGCAGTAGGATCAAATTTCTGTAGTTATTCTGTGGTTTCATAAATGTCTAAGTTGTTACTCTAATCTGTAATATGTGTCCAGTGTAGTATTCATGTGTTAATAAGCATGTTGTTGATAGAATCCTATGATGAATAAGTGTTTACCACTTTAAAGTCAAATTATGATTTCAACTATGACATGGTGTGTTATAAACAAATTTTCATGTGATGACATACGTATAAGATTTATGCGACTAGAAGACTAACACTATATGTTAGCATTGATAAATTTTACTTGTGTATGATAGTATATTAAGATAATAGGTGTACATGTTGAACTTGTATAACTAATGTGATTATACATAAATAGGATATCATAGTGCATTGGATTGATATTAAGCTTTACTTTGGTAAACTACGCTTGAGACAAGAATCCGAAACTCTCTTTTATATTGAGCAAGTTTCCTAACTTACACAACTTTGGATTTTGTGCAAGTTTCTTGAATTTCATGTGATTCGTATATTGATTGCAAGTATCCTAAACCCTAGCATTACTTTATTCGACGGATGCCGTGAGCAAACCTTATCTCTTTGAATACAAGTTATCTTACTTTCTCGTTCAATTGAGCTAGTATGTTAAACTCTTGAGAAAACTATTATTCATATT
Source organism: Panax notoginseng (assembly GCA_016801055.1). Taxonomy (NCBI): domain Eukaryota; kingdom Viridiplantae; phylum Streptophyta; class Magnoliopsida; order Apiales; family Araliaceae; genus Panax; species Panax notoginseng. Next base: position 120,963,586 of record CM029022.1, read on the forward strand.
GAACTTGGTATTGTTCTTGAATATTGTGAAAGTGTCTATGCCATTTGATTCGGCTAGACTATATGCATGTTTATAAAACTATCCAAACCAATTGACTGGTACAGAAATCTTGAAAACTGAGTTGAACAACCCTTATGGTAAGGGGAGTGTTTATTGTTGGAAGCCCCAACACACGCGTGAATATTATTGTGTAGTTATGCATAACTTAAAGTATTGTAGACCGATCATCTATAGTATTTGATTCTTTTGGGTTATCAGTTTAATATTGGTAATTCTAGTAGATGTTCAATAGTTCTTAGTGACTGCTCAGTATAAATTGTTCATCCAGTTGGATACATTGATAGTCTTTGAATTCATATATATCTATTGATTTATATTGAATTATCGTTCTTATTCCAAGGAGTTGATTCAAGAATTATTGATATTAATTATTCATGATATTATTCTAAAACCATGAACAATCTTAGAGATGATACTTCGATATTTCAAACTCGTGTTATAAAACTCTTTACCCTTGTTGTATATTACTTGCTGGGCAATTTGTGCTCATTCTTACTTATTTAAAACCTTTCAGTTAAGGCGGAACAAGGAAGTGTCTCTGGGAAAAACAAGGGCAAGGGCAAGGGCAAGGCTACCGACTAGCTTGTTCCTTTGTGTTTAAAAGTGTTATGTTGTATTAAGACTATTTTTAGACTATGTTTAAGCTTAAGTAGGATTATGTAATAACTCTGTATTTGATATTATTATGTAATCTATTAAGTACTGTAGGTTGCGAGACTTGGGGGAATAATTATAATAATCATTATATATTATTCTAAATTAGATCTTCCGCTGTGAATGTGTGATTTTAGTTATTATTGTATTACTATGAGCATGTGACGAACCGAATTCGAGTGACCAAGTAGCGGTCCGAATTTGGGGGCGTCATAGGTTGGTATCAAAGCTATAGTTATAAACCTTAGAAACGAGAGTCCTTAGATTATAACTTAGAAGGAACTTAGAAGATAGAGGGGGATGAGAATTATGTAGAGTTTTCCTAGAGAATGACTTAGTGTGTTATAGAATATAACTTCATTCTATGCAATGAACTTATGTTATTTAACTTTCTAATGGAGTTGTTGTTTATCTTGTCTTATGTTGGTGATTGTAGGATGACTGACGTGGGAGGACCTAGCCGAGCCCATTGATAGTGAAGCACATATCCACATAGTATATGAGGCACCATTGATAACGGAGCCCATATCCACGTAAAATATGAGGCACCATTAATTCGAGTGACCAAGTGGCGGTCCGAATTTGGGGGCGTCACAAGATCGATCTTTAAAAGAATTTGGCACCTTGCAATTGGTCAAACAGGTCATCAATACGAGGCAACGGGTACCTATTTTTGACGGTGGCATGATTCAACTCCCGATAGTCAATACAAAGTCGCATAATTCCATCTTTCTTCTTTACGAATAGAATAGGAGCACCCCAAGGAGACGTACTAGGACGAATAAAACTCCTGTAATTGGGTTTTTAACTCTTGAAGTTCAATAGGAGCCATTCGATTTGGGGCTTTTGAAATAGGTTTTGTACCGGGTTCAAGGTCGATACAAAATTCGATTTCATACTCTGGGGGTAGGCCATGAAGTTCTTCAGGGAATACGTCAGGAAATTTATTAATAATAGAAATATCATTCAAATCTGACATATTTTTGTTTAAATCCGTGACATGGGCTAAGAAAGCTTGACATCCGTTTTTTAATAAACAAATAGCTTTATGACTTAATATGACAGTGATTGACTTTAGTGGTTTGGTTGCTTGAATTAGCATAATAGGTTGATTAGGAATATGAAAGCTAACAACCTTACAAAAATAATCAATTTTAGCATGATGAGTAGTTAACCAATCAATCCCTAAAATACATCAAATGCAAGTATTTTCAAAGGGATAAGATCGACAGGTAATGTGAGGTTGCCGATTTGAATCAAATAAGATTTATAAACTGTGGATGTAATGAAGGTTTCTCCCAATGGAGTTTCAACAGATAAGTCAAAGTCTAATTTCTCCAGAGTTAAATTTAAACGTTGAGGGCAAGTAGGAGAAATAAAAGAATGGGTAGAACCGGTATCAAATAAGGTATATACTTCGCAAGAGTTTATGATTAGCTTACTCGTGATAACTTCATTCGGGTTTCTCGCTTTTTGGGAGGTCACGACAAACGCTCTCCCTTGAACTACCAGTTTTGACTTGTTTGGGACAGCCTTTGGTGCCACCGTCCTAGCTGGACTTGACTTCGCTACATGACAAAATCAAGCTAAATGACCTTCCTTTCCGTAATTGTAATACACTTTGGGTTGTTGCGTACAAGTTTGGACTGATTTGTCCTTCCTGTCCACATTTGTAGCATACGACCGGTGGTCGTTCTCCTTCTTTGAAAACGGGTACTGGTGCAGACGTCTTTCCACTTCTATTGCCTTAGCCAGGATTACCACCAAAGTGGTTACCATTGTTGGCATGTTGATTTCCTCCACGTTTGTTGTCACCGCTTCGATAATTGCTACCACTGGTATAGTTGTTTTGCCGGCTGTTCTCTCTTCGTTGGGTTGACTCATTATCGCGCTCCAATAACTGAGCCCTATTCACAACATCTGAATACAAGCAAAGTTTGTGAGAAATAAGGTATTAACTTATTTCAGGTTTCAAACCTCGCAGAAACATTCGTGTCATTCTCTCCTCATTATCAACCAAATAAGATGTAAATCGGGATAACTCCACAAACTTAGCCTTATATTGCGACACAGTCATATTATTTCGCTCCAACTTGATGAATTCTACCTCCTTCATGTGACGAATACTTTTGGTGAAGTACTTGTCGTTAAATAATTCTTGGAACTTCTCCTAAGACATCTTGAGTGTGGCAGGCTGAGTACGTTTTACAGATTCTCACTAGTAATCTGCCTCTTCTCTCAACATGAAGGTGACAAATGAAACTTTTTGCTCCTCGGATTATCCCAAGACATCAAATATCATGGTGATCTGCTTTATCCACATCTCTATCTTAAGTGGTTCTGGCTTTTCCAAAAATTCTGGTGGTCCCAACTCCTTAAATTGCTTAGCGGTGACCATCCGTGAGTTGCCAGTGTTTCCACCTGCATTTTGGATAGGAGTCTCTCTCGCTTGGTGTTGCATGAATTGCAGAAAGCTCCTAAACATCCCATCGTTCATCATTTAGTCGGTATTGTTATTTGCATGAGGATTATTACCTTCCTGATGCACATTATCCTGGTTATTGATCATCGGCGACTCAACGGTCTCATGTGCTCTATTGCTTAACTCGACATTTTAAGATGCCATTTTCAAACACTACAACAAAACAAGGGTTAATTGACATGCCATATATTATCCCTATATTCTGTTCGACCAATTAAATAACATATAAGCTTAGGTATGTCATACTAGCGAAGGATTTACCTATCTCTCCCCTCCTAGTTCTAGCCTCACATCTCAGCCAGGGATCATATCCCTAAGCTTTGATACCAACTGTGACTCGCATCCAAGACTTAGATAGCACCTCACAATGATACCTATCAACTTGCCACCATTATTCACGACGTCCTCTACAGAAAGTATGGCTTCGGTGCATCCCAAGACTTGGAAGTCACTAGATAAAGGCTCGAGACTCTTTACTTATGACTTTGATACTAACTGTGATGCCCCCAAAATAGGTATACACAATCCATTCTAAGTCGCCAAATACGTGGTACAGAATTCAAATACAAACTTATTTATACAATTGTCGTGTAAAATACGACAAAACATAGCTGAGAGTTTTAACACGAATATTATATCGTAGACAATATTCAAACTCAAATGGAGTCCTCATTACATTTATTATCACACTATTTCATAGAATAGTGAGGACTACTATAGCCACTATCTCGGACCATCACTCCGTTCCCAGACTAGTCCCAACTATGTTCTCATTTCCTGAAGAGAATAATGAAAGCAAAGGGTGAGCTTAACTAGCCCAGTAAAGAATATTATGACTAAGATAATGCAGAATAAATTATCCTTAGCCTTCAACAGTATAAAAACTGATGGAATACAATAAATAACAAGTTTAATTGCAGCGGAACAAGCAATCTATTAGAAGAGTCAAGTAGAGCATGTTATCTACTATCTTCTATGATTTAAAAGTTCATCATCAATATTTTATCGTTGTAATATAGCTCAATAATCCACATCATCGAATTATCCATGCACTACAGGCCAAGGATATTCATTAGTATCACATCCACAAATTATACATGCACTACGGGCCAAGGATATTCGTTAGTATCATCAATGGTCATGATCATGCCAATAACTGTCCATCAATGCACTACGGGCCAATGAAGACTTTTACTACATCATTTGTAACATTACATGTCATGATTATATCGATACATAATCATAATCATACCAATCAATAGTCCATCTATGCACTACGGGCCAAAGATGACTTTCATCATAATATAAGCATGAGGATGATGACAATGATATAAGAATTCAATTAAATGAAAGCAAGGATAAATTTTAAAGATTTATAATTCAATTTATCCAGAATTCAATAATTTCCAAATTGTCAACATGATACTACTTTGTGGAGTAAAATTCAAGAATAATATTGTATCAAAAACGATTTAGACAGAAAAAAAATCAATTTTTATCATGAATAGTACCCCCGGGTGAATAGTACCTAAGTGAATAGTACCCCGTGAAAAGTACTCCGGCATAAAAAAATTAAAATTTAACAAGAATGTTCAGAATAATATTTCCGTGAAAAGATATTAGATGAAGCGCAAATTTCAAGGATATTCTACTAATTTCAAGGAGTATAGAAGCAATACTTAACAAAATGAGTGTAGAATTCAAAATCTGAAATAAAATAATATTACTTACAACCTACAGAGTATGGAAGAAAATATCATTTCTTATAAATATTGAACAAAAATAATATCCCTTACCTTAAAAGGAGAGTATTTCTGACTGGTAGGATGGGGATATTCTTGAAGAAAATTTGCATTGTTTTCTACACTCAAAGCTTCCTAAAACTCTAAAGACTTACGCTCAATATTATAGAAGAAAAATTCTCTGATTCTAATTTGATTTTCAATTCTAAACTAAGCATCCTATTTATAGGAGAATGGAATGATATTATTTAGAAAAAAATTTCACGGACTAACAGTCGCAGCATCAAGGATGAAAACTTCAGACGTCCTATTTTTAAAATAATAATAAAATATTCAAGTAAAATAAAACTTATAATATATATATATATATATATATATATATATATATATGTGTGTGTGTGTGTGTGTGTGTGTGTGTGTGTGTGTGTGTATATACATACACATCACTTTCACCCACCACCACCACACACACACACACACACCCTTACACACACGTACACACATACTCACACACCTTTATATATATATATATATATATATATATATATATATATATATATATATATATATATATATATATATATATATATACTTTCTACCGTATTTTGAAAAGAATGAGAAAGTGGGGGTCCATGTAATAAGCCAAATTTACCACAAATATTTCATAAAAAACCCCTCTATTTATCTCAATTCATTTGACTTCTAACACATTTTTAATAACATTTATTCATCATTTATAACTTACAATATTAACAATCAGATCACTCCCAGGAAAGAGGGGGTTTTCCGATAAGGATTTCTTCTTATTGATGCGCAATTAGATGACCAAACCCCTTTCCTCGACAGAACTTTCTAGACATCGTCAATAATATAAATAATAATATGAATAACTTTGTCGTCTCAATTATTGATTTACTAATATAAAATATTGTGACAATAATTGAATGAATAACGTGAGATACTATGCAACAATTACTGTGACAATAATTGAATAAAATTAAGTGACTTCTCACGTAAGCATTAGTAATCAAAGATATTGTACAGTACCGTGTGCTACTATGCAACTACACGTATTACTATACTTTTATCACTGGGTATTTCAACAGTTAATGATAAAATCTTCGCAGTTATTTTTATAAAAAGATATTTCTGTCGTTTTTTAACTCCGACAATAATTATGTTGTAGGGTCCACCAATGATTGTGACATCGTACGAATATTCTCTAATAAAACGAATATTCCTCCACCAACAAATATTTTATCACAACTTGCTTACTTTGTAAAATTTATGAATATAACCCACAACTATAACATTATATCAAATCTACACCATAATATTCAAAATGGTATTTAGAGAAAAATTAATCTTTATTCATAAAAGTTGAGGTCTTACAGTTAACACAAAGACTGATTTCGTATGACTTACAAAGGATGGAGATAGAGTTAAAAACTTCAAGGACCCATGTGATGGTGTTGAATATACGCGTAGAACCAACTTTAATCGATAAAGTTAAAGCTGCTCAAGCTACAGACCCAGGGCTGATGAATATGAAGAAGAAGGTGCAAGAAGGTATTATTCTAGAAGCAAGAATCTAAGAAGAGAGGAAAGCTCAAACCCTTGATTCATTGGTCCATTTGAAATCCTCGATCGAGTAGGAACTGTGGCCTACAGACTCGCTTTATCGCCAAGTATGTCTCGTGTTCATAACATTTTTCGCATATCTATGTTACTTAAATATGTGGAAGACTCGAACCACATTATTAAATTAGAATTAGACGAGATAGATGAATATTTAACATATGAAGAGGTACCTGTTAAAGTCTTGAATAAGAAGGAACATATTCTACGCTCAAAGGTTGTATCTCAAGTCAAAGTTTTATCGAGAAACCATGATATTGAGGAAATGACCTAGGAGTTAGAATCTGAAATGAAAATAAGGTATCCTCACCTCTTCGAACTACCAGGTATGTAAATTTCGGGGAAGAAATTTTATAAGGAAGGGAGATTATAAGACCCCGAATTTTATGAAATGAAAGATCAATTTTCTTATAATTATTATTCTATTTAGTAAATGGTTAAATTGATAAATGGTTAAAGTTAAGGGTGATATGTGAAAATTTTACAAAGTAAGCAAGTTGATACAAAATATTCGTTGTGCGGGGAATATTCATTTGGTCGTAGAATATTCTTTTTGTCGGGAAATATCCGTACGATGACACAATCATTGGTGGACCCCATAATAGAATAACAATCAGATATAGAAAGCGACATAAATAAACTTTTTATAAAAATAACGGCAAAACTTTTACCGTTAAACTATTAAAATACTGGTGATAAAATAATAGTAATATGCGTGGTTGTACAGTAGCACACGGTATTGTACAGTATCTTTGATTATTAATACTTACGTAAGAAGTCACTCAGTTTTATTCAATTATTGCTACAGTAGTTGCTGCATAGTATATCATATTATTGATTCAATTATTGTCACATTATCATCTGCACAATATTTTATATTATTAAATCAATAATTGAGACAACACATTTATTCATATTATTATTTGTATTATTGACAATGTCTAGAAAGTTATGTCGAGAAAAGGGGTTAGGTCATCTAATTGTGTGCCAATAAGGAGAAATCTTTATCGAAAAGTCCCCTCTTTCCTAGGAATGATTTGGTTATCAATATTGTGAGTTATAATATTAATGATGAATAATTGTTAAAAGATTGAAAATGTGTTTATTAAAGATAAATGATTTGTGATAAATATTTATTCAATTTCTGATATAAATATAGGGAATTATTATGAGGCATTTATTGTAAGTTTGACTTATTATTCCACGAGAAGATGTACTAATCAATCTAGACCGTCGGTGGTGATTTTAATAGTAAATCAATCTAGACCGTCGGTGGTTATTTTAATAGTAAATCAATCTGGACCGTCAATGATGGTTTTAATAGTAAATCAATTTAGACCGTCGGTGGTGGTTTTAATAGTAAATCAATCTAGATCGTTGGTTATGGTTTTAATAGTAAATCAATATGGATCGTCAGTTCTGGGTTTAATAGTAAATCAATATGGACCGTCCGTTTTAATAGTAAATCAATCTAGACCGTCCGTTTTAATAGTAAATCAATCTGGACCGTCCGTGAATCAGTTACTATTTAGTCCATTCCCCTATAAATAAAAGCTTAATTCTTCTTTCATTCTTACCAATTCACTAAGACACACAAGAAAAACTATAGAGAGAAATAAGAAGAGTATTCTGCTACTTAATTATTGTATTATCTAGTCTTTTACTAAGGTAAGGAGTGTTATTTCTTTTGTATTCGCAAGGGTATTATTTCTTTCATATTCGTAAAGAATATTATTTTTCGTATTCATCCTTTAATCTGTGGGAATAACCTGTCTACGCGGATTACGTACCGTATGACAGGTAAAAATCCATTTAGAGTTTCGTATGTTATTTCTTTTCATATTCTTAAATCTAAACTTACTATGGTAAGTATTGCTTCTATAATTTCTGAAATTAGTAGAATATCCTTGAGTTTTGCACTTCATCTAGTATCGTTTCATTGGAATATTGGTCTGAACTTTCTTATTAAATTTCTATATTTTCACTCAGAGTACTATTCACGGGTTACTATTCACTCAGGTATTATTCACTCAAAGATTCAGAGTACATTGCATGGCGAATTACTATTCACAGGTTACTATTCACTCAAATACTATCTACTTGGGTATTATTCACTCGGGGATTTAGGGTACTTTTCATGGCGGGGTACTATTCACTCAGGGATTCGGGGTACTTTTCATGACAGATTACTATTCACGGGTTACTATTCACTCGAGTACTATTCACTCAGGTACTATTCACTCGGGGATTCAGTGTACTTTTCATGACGGGTACTATTCACTCGGGTACTATTCACTCGGGGATTCAGTGTACTTGTACAAATCCTCATCCTTAATAAAAAAAAAAATTATTCACAAAATTTCTTATTTATTTATATAGAAAATATCGGGTTGTTACATTCACCCTCCCTTATAAAGATTCCGTCCCCGGAATCACCGTTTTAAAGCCTATACATACACGGTCACATAGCGTACACAATCATTGTAAGTAAATCTCGATCAACTTTGATCGAACTGATCTTTAACTATTCACATGAAGCTTGTCTTTCTGATTACACAGAAAAATTGGTTTCTAACAGAACTCAAATTCCTCCTCAAAATTTCTTTATAAAATAATTTTACTATATATAGGAAAATCATGCATAAGAAAATAAAAAGGCATACGAATAATACCTGGAGTTCCAGTGCCAGCTGCTGCCGTATCTTGAACTGTCATGTTGTAGACCCTTGCCGTAGATTTTGTTGGCTTGCTTGACGAAGTCGGTCCCGTGATTGCTAACGTTCTGCTGCCAGTGCCCATGTTCACACTTCCTGTCTCCACTCTCCTTTTTGGACAATCTTTCACCCTGTGCTCTGTCGATCCGCATATAAAACATCCACTATTCATCCTAGGATTGGGGCAGTTGGGAGAAATATGGCCCTCCTGTCCGCACTTATAGCAAACAAATTTTCCTTGCAAACACTCTCCCGAGTGATTCTTCCCACATGTCTTACATGGCACTATCTGTTTCTTAACACCTTCCTGTTTCACTTGTACACTTGCAAAACTGCTCACCTTCCTCTTACTATCTCCACTCCTGCTCCCACTATTATTTTCCACCTTCCTAGCTCCTTCTATCTTACCCTTATTCTTCCTCTCCTTATTGTAAAGGCTCATGGCCTCACTTTCCTCTTCAGCTATGATCGCTTTCTCCGTGAGTGCTGCAAATGTAGGAATTTGCAACACCGCCACTTTTTTATAGAGCCAGGGTTTCAATCCCAGCTCAAACCTTCTAGCTTTCCTAGCCTCCGTATCAACTTGATGCGGAGCAAACCTAGCTAACTCATTAAATTTGGCGGCGTATTCAGACACCGTCATATTCTCCTGCTTCAACTCTAAAAATTTAACCTCCATCCTCGCCTGCATACTTGGTGAAAAATAATTTTTAAAAAACAAAGTTTTAAATCTATCCCATGTGACTACACCTTCTCCTGCCCTAGCCTGATTCGCTTCCCACCAAAAATTTGCTTCCCCCTTCATCATGTAAGTAGCAAAAGCAGTTTTCTGCCCCTCATCTACCCTAGCTACCATAAACGCTTTTTCAATTTCCTTAACCCAAGTTTGAGCTTCTACAGGGTCGGTTGTACCTCTAAATTCTGGTGGTCCTACAGCCTTAAAGTCTTTAAAGTTCGCTAAGCGATTGCCCGGCTGGTTTCCAGCGACCGGTATTCCCTGTTGCATAGCCTGAGCTAACATGTTCGCAAATTGCTACATTGGATCTGGTTGTTGTTGTCCTTCAACGTTGTTGACAGATTCCTCTGCCCTTTGATTGCGAGTTTGACGTCTTGGCGGCATTATCTGATTGAAAAAAAAATCATAATTTAACTTATATTCTAAACCTTATCGCATAAGTTTAATATTTTAAACTTATTTCATCATTTCTCAAACATAGATTCATATTCATTTAACGAATATTTTACATAGCACAAAATGCTTTGATCTTCAGCTATCCCTTTATGACCACAAAGATCGAGATTTACAGTCTTGACTTAGTACAAAGTTGGAAACATTACATTACCCAAACATACTTATCATATGTATTATATTAAACACTCCTACACAACAGAACCTATACTACCTATTTATTACACCTTTTCCTTGGACATTCTCTCGCCTGATGACCTTCTATACCACAGACATAACATGCTCCTTTTTTGTAGTCAGGACAGTACGGGGTGGTATGTCCTTCATAGCCACAAAGATAACAAATTCCTTTCCATTTCTTCTTATTGGATTTTCCTAAATCATGGTCTTCTATCTTTCTTTTCCCCTTCTTATCCGGAGCTGCACACGATGTGTTGCTTGTAGCTCCCATCTGACCAATTTGGATTTTAAGCTTATCTTGTCCTTCCAAAGTTTCTATTAACGCTTGACGCAACTGACTATTCAACAGCCTTTCTATCTCCCACAGCCTTTCTAGAGAAGAAACCTTGTTCTTCAGATTCTGCACTTCCGTTGATACTTGATCAGCTTCAACTTTAGTGTTCGAATCACTATCTGAAAACTCCACCATCTCCGGATCTTGTACTACGTTTTCTACGATAACCACATCGTCTGAGTTGTTTTCATCGTGAGCCTCTATTTCAGCTATCGGCTTCGATATTGGCTCCTTCTTTACGATCCGAGGGTAATCGAATCCTTTTTCACCTAACATCTACACACATAAATTATCCTAATTAGCATATAGTATATACACACAACAAATAAGAGTTTTATACAAGTTATCTTTTATTTAGTTTGACGATGAATTTAGTCAATTCATCTCTTTTTAAACTCTATATATGAGTTATTTATATTTTTAACGTTTCCCTCTGTTCTAAGGTTATAGCCTAAGGTCTAGCCCACCTAAGGTTTCTAACCCTATAGCTCTGATACCAACCTGTGAGGACCCCAAACTCAGATACTTGAAACCCGAACTCGGTTCTTCACGATACCATTTCTATGAGCGGAATAATACTAATAATAATAACTATAATATAAAAGATCAAATTAATTTACATAATTATCAGAGTCTAACTCCCAAGTACGAAACCTTTAAACATTCATTACAACCCATGATAGATAATATATATCATAATTGTCTTAATAACATTAAACTATTACATAACATAGTAATTCGTTCATTCAGCAACCTTCCCTTTTCCTTTGTTCTTAGCAGAGTTCTCTGGTCGTTCGCACTTAGCTGAAAACATTTAAATTTAAGCAAGGATGAGCATTTGAGTGTCCAGCAAGCAATAGCAACTATATATATATATATATATATATATATATATATATATATATATATATATATAGCTAAAAGGATTTAAATGTTTTATTTGTACTATTCTTCTACAACAAGTCAATAGTTGTGAAGTATTCTGAACCGATAATAATAACATAACAACTCTCTTTCAAATTTTTGAAACTATATAATGACTATATCTGGGGTTATGGTGACATGCCATGAACATTGTTTTCATTTTCAAAAAGGTTAAACAGAAATTCATCTGTAAACCGTCATAACTTACGGGCACGGGGGTGATCAGCCCGTTATGCTCTGTATTGATCAATACTACATTACTAGAACGATATTATCGTTCATCCTTTGTCTGCCGGAGCGCATAAAAATTTTCCCGTGTAGGGATGTTCATACCTGTCTGGGTTCTAAATCAAAGGTTTTATCTTGTTCAACAATAATCTATAATTCAATATATCTGTATACGGGTAATTGACAAAGGTATATCAACATGTGGTTAAATACAATGATTATCCAAGTGGGGACACTTGTTTAACCACTTCTAGAAATTAACGAACAGAATATATATGTCCGAATTATCATATACTAACATGTTGATATTCAATGAGCTTATATAATATAAAGTTCATAATCTGTACAAATATAATATAGTTTAGAAACATTCTTACTCACATCCATTGCATAGAGAAAATGCAAAGGTTAGATACTTGCCTGAAGCGCTGCTTACAACTTGTAATTAAGATCTATCGCTTTATCTCACGACCTATCATTAATAAGATAGTTCGTTCGATTAGAACAACATACTATAACACATAACACTGCTTATTGCAGTCAACACATAACCTAATCACATTAGCACCTATGTTTAATAACCATTGAATCACAAGTAATCACTTATACAATCAAAATATCTAAGTCCAGATCAATTTCTGAAACATGTCGGTCTACCGACAATTTTATCGGGTAATTTTCGAGTCTAAGACTCTATACTATAACTTAACATCAGTACGTATCAGTCATATTATTTTTAAATGACTCAATAAAATTTTAAAACATTTATTATAATTTATCATGAATTTTCAAACATCGGAATCACATTTAAACGATTTAAATACTAATCAATTCTATTATCATTAATATTTAATTAATATTAAACTATTAATGAAATCATTTCCAACATGTTAAAGTTATTTATAATAATTCATAATACTTTTAAAGTATTAATATTACCCTTAAATAATTTTTAAAATAGTTAAAATTATTTTTAAATAATTATCATTAATATTAAAGTATTAATGTTCTATTTATCAAAATATTAAAAGTCATTATTCATAACTTAAAATATTTTTAATTCATTTATATCCCTTTTAAATGATTTTTAAAGTAATAAAACTATTTATAAACTATTTATTAAATATAATTATTAAATAAATTTAATATCATAACTAATAACTTAATAATCATTAATATTAAATTATTAATGAAATTATCCTTTAAATATTAAAAGTTATATTTTATAACTTAAAATATCTTTAAACACTTTATTTTCATTTAAAATGATTTTTAATATAATAAAATTATTTTTAATTAATTTATTTAATTCATTTAGTAAATAAATTAATTACCATTAATATCAATTTATTAATGAAATTTATCATAAAATATTAAAAGTCATTAAAAATAACTTAAAATATTTTCTTATATCATAATATAATTTTTAATGATTTTTCTAATATTAAAATCATTTTTAAATAATTTATTTAATATTATAATTAAATAAATTAAATACTTTTAATATTTCAAAAATATTAAATATTTATGAAATATATTAAAACTAATTAAAAACTAATTTTCGAAATTTTTTATAATTTTTAATAATTTATTTTGTATTTTTAATAATTAAAAGCTAATTTTTTTCTATTTTTTATTAATTTCCGAAAAATATTAAATAATCTGTCGCTAAAGACCACCTATAGCGACAGAACCATCGCTATAGGTGTTCTTCATGTTCTTGATACAAACCCAGAAAACCAAGTCAGTGATCATGTGGCATAGTTTGACCGCGATTTATGATCATACCAAGCTGTTTCTGGACTATCTATTGCACACAGATTATAGAACTAAATACATATACACATAATCTTGTACAAATCCTAATCCTTAATAAAAAAAAAATTATTCACAAAATTTCTTATTTATTTATATAGAAAATATCGGGTTGTTACACATATTTTGAGTTGTTAACCAACTCCAACTACTCCTTGTGACTCAAAATTGACAGCAAACCATGCTAGATCAGCCATATTCATGCATCAAGACTTGTATAAGTAGATCTAGGAGAGAGAAAATTCATTTGTTCACTTACATTTTGTCCAACACTTAAACCTTCTCTCTCAAACTTCAAACCTCTAAAATTATAAGCTATATCAGTCCCTAAGAACAGCCCCACGAAAATCCCTAACAAACATCAGAAGCCAGAAATCAAGATTTGCTCAAGAAGGTATAAACGAACCCTAGAATTTCTGTCCAACGATTCTTTGTTAGATGTTATGATTAAGTGTTAAAATATGTTGTTAGTAGTGTCTAGTGGTGATCTGGATTGCTAGATGTTAGATCCATAACATCTAGAGGCTCGGATTTGACATTTTTCAAAATCTGGAAAATTTTTAAATAGTCGTCTGACAATGAATGTCAGGCCCTGTATATCGTTCTCTGTTTTGTGTTTTTGTGGTTTTAATATTTGATCTTGTAGTACGCTATGAGAGCTTTGCTCTGGAACTCAAATCAGAGTCAGATCGGTTATAGGTTGCAAGATATGGGTGGTCAAACACCGTTGACCAACCATGACTGGCCATGTTCTGGGTAACCCAGAACGAGCCCAGAAAGGTCTGACATGATTTTTATGAGCACGGATCTGACAGTGGTTTGATTGTATGTTCTTGGTTTTGCATCTAAGTTATATTACATATGTTAGACTATATTTTTTGTGTCTTATTATCACCTAAAAAGTTAACAGGTGAAGCGTAGTCGATGGTCAAACCAAGCCAGAGAAGCACGAAAGCCGTTTTCTGGGTAACCCAGAAAATGCTTGACCGTGTTGTCTGACATGGGTTGACCGGCATAGATCTGCTAACTCAGTTGTTGTTTTGTTGATTTTATGTAATGGATCTCTAGAATTACATGTGTTCTACAAGTTAGACCTCTTAAATCGCTAAAAACTCACCTAGATCACAAGTTGTGGGAGCCAAAACGAGCCAGTCGAACTATTCTTCATTTCTGGGTAGCCCAGAAAATGAAGAACAGCTCTGACAGCTTGTTCAACGCTTCAGATCTCGTTAGTTATGCATGGTTTGATGATTTTCTTTGTTGGATCGAGTAGTCTTGTATTTGTACTGCATTCTCTGATCAACAAAATACCTAGAAACACAACACACACTAGTTTATGATTGGTCAAAGTAAGCAACTCGGAAACTGGCTATGAATTTCTGGGTTTGGCCAAGAACATGAAGAACACCTATAGCGACGGTTCTGTCGCTATATGTTGTCTTTAGCGACAGATAATATTCTATTTTCTGGAAATTAATAAAAAATAAAAAAAAATTAGTTTTAAATTATTAAAAATACAAAATAAATTATTAAAAATTATAAAAAAATTCCGAAAATTAGTTTTTAATTATTTTTAATATATTTCATAAATATTTAATATTTTTGAAATATTAAAAGTATTTAATTTATTTAATTATAATATTAAATAAATTATTTTAAAATGATTTTAATATTAGAAAAATCATTAAAAATTATATTATGATATAAGAAAATATTTTAAGTTATTTTTAATGACTTTTAATATTTTATGATAAATTTCATTAATAAATTGATATTAATGGTAATTAATTTATTTACTAAATGAATTAAATAAATTAATTAAAAAATGATTTTATTATATTAAAAATCATATTAAATGAAAATAAAGTGTTTAAAAATATTTTAAGTTATAAAATATAACTTTTAATATTTAAAGGATAATTTCATTAATAATTTAATATTAATGATTATTCAGTTATTAGTTATGATATTAAATTTATTTAATAATTATATTAAATAAATAGTTTATAAATGGTTTTATTACTTTAAAAATCATTTAAAAGGGATATAAATGAATTAAAAATATTTTAAGTTATGAATAATGACTTTTAATATTTTGATGAATAGAACATTAATACTTTAATATTAATGATAATTATTTAAAAATGATTTTAAATGTTTTAAAAATCATTTAAGGGTAATATTAATACTTTAAAAGTATTTTGAGTTATTATAAATAACTTTAACATGTTGGAAATGATTTCATTAATAGTTTAATATTAATTAAATATTAATGATAATAGAATTGATTAGTATTTAAATCATTTAAATGTGATTCTGATGTTTGAAAATTCATGATAAATTATAATAAATGTTTTAAAATTTTATTGAGTCATTTAAAAATAATATGACTGATACGTACTGATGTTAAGTTATAGTATAGAGTCTTAGACTCGAAAATTACTCGATAAAATTGTCGGTAGACCGACATGTTTCAGAAATTGATCTGGACTTAGATATTTTGATTGTATAAGTGATTATTTGTGATTCAATGGTTATTAAACATAGGTGCTAATGTAATTAGGTTATGTGTTGACTGCAATAAGCAGTGTTATGTGTTATAGTATGTTGTTCTAATCGAACGAACTATCTCATTAATGATAGGTCGTGAGATAAGCGATAGATCTTAATTACAAGTTGTAAGCAGCGCTTCAGGCAAGTATCTAACCTTTGCATTTTCTTTATGCAATGGATGTGAGTAAGAATGTTTCTAAACTATATTATTATTGTACAGATTATAAACTTTATATTATATAAGCTCATTGAATATCAACATGTTAGTATATGATAATTCGGACATATATATTATGTTCGTTAATTTCTAGAAGTGGTTAAACAAGTGTCCCCACTTGGATAATCATTGTATTTAATCACATGTTGATATACCTTTGTCAATTACCCGTATACAGATATATTGAATTATAGATTATTGTTGAACAAGATAAAACCTTTGATTTAGAACCCAGACAGGTATGAACATCCCTACACGGGAAAATTTTTATGCGCTCCGGCGGACAAAGGATGAACGATAATATCGTTCTAGCAATGTAGTATTGATCAATGCAGGGCATAACGGGCTGATCACCCCCGTGCCCGTAAGTTATGTCGGTTTACAGATGAATTTCTGTTTAACCTTTTCGAAAATGAAAATAATGTTCATGGCATGTCACCATAACCCCATATATAGTCATTATGTAGTTTCAAAAATTTGAAAGAGAGTTGTTATGTTATTATTATCGGTTCAGAATACTTCACAACTATTGACTTGTTGTAGAAGAATAGCACAAAGAAAACATTTAAATCCTTTCAGCTTATATATATATATATATATATATATATATATATATTGCTATTGCTTGCTGGGCACTCAAATGCTCATCCTTGCTTAAATTTAAATGTTTTCAGCTAAGTGCGAACGACCAGAGAACTCTGCTAAGAACAAAGGAAAAGGGAAGGTTGCTAAATGAACGAATTACTATGTTATGTAATAGTTTAATGTTATTAAGACAATTATGATAAATATTATCTATCATGGGTTGTAATAAATGTTTAAAGGTTTCGTACTTGGGAGTTAGACTCTGATAATTATGTAAATTAATTTGATCTTTTATATTATTGTTATTATTATTAGTATTATTCCGCTCATAGAAATGGTATCGTGAAGAACCGAGTTCGGGTTTCAAGTATCCGAGTTTGGGGTCCTCACAGGTTGGTATCAGAGCTATAGGGTTAGAAACCTTAGGTGAGCTAGACCTTAGGCTATAACCTTAGAACAAAGGGAAACGTTGAAAATATAAATAACTCATATATAGAGTTTAAAAAGAGATGAATTGACTAAATTCATCGTCAAACTAAATAAAAGATAACTTGTATAAAACTCTTATTTGTTGTGTGTATATACTATATGCTAATTAGGATAATTTATGTGTGTAGATGTCAGGTGAAAAAAGATTCGATTACCCTCGGATAGTAAAGAAGGAGCCAATATCGAAGCCGATAGCTGAAATAGAGGCTCTTGATGAACACAATTCAGACGATGTGGTTATCGTAGAAAACGTAGTACAAGATTCGGAGATGGTGGAGTTGTCAGATAGTGATTCGGACACTAAAGTTGAAGCTGATCAAGTATCAACGGAAGTGCAGAATCTGAAGAACAAGGTTTCTTCTCTGGAAAGGCTGTGGGAGATAGAAAGGCTGTTGAATAGTCAGTTGTGTCAAGCGTTAATAGAAACATTGGAAGGACAAGATAAGCTAAAAATCCAAATTAGACAGATGGGAGCCACAAGCAACATATCGTGTGCAGCTCCGGATAAGAAGGGGAAAAGAAAGATAGAAGACAATGATTTAGGAAAATCCAATAAGAAGAAATGGAAAGTAATTTGTTATCTTTGTGGCTATGAAGGACATACCACTCCGTACTGTCCTGACTACAAAAAAAGAGCATGTTATGTCTGTGGTATAGAAGGTCATCAGGCGAGAGAATGTCCAAGGAAAAGGTGTAATAAATAGGTATTATAGGTTCTGTTGTGTAGGAGTGTTTAATATAATACATATGATAAGTATGTTTGTGTAATGTAATGTTTCCAACTTTTGTATTAAGTCAAGACTGCAAATCCCGACTTTTGAGGTCATAAAGGGATAGCTGAAGTTCAAAGCATTTTGTGCTATGTAAAATATTCGTTAAATGAATATGAATCTATGTTTGAGAAATGATGAAATAAGTTTAAAATATTAAACTTATGTGATAAGGTTTAGAATGTAAGTTAAATTATGATTTTTTTTTCAATCAGATAATGCCGCCAAGACGTCGAACTCGCAATCAAAGGGCAGAGGAATCTGTCAACAACGTTGAGGGACAACAACAACCAGATCCGATGCAACAATTTGTGAACATATTAGCTCAGGCTATGCAACAGGGAATACCGGTCGCTGGAAACCAGCCGGGCAACCGCTTAGCGAACTTCAAAGACTTTAAGGCTGTAGGACCACCAGAATTCAAAGGTACAACTGACCCTGTAGAAGCTCAAATTTGGGTTAAGGAAATTGAAAAAGTGTTTACGGTAGCTAGGGTAGATGAGGGGCAGAAAACTGCTTTTGCCACTTACATGATGAAGGGGGAAGCAAATTTTTGGTGGGAAGCGAATCAGGCTAGGGCAGGAGAAGGTGTAGTCACATGGGATAGATTTAAAACTTTGTTTTTTGAAAATTATTTTTCACCAAGTATGCAGGCGAGGATGGAGGTTAAATTTTTAGAGTTGAAGCAGGAGAATATGACGGTGTCTGAATACGCCGCCAAATTCAATGAGTTAGCTAGGTTTGCTCCGCATCAAGTTGATATGGAGGCTAGGAAAGCTAGAAGGTTTGAGCTGGGATTGAAACCCTGGCTCTATAACAAAGTGGCGGTGTTGCAAATTCCTACATTTGCAGCACTCATGGAGAAAGCGATCATAGCTGAGGAGGGAAGTGAGGCCATGAGCCTTTACAATAAGGAGAGGAAGAATAAGGGTAAGATAGAAGGAGCTAGGAAGGTGGAAAATAATAGTGGGAGCAGGAGTGGTGATAGTAAGAGGAAGGTGAGCAGTTTTACAAGTGTACAAGTGAAACAGGAAGGTTTTAAGAAACATATAGTGCCATGTAAGACATGTGGGAAGAATCACTCGGGGGAGTGTTTGTAAGGAAAATTTGTTTGCTATAAGTGCGGACAGGAGGGCCATATTTCTCCCAACTGCCCCAATCCTAGGATGAATAGTGGATGTTTTATATGCGGATCGACAGAGCACAGGGTGAAAGATTGTCCAAAGGGGAGGGTGGAGACAGGAAGTGTGAACATGGGCACTGGCAGTGGAACGTTAGCAATCATAGGACCGACTTCGTCAAGCAAGCCAACAAAATCTACGGCAAGGGTCTACAACATGACAGTTCAGGATACGGCAGCAGCTGGCAATGCAACTCCAGGTATTATTCGTATGCCTTTTATTTTCTTATGCATGATTTTCCTATATATAGTAAATTATTTTATAAAGAAATTTTGAGGAGGAATTTGAGTTCTGTTAGAAACCAATTTTTCTATGTAATCAGAAAGGCAAGCTTCATGTGAATAGTTAAAGATCAGTTCGATCAAAGTTGATCGAGATCTACTTGCGATGATTGTGTACGCTATGTGACCATGTATGTATAGGTTTTAAAACGGTGATTCCGGGGACGGAATCTTTATAAGGGAGGGTGAATGTAACAACCCGATATTTTCTATATAAATAAATAAGAAATTTTGTGAATAAATTTTTTTTTTTATTAAGGATGAGGATTTGTACAAGATTATGTGTATATGTATTTATGTGGTAAGTAAAAATATATTTATTACATAATTATTTACAAATGAATTTATTTTAAAATTATTGATTATTAAAAAATATATACTTATAATAATCAATTTATGGTAGAAATATTTTAATAATTATTTTCCATGAAAATATATAATCATATATTATTTAAATAATATATGAACTGATTTTTAGAATAATTATAATAATTATTTTATTATATGAATTTTAGTACATGTTATTAAGTTAATTATTTTACCTTAATTATTAAGGTTAAATAGGAAGAATAAATCAAATATGGTATCCAAACCCTAATTTTGGATTATTGCCAGGGTATGAGAATAATAATATAATATTAATTATATTTTGATTTTTCAGTGCTATGAATATGTACTGCATGTACGTATTGATGATAATTGGTCAATTATGGTGTTTAATTTCAAAACCCTAGTATTAATTGGTTAAACCCTAATTTTACTTAGGGAAACTCTAAATTGAAAATCAATTGTGAGCTTAAGACTGTTATATAACTATGTTATATGTTTTATGTTGTGTATTAAGTGATTAATTAGGTAAACCCTAATTAAAGTTTTAGAAAACCCTAAATATATTTTTAAAACTCTAATTTTCTATTTAAAAACCCTAATTATAATTATTTAGTTATAATTTAATTTTTATTGAACTTTATATATAATTGTTCAAACCCTAAAAATTATTTAGGAAACCTTAATGTTTAAAATCTAGTGATTAGAATCTAGATTCAAGTGTCATGGACAAAAATACCCTTAATTACTTTATTAATTTAAAAAAAATACATTACTTTTTAATTTTTAGAAGCTTGCTTGCAAATCCTTCCATATTTTGAGTTGTTAACCAACTCCAACTACTCCTTGTGACTCAAAATTGACAGCAAACCATGCTAGATCAGCCATATTCATGCATCAAGACTTGTATAAGTAGATCTAGGAGAGAGAAAATCATTTGTTCACTTACATTTTGTCCAACACTTAAACCTTCTCTCTCAAACTTCAAACCTCTAAAATTATAAGCTATATCAGTCCCTAAGAACAGCCCCACGAAAATCCCTAACAAACATCAGAAGCCAGAAATCAAGATTTGCTCAAGAAGGTATAAACGAACCCTAGAATTTCTGTCCAACGATTCTTTGTTAGATGTTATGATTAAGTGTTAAAATATGTTGTTAGTAGTGTCTAGTGGTGATCTGGATTGCTAGATGTTAGATCCATAACATCTAGAGGCTCGGATTTGACATTTTTCAAAATCTGGAAAATTTTTAAATAGTCGTCTGACAATGAATGTCAGGCCCTGTATATCGTTCTCTGTTTTGTGTTTTTGTGGTTTTAATATTTGATCTTGTAGTACGCTATGAGAGCTTTGCTCTGGAACTCAAATCAGAGTCAGATCGGTTATAGGTTGCAAGATATGGGTGGTCAAACACCGTTGACCAACCATGACTGGCCATGTTCTGGGTAACCCAGAACGAGCCCAGAAAGGTCTGACATGATTTTTATGAGCACGGATCTGACAGTGGTTTGATTGTATGTTCTTGGTTTTGCATCTAAGTTATATTACATATGTTAGACTATATTTTTTGTGTCTTATTATCACCTAAAAAGTTAACAGGTGAAGCGTAGTCGATGGTCAAACCAAGCCAGAGAAGCACGAAAGCCGTTTTCTGGGTAACCCAGAAAATGCTTGACCGTGTTGTCTGACATGGGTTGACCGGCATAGATCTGCTAACTCAGTTGTTGTTTTGTTGATTTTATGTAATGGATCTCTAGAATTACATGTGTTCTACAAGTTAGACCTCTTAAATCGCTAAAAACTCACCTAGATCACAAGTTGTGGGAGCCAAAACGAGCCAGTCGAACTATTCTTCATTTCTGGGTAGCCCAGAAAATGAAGAACAGCTCTGACAGCTTGTTCAACGCTTCAGATCTCGTTAGTTATGCATGGTTTGATGATTTTCTTTGTTGGATCGAGTAGTCTTGTATTTGTACTGCATTCTCTGATCAACAAAATACCTAGAAACACAACACACACTAGTTTATGATTGGTCAAAGTAAGCAACTCGGAAACTGGCTATGAATTTCTGGGTTTGGCCAAGAACATGAAGAACACCTATAGCGACGGTTCTGTCGCTATAGGTTGTCTTTAGCGACAGATAATATTCTATTTTCTGGAAATTAATAAAAAATAAAAAAAAATTAGTTTTAAATTATTAAAAATACAAAATAAATTATTA
Organism: Panax notoginseng; assembly: GCA_016801055.1. Classification (NCBI taxonomy): domain Eukaryota; kingdom Viridiplantae; phylum Streptophyta; class Magnoliopsida; order Apiales; family Araliaceae; genus Panax; species Panax notoginseng. The sequence continues at coordinate 120,986,171 of CM029022.1, forward strand.
AAAATTATAAAAAAATTCCAAAAATTAGTTTTTAATTATTTTTAATATATTTCATAAATATTTAATATTTTTGAAATATTAAAAGTATTTAATTTATTTAATTATAATATTAAATAAATTATTTTAAAATGATTTTAATATTAGAAAAATCATTAAAAATTATATTACGATATAAGAAAATATTTTAAGTTATTTTTAATGACTTTTAATATTTTATGATAAATTTCATTAATAAATTGATATTAATGATATTTAATTTATTTACTAAATGAATTAAATAAATTAATTAAAAAATGATTTTATTATATTAAAAATCATATTAAATGAAAATAAAGTGTTTAAAAATATTTTTTAAGTTATAAAATATAACTTTTAATATTTAAAGGATAATTTCATTAATAATTTAATATTAATGATTATTCAGTTATTAGTTATGATATTAAATTTATTTAATAATTATATTAAATAAATAGTTTATAAATGGTTTTATTACTTTAAAAATCATTTAAAAGGGATATAAATGAATTAAAAATATTTTAAGTTATGAATAATGACTTTTAATATTTTGATAAATAGAACATTAATACTTTAATATTAATGATAATTATTTAAAAATGATTTTAAATGTTTTAAAAATCATTTAAGGGTAATATTAATACTTTAAAAGTATTTTGAGTTATTATAAATAACTTTAACATGTTGGAAATGATTTCATTAATAGTTTAATATTAATTAAATATTAATGATAATAGAATTGATTAGTATTTAAATCATTTAAATGTGATTCCGATGTTTGAAAATTCATGATAAATTATAATAAATGTTTTAAAATTTTATTGAGTCATTTAAAAATAATATGACTGATACGTACTGATGTTAAGTTATAGTATAGAGTCTTAGACTCAAAAATTACCCGATAAAATTGTCGGTAGACCGACATGTTTCAGAAATTGATCTGGACTTAGATATTTTGATTGTATAAGTGATTATTTGTGATTCAATGGTTATTAAACATAGGTGCTAATGTGATTAGGTTATGTGTTGACTGCAATAAGCAGTGTTATGTGTTATAGTATGTTGTTCTAATCGAACGAACTATCTTATTAATGATAGGTCGTGAGATAAGCGATAGATCTTAATTACAAGTTGTAAGCAGCGCTTCAGGCAAGTATCTAACATTTGCATTTTCTTTATGCAATGGATGTGAGTAAGAATGTTTCTAAACTATATTATTATTGTACAGATTATGAACTTTATATTATATAAGCTCATTGAATATCAACATGTTAGTATATGATAATTCGGACATATATATTCTGTTCGTTAATTTCTAGAAGTGGTTAAACAAGTGTCCCCACTTGGATAATCATTATATTTAATCACATGTTGATATACCTTTGTCAATTACCTGTATACAGATATATTGAATTATAGATTATTGTTGAACAAGATAAAACCTTTGATTTAGAACCCAGACAGGTATGAACATCCCTACACGGGAAAATTTTTATGCGCTCCGGCGGACAAAGGATGAACGATAATATCGTTTTAGCAATGTAGTATTGATCAATGCAGGGTATAACGGGCTGATCACCCCCGTGCCCGTAAGTTATGACGGTTTACAGATGAATTTCTGTTTAACCTTTTCGAAAATGAAAACAATGTTCATGGCATGTCACCATAACCCAGATATAGTCATTATGTAGTTTCAAAAATTTGAAAGAGAGTTGTTATGTTATTATTATCGGTTCAGAATACTTCACAACTATTGACTTGTTGTAGAAGAATAGTACAAAGAAAACATTTAAATTCTTTCAGCTTATATATATATATATATATATATATATATATATATATATATATATATATATATATATAATTGCTATTGCTTGCTGGGCACTCAAATGCTCATCCTTGCTTAAATTTAAATGTTTTCAGCTAAGTGCGAACGACTAGAGAACTCTACTAAGAACAAAGGAAAAGGGAAGGTTGCTGAATGAACGAATTACTATGTTATGTAATAGTTTAATGTTATTAAGATAATTATGATAAATATTATCTATCATGGGTTGTAATGAATGTTTAAAGGTTTCGTACTTGGGAGTTAGACTCTGATAATTATGTAAATTAATTTGATATTTTATATTATTGTTATTATTATTAGTATTATTCCGCTCATAGAAATGGTATCGTGAAGAACCGAGTTCGGGTTTCAAGTATCCGAGTTTGGGGTCCTCACAGTATTAGTATAATCATGACCTGTAATGTTACAGACAAATGATGTGGTGAAAGTTCTCTTTGACCCGTAGTGCATAAATGGACAGTTGTTTGGCATGATCATGACCACTGGTGATACTAACGAATATCCTTGACACGTAGCGCATGGATAATTCAATGATGTGAAATGTTTAGTGATTGGTATTACAAAGATAAAATATTGATGATGGATTTTTAAATTATAGAAGATAGTAGACATTATTCTCTACTTGACTCTTCTAATGGATTGTTGTTTCTGATGCAGTTGTTGATCTAAAACTTGTTGTCTATTGTATTCTATCATATTTTTCCCTGTTGAGAACTAAGGATAATTTGTTATACATTAACTTAGTCATAATATTCTTTACTGGGCTAGTTGAGCTCACCCTTTTTCTTTTGGTTCCATTGTTCTTCTTAAGAGGCGAGAATATAGCTGGGACTAGTCGGGAAGTGGAGTAATAGTTCAAGATGGTTTTTATAGTAGTCCTCACTATTTTGTAAAATAGTGTAATAATAATTATTATGAGGACTTTATTTGAGTTTCTACACGACAATATCTGTATTGAGACTCACAACGTATGTGTCGACGTGGGGATTTTTTTATTTGTACCTTTTCTACTCTTGTTCTTTTGTGTTCTCATGTTAGGTGAGATTTGTTTGAAAAAACAAGCGAAAAAGGTCCGACATGTATATGTCGACGATTGGACTATAAGAGTCGCCAGTTGGTTTTTTAACTAGTTGTACTAACACAAACGATAAAAGGTTTGCACATTGACCCAGTGATGTGACACTGCTAAACGGGTCTGTGAAACTGAGATTTATTGGGGTCCGGGGACTTGCTTATGCGGAGGGAAAGTGTTAGGCACCCCCCAACATCCGTGTTGCAACGGTGGCCACCACTTTTCAATAAACTGTTATATTAATGTGTGTGTGTGTGTGTGTGTGTGGATTAATGTGTAATTATTTGAAAGTAGTGCTATGCCTCGTTCGCACCTATATATAAGGGGTTTGAATTTATAAAAAATTTTAGTTTTAAACAAGATATAGCAGTGATGCTTTATAAAAGAGGTTTTTCAAACCCTTGTGCTCAATAGTAATTGAGGCCTTTGAGACTTCCATTTTATTAAATGTTCGGCTTGATTGCTTTTATTTTCGAGATGCAAAGCATCTTCGAGAAAATAATGTACAAAGTAGTACCGAACTTCTCATAGGCATGAAAGCCATCTGAGGAAATCCAAACACCGTGAATAAATTTACAAGCTGTTTACAGTTGAAAATGTCCATCACGGGAATCAAATCTAGATTCAGTAAACTGAATCTATGATCACATGATTCCTAGTCTCACATGATGCCGCAATTGATATGAACACAGTAAGTAGTGGTATATATAAAAGCTGTAAATATATATATATATATATATATATATATATATATATATACAAACATGATCAACCACCACGAAGCACCTCCATGGGGGATCAGAAATGTAAATATATAAAAGCGATTAATATATATATATATATATATATATATATATATATATATGTGTGTGTGTGTGTGTGTGTGTGTGTGTGTGTGTGTGTGTGTGTGTGCAAACAATCAACCACCACGAAGCACCTCTATGGGGGATTGCAAATGTAAATAAAGCAATAAAACGATCAACCGTCTTGAAGTAAACTCCAGGCGGGACAAAATGTAAATAAAGCTGTAAAAACGATCAATCGCTACGAAGTAAACTCTAGGCAGGACGAAATATATATATATATATATATATATATATATATATATATACATACGGTCCAAATCTTAAGTTCACCCCTTATTCAACTCACCCGAGCTCACCCACCCTTTAGCGACGGACCCGACGATGGTTCGGTCATACAACCGTCGTCAATACTTTTAGCGACGCTATATGTTGTCCGTCGCTAAAAGTATAGACGACGGTTGTATGATCGAACTGTCGCCGGGTCCGTCGCTAAAGGGGGGTGAGCTCGGGTGAGTTGGATAAAGGGTGAGGCTTAAGATCCGAACTCTATATATATATATATATATATATATATATATATATACTGAAATAAAACTACATACCAAAGTCCGGGCATACACACACAACACGACTCTCAATGTGAAGAATAATGTGTGCAAAGATGAAGAGAAAGACTTTAAAGTGTATAAAAAGGCTTACAGTGGGATGCCAAAGAAGACTTCTATAGCTTTAAGTGGATGAACACTCGGCTCCCGCCGGTAAAAAAGTAGCTATATATGAGCTTACAAGTGTTTAAAATGAGAAAGCACTCAGTTTAGGGTATGTACAGAGCAAATTGGACAGGGCTTCCTCGCCTTTTTCTCTTTTCAAAATGGCCACCCCAAGCCCTCTATTTATAGAGGGGGGAGCTACAGGTGTACCTACAGCTGCCCGGGGTGCCCCGAGCTCTGCGGTTCCTACAGTCTCGAAGTTCGTGCACGCATGCAATGTGATGTCCGCTCGAACTTTCAGAACTTCAATCGGGGCATCCGACTGAGCTGTATAAGACCTATTTCGGACAGCTATTGTTGAGAGTTACGCAATGACATGGGATTAGAGGTTGTACAAAGTCAGGAAGATGGGACCATGCCCTCCAGTCTTCAAGCTTCAAATTCTATATGTTGCCTTGCGTAATAGTCACTCAGGATTGGACTTCCTTGGTTCTTATGGGACATTGTTGTGTAGAAATATATGTATAAGATGTTGAGATGGCGCGATATAGCGTCAAGGTGGCAAGATGATGACTTTTCCCCTCACCGGGGTTATCTCCGGCTTGGGCTGATAAAGCAGACGTTACTTAGGGTTATCTTTGAGATTGAACTGCTGCCAGTGTTGAAGGTCCTCAGTGTCATCTCTGAGGTGTGCCTGTCTTCTCGAGGTTATCTCTGGTTCTTGTACTAAGTGCCTCGATGTGAGTGCCGAGGTTGAAGCTGATCGCATGCATTTGAAATAAGCATTTTTGGGGTTATCTCCAAGGCTAGCGCTACTATTCCTGGTGTCGGGACTGGGACTGAATATCTCGGGGTTATCTCCAGGATGAATCGGCCTTCTCTGGTGGAATTTCTGGTATTGGAACTGCATGCCTCGGGGTTATCTCCGAGGTTGGAGCTGATACTCTCGATGTGTGTTCTGGGGTTAAAACTAAACTTTCGATAGTATCCGAAGTAGATATGAGTTGTCTTCCAGGGTTATCTCTGAAAGACGAATCTGCCCTCCTATAATATCAGTGACAGGTGTACAAAAAATTTTGAGTGTCTACAGATGCCCCTCTTTATCATATTCATGCAATGTAATGGCATGGATAGGATAAAGAATCCTAGACACTTAAAATGCAACAAGATAAATATGATGCTATATGTAGCAACATGATGCAAATGTATGATACATATGGATTGTTTTCCCACATGCTGGGGATGATTGTCGGCTCCATGTTGCTTCTACCTAGGATGCCAACAATGACAAGCTTGGATGTGCGATCCAAATCTCTTAGGATGTTGACGTTGGGGCTATCACCAAAGTCCTTAATCTTTGATATCAACTTTATTCCGAAGATGTGCCTCTCACGTACAAGAGATCTGTGGGGATAAAGCTTTTGTCTACTTGAGGATGTGTATAACATATTCCATCATCGATCCTCCCCGATGATGTTGTTCCTTCCTGGTTTGTATCGCCAGGACATATCAATGTTCTGTTTGATTTACTGCCAACAGTATGTGTTGTCAGGGCTGCCTGACCTTCGTTGACGTGTGAACCAATGGCTGACCACGCGTTGTAACCCCCGCCGGGGACTATTTGATCTTTGCTGATGTGTACATCAACGAATGAACTCCCTACTGGGGATAAATGTCAAGGCTACTTGTCCTTTTGTTGATGTGTATCAACTAATGCAATCATCGGATGACTTCTGATGCTTCGTTGGGTTTACTTACCAACGGCTGAACTGATGTCTAGGTTGCTTGACCTTCATTGATATGTGTATCAACGATAAATATCCGTTATAACCCCCGTTGGGGATCTGTTTTTGGATAGATGACCATGTGTTGTAACCCCCGCCGAGGACTGTTTGGGGAATGATGACCCTGAACTGACGGCATTGGACCTTTATACGGTATTGCCGAATGTGATCTACAACTACTGAGATCATCGATATAGTATACCCTGTGTTTGGGCGAATACCAATGAATGATATGAAAGCCACAATAGGGTCCAGGAAAACTAGGATTTTGGGCTATTCTGCTCAATCGCATAACATTTTTATCCCTGATTTGGCCTTTTCAGCTTGTGAGAACTCCTTTGTAACTCAAACTGGACTGAGCCAAAGGGGTGGGCCCCATGTAGGGGTGATGTAGGTACACCTACTACAGGTACACCTGCAGCAGCCGTAGGTGGACCTGCCGCCAGCCGTGAATGGCTATTAATGCTGCAGTTTACTTTCTTAAGTCATTTTATGTTGCACCGCAAAGGAAATCTGAGAGCTCTTCTTCAGATCTGTTAAGTTTGGACGTCCTTCTGTAAATTATGTCACCGTACAAGTGTTCTACACTGTCCTAGTAACGTATGCATGTCTTTCTTTCCAATTTTTATCCGTTGGAAAATGACTTTTTATATGAAATGCATCTAGACACATAGTAGTGAATATGCATGCTCATATGACTTGATAAAAAATATTCAACATAGTATATGTTAGTATTAAACCATGCTGAATATAATGATGTGAAAAAATTTAACTTTTAAAACAGTTAAATTGGCACCTTTTTTTGCTATTTTTTATCCTTTTTGAGGACAAATGAGCAAAGGTGGTTAATGATGTGAAAAAATTTAACTTTTGAAACAGTAAAATTGGCACCTTTTTCTACTATTTTTTGTCCTTTTTGAGGACAAATGAGCAAAGGTGGTAAAGCAAAGTAATCCTGGTAATTAGGCTACCCTTATGGATTGATGACTTTGACATTTAAATGCATATAGTATGTATATAACTGTGGGCAGGTGTGCTACTGAATGGCCACCTAGTCATGCCTATGTGCATGTGGATAGTCCTATTTATAGAGGAAACTATGGCAAAAGTTTTTCAAAATGTAAGCATTGAGTAGTCATGCATTTTTAACTCTACTATAGATGTATGTTAAAGTAATGCATGCGTGTAGTCATTAAATGCATTTTGAAAAGCTCCAAGTTAGAAAATACCACACCCTTTCTAAGGTGATTTGGAGACTTTGGTCCAAATATTATGGATCCGGATCAGCCGAGTAGTTCCCGTAGGACCACTTCTGGTGTACGGAGGAGGGCTTCTGAAGTACCTCGACCCCATTCTATTAGACAGCCTCATCGGTTAGTATAGCCAATGATACGTCCAGTCCGGGTTAATGTGCCAGACATCGAGGATGAGGAGGAGGATGTTTCGGTGGCGGACCCCGCTCCTGCTATGCATGTTCCCTGTAGGGACCTCCCGAGTATTCAGGTGGCAAACCTAGAGCTTCTAGGTGACTTGAGTCGACATCCCTTGATGTACTTCCACACAAATGAGGTACAAAGCTGGACTCTGATTTTCCTTCTTTCCTATTGATGAGGGTTAAAGGATTCTGATGTTGATCTGCTTTGTGATGCAGGTTCCCGGCTTTGCACATCCTAGAGGGAACTGGTTTAACATTTACTCTATGTACCAAGCTCTGCATCCTGACTATAGAGCGATTGTGCATGATTAGGGATTTGGGGCGTTCTTTTCCATCCTTCCCCGTCATTATCCCTGGGGTTACCTCAGGGCATTATCTGACCGCTGGTTTCACCAGACTCAGTCTCTCTATTTACTAGACAGTGAGGTGATGATGACGCCGATGGATTGGCAATTTATCACAGGTATGGAGTTTGGAGGGGTACCAATGCCTTGTACGGTGGATATTATCCCGACTACCGTCAGATCCTTGCTAGGAGTACCGGCAGGCGCTTAAGGGTAGGAATGTCTGTACAGGTCCTCTGAGCGTGGATGCTATGAGTGGACTATTGAGTGAGCCCATACTAGCTGATGTCAGAGTCAGGGATCGCATTCTTCGGCGATTGCTCCTAATGATCATTAGGGGCTGCGTTATAGCAGATAACTCTTCTACGGTGTCGTTCGCTTTGATCAGCGCCACTCGGGAGGTGGACCGTATCAGAGATTATGATTGGGGTTCCTACACCTTTGCCTATTTCCTCAGGGGCATGCGTAAGCGTTCGTAGGTCTTGACCGAGGCTTGGTTTGGATTCTACCTATTTCTGTTGGTGAGTATTTCTCTTGTAATTTCCCATGTATAGGTTAAGAGTGTTCACTGATAGCAGATGTTTGATTTTGTATTGATAGTTCTAGGCCTATGAGAGGCTCCCATGTTTGCGTCCTATGAGCGTGTTAGGATTAGATACCTATCCACGAGGACGGCGATTGCATCATTCCATACTGGCAGAGGTTCTTGAAGCTAAGGGTTTTACTCATTGTCACCTACAGGTGGAGTTATTGACAGCTGATGTCATCACATGGATTCCCTATTCTGGGGAGCACTTGGCCATTGGATTTGAGAATGGGTACCCGACTAGTGTCGAGTACATGATTTCCACCCGTAGGATACCTCTCTTCACAGATGGAGGATAGGAGCTCTATTTAGGAGAGCGTGCTATTAAGAGCACTACAGGAGAGATCTGTATACCGATCTTGCCTCCTGTCAGTCATTATTGGCCTGTGTCGCAGTCACCCGCCATTGATATTCCATTGTTAGATGTTGACGGTTTTGCACCGTCAGAGGGTCCCTGCACTCAGGAGATATTCCAGCATTGGTGGTCCCCTCGTACCATTGGAGCTCAGACCCGCGCCACTCAATTCATAGGGGATATGGTTCCAGGATCCGTGATGATGACGAATTGGCTAGCTTGTGTCCGAGATCTGACTCATGTGATACAGATTGACAGCTTGACCCAGCGACTGGACCCATTTCTTTATCCGACATTTGGGCAGAGATCCGGCGGAGGCAGATTCGTTTGATCCTTCCAGCATAGGAGCTGGCCCCTCAAATGACCCATTTGGTTTTGCCGGCGCAAATCCTCCTTTGTATAAGCCTGGCATCCCTGTTGATAGAGATCCAGTGACTCGGGAGGAGTTACATTAGGTGGACAGGATTGATGATGTATTGACACCATTATCTTTTTCTGATGTGTATTCTCGTTATCTCTTTTGATAGGCCTCTTGTTAGATATTGGGTGGCTATACCCCATTCTCTTTATATCTTTTGATAGGCCTTTGTTAGTAGTAGGGTGTCTGTGCCCCATTTCCCTATATTTTTAGCTGTACAGAGATGATGTATATAGATGATGATGTATTTAGGAATGTATGTACTTTCTTTTATTCCCTACATCATATTGCCATCTATTATCTGTTATGCATGTATCATGTTATGCATATGTATGTATGTCCAGAGATATTCAGCATTGACCCCTGGATGGTATTATGATATGGCCCACACAGATGTCTTCTTCGACAGTTAGCCGCATAGATCACACCCCACCATTATTGGTGGCATCCCATCTGAGATATTGGTATGATAGTATGTCACCCTCAGATAGGGTGACCGTAGATCAGCTGTTGTAGCATACCATGACCCTTTTGATGTTTCAGGTTCCCGCAGGATTTGTAGAGGGCATGCTGGAGCACTAGGTACCGGAGAGGTAGGTTTTCCGGCTTGGGACCCAGGAGTTGACTCTGACTTTGGAGGAGTATGCACGTTTGATGATGCTGCCACTTGACAAACCTTACGTGCATATGGCCATTGGTGACATGAGCCGACAGTTTATGACTCTCACCGGGCTGAGGCGAAGAGTTGTGCAAGATGAGTTCACATACCGCCACATGATATCTCAGCATTTTTTGATTGATAGATTTGACTTTAAGGATAACTATGCTCGACATTATGGGGATTTCACCATACCAGAGGACCAGTGGTGTTTGGCTAGGATAGATGTATCGCTGCTGTGTGTATTATCATACGTGTACATGCCACGATACATGGACGAGTTGGACATCGGTGTCATCATGGCAGTGAGAGCTCTCAGGGAGGGTCATACCATCATTCCGATGATCTTGGTAGAGACACTGAGGTCGGCCACCTTCTGCAGGACTTACCCTGCAGGGGTATTCACAGGTAGTTCGGTCATGTTGTACGTGTGATTTATGTCATACTTGAGACCGATTGGCACTTTTCGCCGACACGGGTACTGCTTCACCAATGAGATAGCTATGTCATATTCCTTCCAGCCTGTGGAGTGTACAGATTCTGCATCTTGGTATATTTTCCTAGCTGGGATCGGAGATCCGTTTGCTATCTTGCCGTGTACAGGGCTCAGTTCACCCTATATCTTCATTACTCATGCTTCGGGCATTGATTATCTCCCTCTAGCTGGTTTGAGGGACATGACTACCTACCACCCACTGGCCGTGATGTCGCAGTTTGACCAATTCCAGGACTTCCATCCTTTTGATGGGGCGTTAGGTCAGCGCCTAGCTTCTTGCCACTTATCAGTAGAGGACAGATCCCGAGTGTATGCTTGTTGGGATCAGCATAAGATAGTTACTTTTTCTATTAGCCATCAGGGTTGTGCGTCAGAGCATTCTGCGTGGATGGAGACAAGGACTTCATCGGCTGCAGCCGTATCCACAGTGTCGAGTATGGATTTAGAGGGTGGAGAGCCCATGGAGGACATTGATTCTCACACCAAGGAGCCATTTACTTGGTTGCCAGCTGCTCTCTTAGATTCTCCCAGTACTAGTACTGTTTTGATCCAGCATTCGGCACAGTTCTTTGAGCAGAGTCTTCATTTGATGACCTTTGAGAGAGATCAGGCTAGATCCTTGATGTTGACAGCTCTTGATGGGAGAGACGCAACTCTGTTAGAGAGAGACGAGGCATTAGCTCGTAGAGATGCCGCTGTTGTTGAGCGGGATGAGGCCAGATAAGCCAGAGATAGAGTGATTATTAAGCGAGATGCTGCTCTATCTGAGAGGGATGTAGTTGTTGCAGACAGTACTTCAGTGAGATCCCTAACCACTGGTATGCTTGTCGAGATGAGTGCATATATTGATGAGCATCGCGTCACCATGCAGATGGCCTCCAACTTGATGGCTCGTGTGGATATCCTTGTACAGGAGACCACAACGTTACCTCCTTCTTCGGATAGAGATGCTATGTTAGATCTGTTAGCCCGCATGCATACCGATCTGTAGATAGCCTTGTATTTTCCTGCACAGACTAGCTTAGCCATTTTGTCATGTACAGTTTACATTGTGTATATCAAACAGTACTATATATATAGTAGGGAAATATATTTTTGACCACTTCCCTTTTAGATATGCCTGAATACTTGCTTGATATTTTCCTGCTTCTTCAGGGCTTGGGATCTTGATGTATTCTGAATTTCTCCTTGCTGGATGGACATTGAGTTGTCTCTGGACAGTACAGAATGGATCCTTGACCTATGTGTATCCCTACCATTTTTAGTGTCTTGGGACTGGTTTCTTTATGGAAATGTGGAGAGGAGTGTGGCTTTCCTCTCTGAGATTGACCGTACCACAGATGGTCGCCAGTACTCCTATTTAGGAGTAGCCTAGTTAATTCTATCTCTTATGGATTAGTATTGCTCTTCGAGGAACAATCGCAGTTTAGATGGTCGTCGAGTCTCCTGTTTACATAGGGAGGTCAGGTAATTCCATCCCTTTGGTCTGATGCCCAAATGAAATGTGGTGGATTGAAGTTTGATCCCAGTACCGTTAAATAGTGTTTTTGTTTTGGTAGGGGTTAGACTGAACCATAAATGGCTGCCTACGTACTCCTATTGAAGAGGAGATTAGGTCTGCATAGTTCAAACCTGGTGTAAGAGGTTCAACGCTATATGTGGCAGAAAGGGTGTAGGAATGTTTTTGTTGTTTTTGTTTTGTAAGGAGAAGGGTGTAGAAATGTTTTTGTTGTTTTTATTTTATTGCGACCGGGCCATATAAAATGGTTGCCTATGTACTCCCGTGTATCAAGGAGATTAGGTCGACGTAGTTCGCCCCTCAGGACGATTTGTAGCCAACGTAAAGTTTGATCCTATGTGGAGGACAAACTGCGGGGGAAGAAAGTTTAATCCTAAGTTCAGGATAAACTGCAGGTGTGAAAAGTTTAATCCCATGTTTGGGGACAAACTGCGAGTGTGAAAGGTTCATCCCTAGTGGGATAACCGAAGTTGAGTAGGGTTAAACAACCAAGTGGAGAGGAAAGGATCTGACGATCTGAAAATCAAGCTGCTGGCTTGAAAAGTGTGTTTCCCTGAGGGGCGTAGTGTGGAAAAGAGTTGTATGTAGTGAAGGGTTAAAGAACCGGAATGACTTGTGATCTGATAATCCAACACCAGGATGTTTGCTTGATGGTAACTTCAGACATAGTACCGTTTCACGCTGTCTGAGTTAATAAGTTGGGTAAATTCATCACCGTCCATTTCCGGTAATCTGAGAGCACCTCTTGTCAATACCTCTTTGATAATAAAAGGGCCTTCCCAGTTAGGGGCAAATTTTCCCTTAGACTGATCTTGGTTATCAATGATTTTCTTCAAAACCAAGTCATGTTGTTTAAACTACCATAGCCGGACTTTTCTATTGTAGGATTGGGGGATCCTTTGTTGATATAACTGACCATGGAAGATAGCCGCGGTTCACCTTTCATCTATTAGAGATAATTGGCGATACCTGTCTTGTACCCATTGGTCTTCCTCTAGCTGAGTGTCTATCAACACTCTAAGAGATTCCATTTCTACTTCTATGGGGAGCACTGCTTCCATCCCATAGGTTAATGCGTAGGGGGTTGCCCCAGTTGAAGTGCGCATTGATGTTGTGACGTCCCCAAATCCGGGTATCTTCCAACCCGACAGATGGTGCTCCACTATACTAACATCCATACCATCATTCCATTGAAATACAACAAAATGAGAGTAATTACTATATTCTTGTTAAAATCAAAGTATAATCCTTCCCAGGTTCATAAACCGGTTACATCATTCATTGTTCATAAGGTATAATACATACAAACTTACTAAACTATTACACAATGCCTAAGCATCCATCTTAGCTTTGCCCTTATCTTTCTTGGCATTCTCAGTATGTTCACCTTTAATTGCAGTTATATAATTCACGCAAGAAGTGAGCATGACAGCTCAGCAAGTTTAATAAAGGATAACAGAAATACCACATTCGTGAATTATATAACAATTCTAACATAACTGAACAATAGTTATGAAGTATTATAAATCAATACTACCATAACAGTATATAACATCAATTCCCAATGTATAGAATAGATTAGGAATTCTGAACTGGTCGATAGACCATGAACAGTAAATTTCAGTTTTCATACTTGAAAATGAGTCCACAGCACTAAGGCCGTTCATCCGTATAACTTATGAGTACTTCTAGGTGATCAGCCTATAGTACTCTATGTTGATCAACACTACATTCATTAAACGTATTTACATTTAATATTTTTGGCAAACTCGCGTGCCCATCGAAATATCGATGAAAAATACTTTTGTTTGTTCATAGACAAACCTTACCTTCACATCCGCACCAATTACTTGGCATAGGATAGCGTTAACATTTCTATATAGAATGATATGGAAAATCATCAATCTATATCTTGCAAATAGTCTAGCCTAGTTAAAATCTGGCATCGGCCCTTTCTTTTACAACAAAACTTGCAATTCAGTTCAATGAATCACATAAAACTTGGCTAACTTAGAAGTTAGACAAGCGTTAAGAAAACTTGCCTTTCAGCGTCTTCAAATAACTTACTCGACTGACCACAGCCTTTACAGAATCTACATGATATATTCACATAGCACACCGTAATTAGCTATCAAACAACTATTCACATTGTTCCTACCAGCTTCTTTCTCTTCTATGTCTTTGTTAACATAATATTTTTATTAAAGTCAACATGACTTATTACCCTTCGTCCCGGTTTATCTCTCTATGGACGTTTTATTAACCGGACTCAACTTCATTAATAAAGTATTACTTCGTTCATTTTACATATTTTGTTTACTTACATTAGACTCCTAAGTTTCATACCATATACCTTAGCATAGGAAGTATAGGATTAGTCTTTATACATTCATTGAGTATATAAACTCAACTCCGATTGATCCCTAACCAACTGAAGTCTAAAGTATAACCGGGTTAACTTTTTCTTACTGCCGGCGCTGCGGCGCGGCACCTTGGCGCTGGGGCGCGGCACTTGCACAACATTGGCTCTGGGGCGCAGCACATTGGCGCTGAGGCGCGAGTTTGCAGAGTGCTCGGCTGAGTCTGGCGCTGCGGCGCCACCATTTTGTACTGGTTTTGGCGCTGCGGCGCCGAGTCTGTGCATCAGTTGACAAACCAGTTTTGGTTTTCTAACGAAACTCCCGGCTTCCTAATTTGTTCGTTTTACATCCGAATTGACCCATTCGAATTCCTACAAGTCAGGAATTACATCCTTTACGCGTTCATATAAGAATTCAACACTTTCGAATTCGTTAACTCATAATTCACTATTGAGTGCATTTTATATACGTTCGTAAACGTTAATGAGCGTTCAATGCTCGTTTTCTTCGTTTTAAGTCGGAATCCGACGATTCTCGAACCCACGACTCTTAATCACCCTATCTCACATGTTGACATTGAAAACTAACATTTCCAAGTCTCACGGCAACTTTCGACTACCAATCCGGAATTTTTACGTTTTCGACGTTTAACGTCTATTTTCGTAAAATTCGCCATAACTTCATTACTAATGTTCTATAAGCCAAATCACATGGAATACTCTATGGATTTCATATCTACATCCTAACCAAGCAAGATGCAATTACTAACTGATTGATAGAGTCCAATCGTTTATAAACGATCAATCTCAACTATCCATATTTTCATGGTTCAAAACTATTTCAAACCTTATTATTTTTATAACCTCATGACTTATAGAGATTGAATCTATGGTAAGTCATCTTTAATCCCTCGTACAAGGCGTATACCATCCCTCTATGATTCTCCAATATAAAAGACAAATCAAAAAGAAATGGAGATGAAAGATAAGGATTATACCTTAAGAACTCTTGGAAATCTCTTGGAAGAATATAAGTTTAAAGCTTCTAATTGTATGTTTTTGCAAGTATAGCTCTCTTTTCTCTCTCAAATAATCTAAGTTGAGTCTTGGTAAAAATCTCAAATGAATCAACCTAGCTTCCTATTTATAGAATTTAGAATGGAGGGCAATTTAGATATTAAATCCCACCTCCTTACTATTCATGTGTGGTCACCAAGTAAGATACTTGGTGACCAAGCCTTATGCTTGGCTTGCACACCAAGGTGGCCGGCCCACCTCCCCTCTTGTGACATCCCATGGGTTTCCCCATAGGTTATACCCATTGGGTGACCCACCGGTTCGACCCACGGTTCGGTTTTAATGAATTGGGCTTAACTAATTAAACATTAGGCCTTGACTTGGACTTAACCCATCATCTCATTGGGCTTAGTCATTCAACTGATTGGGCTACTCATAATCCAATACAAATGAATTACTCATTGATACATTAGATTAATCTTATGACACGCATCGTATTCTACACGTACTATTCACGTATTCCTTTCGTATACCATAAGTACAATAAGCGTATTGTACCTCGTATTTACTTAACGTATTATACATAGGTACTAACTAGCACCACCAATTGTATAACACTTGAATAAAACCTAACGCCATTCCTTCTACGCATATTATTTCCTTCTCGGAAATCGATATACTCAACCCTTAAGTTTTAAGTCCGCAGGAAAAAACTTCATTTTTGCCATAAATGAAATATTATCAGATATTCCATCTCATCACGATATTCTATCATTACGCGTTTCTCGGAATTTCAAAATAATTCCTCGGACAGAAACGGATGAATAGTGTTTTTTACGGAAACTTCTCAGAAAACAATTATTATCGTCTTGGAAATTCCAAACAACTATTTCTACCACGTAGCCAGAATACTAACCACGTTAGCACATTCTAGGTCATAGAACGACCTTCACATAGTTTACTTCACAAAGAATTCAATTAAATTCATTTAATTCACAAAATCAAATAAAAATTTATTTGTAATAAAAATTCGATTTTCTCGGGCGTTACATTCTCTCCCCCTTATAAGGATTCTGTCCCCAGAATCTTAGCTTATAATTACATAAACAAATGAGGAAAATCTTCCTTCATTTTACTTTCGAGCTCCCACGTTGCTTCTTCAACATTGTGGTTTCTCCATAACACCTTCACTGAAGGTATGACCTTATTTCTTAAAACTTGTTCCTTCATATCAATAATTTGAATTGGAAGTTCCTCATAGGACAAGTCCTTCTCTAACTGAATTGATTCATACTCTATCACGTGTTTATAGTCCGGTTTATAAGGACGCAACACTGACACATGAAACACATTATGAACGTGTTCCATCTCTGGAGGTAAAGCTACTACGTAAGCCACCTCCCCTATCCTTTTTAAAATCTCAAAAGGTCCTACAAACCTTGGACTTAACTTCCCTTTCTTTCCAAAACGTATTTTCCCCTTCCAAGGTGATACTTTCAGAAAAACAAAAGATCCTACATCGAATTCTCTATTTTCTTTGTGAGGATATGCATACTTCCTCTGCCGGTCTTGAGCCGCAACTAATCGAACACGTATTAATTCTACCATGCCCGCCGTCTGCTGAAACATCTCTGGTTCCAACATCTGAAGTTCACCCACCTCATCCCAACACAATGGAGTTCGGCACTTCCTACCATACAACGCTTCGTAAGGCGGCATGCCTATACTAGCGTGAAAACTATTGTTGTACGAAAATTCTACTAATGGTAGAAATTCGTCCCAACTCCCTTTGAAATCCATAACGCAAGATCTTAACATATCTTCAAGCATTTGAATTGTCCGCTCACTCTGACCATCCGTATGAGGATGATACGCCATACTTAATCTTAACTGCGTTCCCATTTGCTCTTGCAAACTTCTCCAAAAGTTCGATGTGAATCGTGGATCACGATCTGACACAATCGACACAGGCACTCCATGTCTGGAAATAATTTCCTTGACATACAGCTTAGCTAACTGATCTAAGTTATACCTAATTCCTATTGGTAGAAAATGAGCCGATTTCGTTA
The DNA here is from genome assembly GCA_016801055.1 of Panax notoginseng. Taxonomy (NCBI): domain Eukaryota; kingdom Viridiplantae; phylum Streptophyta; class Magnoliopsida; order Apiales; family Araliaceae; genus Panax; species Panax notoginseng. Next base: position 121,003,663 of record CM029022.1, read on the forward strand.
ATCGATCCACTATCACCCAAATAGCATTGTATCATTTTCTTGTTGTTGGAAGTCCCACCACAAAATTCATCGTGATGTGCTCCCACTTCCACTCTGGAATTTCTAACGGTTGTAACAACCCGCTCGGTCGTTGATGTTCAGCCTTAACTTTTTGACAAGTTAAGCACTTACTAACATATTCTGCTATCTCCATCTTCATATTCGGCCACCAAAAGTTCCGACGAAGGTCTTGATACATCTTCGTACTACCGGGATGTATCGAGTACCTCGAACTATGGGCCTCCATCATAATTTCTTCTTTTAATTCGGGATCATTAGGAACCCAAATTCTTCCCTCAAAACGAAGTAATCCCTCCTTATCGAGGTTATACTCAGTTTTTTCTTCGTTTTCTATCTTATTCAGCATCTGCTTGCACCCCTCATTGCTCAGTTGTACTCTCCTAACCCGCTCCACTATGGTAGATTGGGTTTCCATGGAAAATAACAATTCTACCGATTCCCCTGGTAACTTAACTTCTAGTTCCATTTTTGCCATTGTTGTTACCAACTCATTCTGAGTTGTTAACATTGATAATTTCTCACTATCCTTTCTACTTAGCGCATCCGCTACTACATTTACTTTTCTCGGATGATATAAAATATCACAATCATAATCTTTTATTAACTCTAGCCACCTTCTCTGTCTCATGTTCAACTCCTTCTGTGTGAAGATATATTTCAGACTTTTGTGGTCCGTGTATATCTCACATTTCTCACCATAAAGATAATGTCTCCATATCTTTACGGTAAAAACTACAGCTGCCAATTCCAGGTCATGAGTAGGATAAACCTTCTCATAATCCCTCAATTGGCGTGATGCATACGCAATGACCTTGTCATGCTGCATAAGCACGCAACCCAATCCTTTATGCGAAGCATCGCTATACACTACAAAATTCCCGGTATCGTCTGGTAAGGACAATACCGGTGCCTCACTTAATCTCTTCTTCAATTCCTGAAAACTGTTCTCATATTTTTCAGTCCACACATACTTCACTGACTTTCTTGTCAGATTAGTTAACGGAGTAGCTAATTTAGAAAAGTCTGGAATGAACCTTCTATAGTATCTTGCTAACCCCAGAAAACTCTGAATCTCAGTCGGCGTCTTCGGTTGCTCCCATTCGTTTATTGCTTCTACTTTGACCGGATCTACGGAAATGCCATCCTTATCAATAACATGCCCTAGAAACTACACTCTCTTAAGCCAAAATTCACACTTTGTGAATTTCGCATACAACTTCTCCTTCCTTAGTGTTTCTAACACTATTCTTAAATATTTCGTATGATCTTCTAGCGTCTTTGAATAGACTAGAATATCATCAATGAACACTACGACAAACTTGTCCAAATATTGTTTGAACACTCTGTTCATCATATCCATAAATGCGGTTGGCGCATTAGTCAACCCAAATGACATTACCAGAAACTCGTAGTGACCATAACGAGTTCTGAATGCGGTCTTAGGTATATCTTCCTTCCTCACCTTCAACTGATGATACCCCGTGTGCAAATCTATTTTAGAAAAATACTTTGCCCCTTTCAACTGATCAAATAGATCATCGATCCTGGGCAAAGGGTACCTATTCTTAATCGTTAACTTGTTCAACTCTCGATAGTCGATACAAAGTCTTCACGACCCATCCTTCTTCTTTATAAACAACACCGGTGCTCCCCAAGGAGACACACTTGGTTGAATGTACTTCCTATCTAACAGTTCTTGTAATTGAATCATTAACTCCTTCATTTCAACTGGCGCCATTCGATATGGTGCCCTTGAAACTGGTGTCGTTCCCGGTAACAAATCAATTACAAATTCTACCTCCCTATCCGGTGGAATACCCGATAATTCCTCCGAAAATACATCCACGAACTCTTGCACAACTGGTATCTGATCCAAGGATGTCCCCACTCTTTGGGTATCCACCACATGGCATAGATAACCTACACACCCTTTTCTTAACATCTTCCTAGCTTGTGTCATGGACAGACAACAAGAGTGTCTCGGTGAATTACTACCGAAAAACACTACCTTGGTTTTCTTAGAAAGCCGAAGGTTTACACTTTTCCTATGGCAATTTATAATTACCTCATGGTTCACCAACCAATCCATACCAAGAATTACATCAAATTCTTTTAGCCTTATCGGTACCAAATCTACCGATAACTTATTTCCCCTAATTTCTATGCAACAGTTCTTATGAATATGTTCAATAGGGATTATCTCCTCGTTTGCTACCTTAACGTCTAAAGGTATAGGTAACTTCTCAGGAATTAACCCTAATCGTTTAGCAAATTCACATGTTATAAAAGAACAAGTGGCACCCGAGTCAAATAGGACATAAGCATTTATCTCATTGACCGGAATGATACCTGCTACCACATCTGTTGATGCAACTGCATCTTGAATAGTCATATTAAACGTACGAGCCGAGGGTCTACCCACTAATGGTGTTGGTCCAGTAATGGCTAATTTACCACTACCAGAACTCTTATTCCCCTCTAAACCCTTCTTTGGGCAATTTCTTGCCATGTGGTCCTTTGACCCACAGACAAAACACCCCTGATTCTTCTTAGGGTTAGGACAATTGGGTGACAAATCTCCCTCCTGCCCACAGTTGTAGCATACTGCTTTCCCCTTTAAACAGACTCCCATGTGAGATTTTTCGCATGTTTTACATGCTTCCGTTCTCCTTTTGGGATCTCCCTGTTTTACCCCGGTATTTCCGGGATTAAAACCCTTCCTCTTTTTCAAGTTGCCGCTTCCGCTGGCAACTTCAGCCTTATTACTTCCTTCTATCTTACTCTTAATCTTCCGCTCTTTGTGGTACTGAGACAAGGCCTCACCACCACCTTCAGCTATTATCGCCTTCTCCAGAATGGTCCCATAGGAAGCACTCTGGAAAACTGATATTCTACTATAGAGCCAAGGTTTTAAGCCCTGCTCAAATCTACGCGCCTTTCTTTCCTCCGTATCCACCTGATGTGGAGCAAATCTTGCCAACTCATTAAATTTGGCGACATATTGGGGAACAGTCATATCCCCCTGCTTAAGTTCTAGGAACTTAATTTTCATCCTACCCTGCATGCTAGTAGGGAAATAGTTCTCGAAGAAAACCTTCTTAAACTATTCCCACGTAACAGCCTCTGTCCTAGCCCCACCCCGATGAGCTTCCCACCAGTAGTTGGCTTCTCCCTTCATCATGTAAGTCGCAAAAGAAGTCTTTTGCGCCTCACCTACGTTTGTTATCACAAACGCCTTTTCAATTTCCCTAATCTATGTTTGGGCTTCTAGTGGATCCGTCGTTCCTCGGAACTCAGGAGGACCCACACTTTTAAAGTCCTTAAAGGTAGTTGTTCTTACTACCCCAGGAGCTACAGGAATCCCACCCCCCACTTGGTTAACTGCAGCTGTTAATAAATTAACGAACTCTTGCATAGGGTTGTTAGGACCCCCTTGATTTTCATTATGAGACTCGGCCTCTTGGTTCCATTGTCTCCTTCTTGGCGGTATAATTTTGATTAAATAAATAAAGTTTCATTATTATCTATTTAATTACTCGGTTATCATTTTAAATTAACAACAACCATTCATACCACACAAGCATGTTAAATAAAAAAGTCATTATATTAATATGCTTTCATAGTCAAAACTATTTACATCATGTTCCCTTAGCCAAAAGCTATCATATACTATCCCGCGATTGCCTTCTACAAAAGTTGGGATTTGCTAAAAGACTACCCTTAATTATACAAAAGAGGGTTTTACGTCACTACTTATATACAAAAAGTTCTAGCGACCTTCTAACACTGTCGAACGTCATTTTCATATTTCTGATTTGCCAGAATCGACACTATATCTCGACTTATGGTATGTCGAGTCTGCCCGGACTCAATAGAATAACAAGCAATTTTTAGCTTGAAATCCTCATGAGCGCATTCATGAATGTATGATATCCTAGCTATTTTCTGATCTTTCTCAACCAGTTTCTGCTTTAGCTCGAGGACCTCATCCTTATAGCTATGAGCCTTATCAGTCATAAGCACTTTTTCATCGTGCTTCGACTCAAAGTCTGCCTCTGCAGATTCTTTCGCCTCATATAGGGCAGTTATCTCCTCAATCTGTGCCTCTACCTGAGTACTAAGGTGCACATTCCTATCCAACACCGCTAAATACAGTGCTCTAGTTGCATCCAAAGATGCTGGCTCCAGGGTAGGTAACACCGTGTTAATCGATGTCACCTCCATTTCTTCATCCACATCTAGCATCTCCTTAAGGTATGATGCTAATCCCATAGTCTCCTCAGAGTATTCCTCCTCAGAGATGTACTCCTCAATGTCTGAGTCTTCTAGTACCACTATCGGTACCTCCATCACTGGCATTGGTACTACCTCAACTTGGTTAACTGAGTCCTCACTTATCATTTCCACGTTTCTAAACATCAAGCTATCGGTTGACATCTACAAACACATAACACGTTGATTAGTACGTAATACACAATAGTATAAGCACAAATCACATTTAATATCTTTAAGATTAATTTTCATCTTTTAATTCTTTCGATACTGAGTTATCTCAATATCTTCTTAATTCAATAGACTTGAATTCCATTTCTCGGACTTTACCTTCCTTACAAGATTATTAGCCTAAGGTTTTCCCCCCTTAAGTTTTATAACCTAAGGCTCTGATACCAACCTGTGACGCCCCCAAATCTGGGTATCTTCCAACCCGACAGATGGTGCTCCACTATACTAACATCCATACCATTATTCCATTGAAATATAACAAAATGAGAGTAATTACTATATTCTTATTAAAATCAAAGTATAATCCTTCCCAGGTTCATAAACTGGTTACATCGTTCATTGTTCATAAGGTATAATACATACAAACTTACTAAACTACTACACAATGCCTAAGCATCCATCTTAGCTTTGCCCTTATCTTTCTTGGCATTCTCAGTACGTTCGCCTTTAACTGCAGTTATATAATTCACGCAAGAAGTGAGCATGACAGCTCAGCAAGTTTAATCAAGGATAACAGAAATACCACATTCGTGAATTATATAACAATTCCAACATAACTGAACAATAGTTATGAAGTATTATGAATCAATACTACCATAAAAGTATATAACATCAATTCCCAATGTATAGAATAGATTAGGAATTCTGAACCGGTCGATAGACCATGAACAATAAATTTCAGTTTTCATACTTGAAAAGGAGTCCACAGCACTAAGGTCGTTCATCCGTATAACTTACGAGCACTTCTAGGTGATCAGCCTATAGTACTCTATGTTGATCAACACTACATTCATTAAACGTATTTACATTTAATATTTTTGGAAAACTCGCGTGCCCATCGAAATATCGATGAAAAATACTTTTGTTTGTTCATAGACAAACCTTACCTTTACATCCGTACCAATTACTTGGCATAGGATAGCGTTAACATATCTATATAGAATGATATGGAAAGTCATCAATCTATATCTTACGAATAGTCTAGCCGAGTTAAAATCTGGCATCGACCCTTTCTTTTACAACAAAGCTTGCAATTCAGTTCAATGAATCACATAAAACTTGGCTAACTTAGAAGTTAGACAAGCGTTAAGAAAACTTGCCTTTCAGCGTCTTCAAATAACTTACTCGACTGACCACAGCCTTTACAGAATCTACATGATATATTCACATAGCACACCGTAATTAGCTATCAAACAACTATTCACATTGTTCCTACCAGCTTCTTTCTCTTCTATGTCTTTGTTAACATAATATTTTTATTAAAGTCAACATGACTTATTACCCTTCGTCCCGGTTTATCTCTCTATGGACGTTTTATTAACCGGACTCAACTTCATTAGTAAAGTATTACTTCGTTCATTTTACATATTTTGTTTACTTACATTAAACTCCTAAGTTTCATACCATATACCTTAGTATAGGTAGTATAGGATTAGTCTTTATACATTCATTGAGTATATAAACTCAACTCCGATTGATCCCTAACCAACTGAAGTCTAAAGTATAACTGGGCCAACTTTTTCTTACTGTCGGCGCTGCGGCGCGGCACCTTGGCGCTGGGGCGCAGCACTTGCACAACATTGGCGTTGGGGCACGGCACATTGGCGTTGGGGCGCGAGTTTGCAGAGTGCTCGACCGAGTCTGGCGCTGCGGCGCCACCATTTTGTACTGGTTTTGGCGCTGCGGCGCCGAGTCTGTGCATCAGTTGACAAACCAGTTTTGGTTTTCTAACGAAACTCCCGGCTTCCTAATTTGTTCGTTTTACATCCGAATTGACCCATTCAAATTCCTACAAGTCAGGAATTACATCCTTTACGCGTTCATATAAGAATTCAACACTTTCGAATCCGTTAACTCATAATTCACTATTGAGTGCATTTTATATACGTTCGTAAACGTTAATGAGCGTTCAATGCTCGTTTTCTTCGTTTTAAGTCAGAATCCGACGATTCTCGAACCCACGACTCTTAATCACCCTATCTCACGTGTTGACATTGAAAACTAACATTTTCAAGTCTCACGACAACTTTTGACTACCAATCCGGAATTTCTACGTTTTCGACGTTTAACGTCTATTTTCGTAAAATTCGCCATAACTTCATTACTAATGTTCTCTAAGACAAATCACATGGAATACTCCATGGATTTCATATCTACATCCTAACCAAGCAAGATGCAATTACTAATGGATTGATAGAGTCCAATCGTTTATAAACGATCAATCTCAACTATCCATATTTTCATGGTTCAAAACTATTTCAAACCTTATTATTTTTATAACCTCATGACTTATAGAGATTGAATCTATGGTAAGTCATCTTTAATCCCTCATACAAGGCGTATACCATCCCTCTATGATTCTCCAATATAAAAGACAAATCAAAAAGAAATGGAGATGAAAGATAAGGATTATACCTTAAGAACTCTTGGAAATCTTTTGGAAGAATATAAGTTTAAAGCTTCTAATTGTATGTTTTTGCAAGTATAGCTCTCTTTTCTCTCTCAAATAATCTAAGTTGAGTCTTGGTAAAAATATCAAATGAATCAACCTAGCTTCCTATTTATAGAATTTAGAATGGAGGGCAATTTAGACATTAAATCCCACCTCCTTACTATTCATGTGTGGTCACCAAGTAAGATACTTGGTGACCAAGCCTTATGCTTGGCTTGCACACCAAGGTGGCCGGCCCACCTCCCCTCTTGTGACATCCCATGGGTTTCCCCATGGGTTATACCCATTGGGTGACCCACCAGTTCGACCCACGGTTCGATTTTAATGAATTGGGCTTAACTAATTAAACATTAGGCCTTGACTTGGACTTAACCCATCATCTCATTGGGCTTAGTCATTCAACTGATTGGGCTACTCATAATCCAATACAAATGAATTACTCATTGATACATTAGATTAATCTTATGACACGCATCGTATTCTACACGTACGATTCACGTATTCCTTTCGTATACCATAAGTACAATAAGCGTATTGTACCTCGTATTTACTTAACGTATTATACATAGGTACTAACTAGCACCACCAATTGTATAACACTTGAATAAAACCTAACGCCATTCCTTCTACGCATATTATTTCCTTCTCAAAAATCGATATACTCAACCCTTAGGTTTTAAGTCCGCAGGCGAAAACTTCGTTTTTGCCATAAATGAAATATTATCAGATATTCCATCTCATCACGATATTCTATCATTACGCGTTTCTCAGAATTTCAAAATAATTTCTCGGACAGAAAAGGATGAATAGTGTTTTTACGAAAACTTCTCAGAAAATAATTATTATCGTCTTGGAAATTCCAAACAACTATTTCTACCACGTAGCTAGGATACTAACCACGTTAGCACATTCTAGGTCATAGAACGACCTTCACATAGTTTACTTCACAAAGAATTCAATTAAATTCATTTAATTCACATAATCAAATAAAAATTTAATTGTAATAAAAATTTGATTTTCTCGGGCGTTACAGATGTTCTGTAGGCTAACAGAGTAAGAGGCAATAAGTCAGACCAGCCTTTGTGGTTGGCAGACATCTTTTGCATGATCTTCTTGATATTTTTGTTAGTCGCTTCAACAACACCATTCATCTTTGGACGGTAGATGACGGAGTTGAGATGTTTGATGTGGAATTTACTGCATAACTCCTCCATTATTTTGTTGTTGAGGTTTTTAGCATTGTCTGATACAATCTCCTCAAGTTGTCCATATCAACAAATGACATTATTTCTGATGAAACCAATGATGACTTCTTTGGTAACCCTGGGGAAGGAGGCTGCTTCTACCCACTTGGTGAAGTAGTCAATCATGGTGAAGATAAAGCGATGTCCATTACTGGCTTTGGGCTCGATGGGCCCGATCACGTCCATTCTCCACATTGAGAAGTGCCAAGGCGAACTCATATTGTGGAGCTCCCATGGGAGGGCGTTGATAGCATTCCCATGAATTTGGCATTGATAACATCTCTTGGCGTGGTCATTGCAGTCAGCTTTGAGAGAGAGCAAATATTATCCCGTTCTGAGGATCTTTTTTACAAGTAAAGGGCCACTCATGTGTGGGCCACATACTCCACCATGGACCTCATCCATGAGTCTTTGAGCTTAGTCCTTGTCCAGGCATCTTATGAGACCTAGTCTTGCATCTCTCTTATAGAGTGCAACTCTGCTCAGGTAGAATTTTATAGTAAGTCGATGAATCCGCTTTTGCTCCGTCAAGCTCACCTCAGCGGGTGTAGATCCATCTTGCAAGTACTCCTTGATATGCTGATACCAAGGTTGTTGGATGGGAGGTAGTTATTTTGATACTTCTCCAACATAGTTCCCATAGGCCGGCACCTTTTGCAGGGAAAATGTGACGCTTGGCATGTGTTCCTTGTCAGGTATGTGAATAAAGAAGGCCAAAGTTGCTAGCGCGTCTGCGAAGTCATTCATATTACGAGGAATGTGTAGAAAGGAGATCTCTTCGAACTCCAAAGCCATCTGTAAAACTTGTCGATGGTAAGGCAGCAAATGTAGTTCTTTGGTTTGATAGATTCCCGTGGATTGTTTGACTACCAACTCCGAATCCCCAAAGACAGTTAACCACCTGATGCCCATTGAACGAGCAAGTTTTAGCCCCATGATACAGCCTTCATACTCAGCTGTGTTGTTGGTGCTGATAAATTATAATTAGACGGCAACGGGATACTGCTCCCCCGTACCTGATACTAGAACTGCTCCAGCTCCAGAACCTTCCATATTAACTGCTCCATCAAAATACATGTTCCATGTTTGGAGTGTATCGTACTGATGGTGTTGCTGAATTGCCATTACCCTTCATCGGGGAAGTATGTTTCCAAGGGTTTAAAATCCCCTGAAGGTGCAGCGGCCAGTTGATCTGCGATTCCTTGACCTTTAATGGACTTTTGTATCATGTAAACGATGTCAAATTGTTGCAAAATCAACTGCCATCTGGACAGTCGACAATTCAGTATAGGCTTGCTAGACACATACTTGAGAGGATCCACGCGGGATATAAGATGGGTTGTGTGCCCATGGAGATAATGATGTAACCTCATGGCAGCCCATGCTAAAGCACAACAAGTCTTCTCAATCAAAGTGTACTTGTGTTCACTGCTACTGAATCTTTTGTTAAGGTAATAGATAGCTCGTTCTCGGCCTCTATCGTCTTTTTAACCCAGCATGCAGCCCATGGCATTGTCACTTATGGATAGGTACATGAACAGGGAAACATCATCCCTGGGTGGTACCAAGATAAGAGCTTTGACTAGCTGCTCTTTGATTATAAGGAAGGCCTTCTGGCACTCATCATTCCATTTCATGGAAGAGTTCTTCCTTAACAGCTTGAAGATAGGCTCACAGGTTGCTGTGAGTTGAGAAATGAACCTACTAATGAAGTTGACTCTTCCCAAAAATCCCCATATTTCCTTCCCTGTATGAGGAATGAGCATTTCTGTAATGGCCTAGATTTTGGTGGGATCCAGCTCAATCCCTTTGTGGCTGACTAGGAATCCTAGCAACTTGCCTGATTTAACGCCAAAGGCACACTTGGCTGGATCCAACTTCAAGTTGTACTTACGCAACCTGTTGAAGAGCTTTCTGAGATGGTCTAAATGGTCCTGTTCCCTTAGAGACTTGACAATAATGTCATCCACGTAGATCTCTATCTCTTTGTGCATTAATTCGTGGAAAAGAGCCATCATAGCTCGCTGATAGGTGGCTCCGGCATTGATGAGGCCGAAAGACAACCGTCTATAGCAAAAGGTTCCCCAAGGCGTGATGAAAGTAGTTTTTTCACGATCCTCCTCAGCAACCATGATCTGATGGTACCCCGCAAAGCAATCAACGATGGAGAACATGCCATATTGAGCAGTATTGTCAATAAGAATGTGGATAAATGGTACTGGAAAGCTATCTTTAAGGCAAGCTTTATTCAGATCCCGATAATCTACGCAAACTCGCACCTTTCCTCCAGGCTTAGGCACGGGAATGATGTTGGATACCCATTCAGGATATGTGGACACCATGATAATACGAGCTTAAAATTGTTTCACAATTTCTTCTTTCACCTTTAAACTCCACTCAGGTTTCAATCGCCTGAGCTTTTGCTTGACTGACTTGAATCCCTCTTTAATGGGAAGGCGATGAAGGACAATGTCAGTGGATAAAGCCTCCATGTCTTCATGAGACCATGCAAACACATCCTGGAATTGGGTTAGTAGTGTAACCATGTCATTCCTCTGGTTCGGGGTAAGGTTTGAACCAATCTGGATTAACTTAGGGTTTTCTAAGGTTCCGAGATTGAAGGAGGTGGTTTGATCAATGTTGGGTTTAGGTTTGTCCTTGACCCATTCTTTGATCTCTGGAGGCACCTCAATGTCCTCTTGTATTTCCATCAAGTCTGAGTCTGACTTTTCATCAAAGTCACAATCCTTGTGGAGAAGAGACATCTTATCAGCAAGTACAGGCACATCTAAGTTCAGAGTCCTGAAACAAAAAATTCTTTCACTTAATATAAATGAAACTGTTTAATCATACAAAGTGTTAGCATGTACTGACAAAATAATTGCTAATACTGTACATAAAAGTAAGCAGTTATTATATCTACAGGGCAGAGAGAGGTCCTACCCGTTTTACCCTTGTCGACCAATGCAAGGAGTGCTGCTCCAATTGGCAAGGGCAAAGTCCTGGTGGACTGCAGTAATGGAGGGGCTGTCATCGTCCTCCTTCTCCCGAATGATGACCATTACGTCTGAGCAATCATCGTCTAGGGTGTATCTGTTTGTATGTCCATCATAGACAATGATGCGTATGCCTGACATCATCCTGACGATGTCTTGTTTAATTCTTCGTTCCCCTTCTTCCACTTTGGGATTAGGAACAACGACTTCCTTCTCCTTTATCGGTATCGATTTGGGAAATAACATAGCCATTACATTGGCTGGCACCTTTACCGGAGGTTGTGCGGACTCTGGATTTACAGGTAGAGATAATCGACGTGTGGCTGAAGTTGAAGGAATCTGTTTCTGCTTATGTGGATTCCTGTAAGTAGAACTGGCAGAATATCCTAGCCCGGCTGTCCCAGTTTGATTGGACACTTGAATCGGTTGTTTAATATCCTGATGACTTTTACCCAACCCTTGTCTCGGCTGGTGTCCCACTGGCATCATTTCTTGAGTAGCTGCCATCACTTCGGCAGAAATCTTGGGTACGGGAAATGGTATCCCAATGGAATGGTATTGAGTGTTGCTCACTTCCAAAGCATGAAAACTGACAGGCTCAACATCTGAATTGACATTGATGAGTGGTATGTCACCATGTTGAGGACATTCTGGTTCAGCATTGACTGTGACTAGGCTATTGTTGATAATATATTTAAGTTGTTGATGAAAAGTGGAAGGGACTGCCCCGGCCATGTGAATCCACGGTCTCCCCAGAAGCAGGTTGTATCCTGTATCTATTTTGAGCACGTGAAAGGATACACAGAATGTATGGGGACCAATCTCAATTGACAGCTCAATCTCTCTGACTGAATTCCGGCGGGATCCATCAAAAGCTTTAATAACCGTATGGCTGCTTCGGATTCGGTTGAGATTGATATTCATCTTCAGCAACATAGCGTAAGGACAAATATTCAGAGACGAACCTCCATCTATCAAGACTCCAACTAGCATGTATCCAGAGGACAAAACCGCAATACGCAACGGCTTGCAATGACTGGTTCCTTCGGGCGGTATGTCATCATCAGTGAAAGATATCACATTGTTGTTGAAAATGTGGTCAACCAGATGTTGAAATTTTTCCATATCCACTGATTTCGGCAAGTAGGCTTCTTCCAAAACCTTCAATAGAATCTTTCAGTGATCCTCGGAAGTTAAAACCAAGTCCAGTATTTAAATTTGATGTGGAGCTTCTCTTAAGCTTAAAACCACCTTGGCTTCATTATGACCCATAGCATGGAGGAATTTTTCAATCTTCTCCATGGGAAATTTCCCCTTTGATTTGATGGTATGCTTCATCACCCGTTAGGGAAGACACAGTGGATTTTCCTTCGACACTGCAGCGGTTATATAAGAGGTGGATCCTTCAGCTTCTCCATAATTCTAGGGGACTTTTTGTAAGCTGATAACAGGATATTGTGGTCTTAATAGTAAGTTAATTGGTTCTGGCGCAGCCACTTTTAATGGATTGTCAATTCCTTTGAGTTGAATTACTTGTATTATGAATGGTTTGACAGTCCCTACAGCCTCAGCGAATATAACTGCCACCAGTCCCTTCCATTTAGTAGGACAAGTATTTTCACTCTCAAATAGCACAGTATCATTGTCTGCCAATTGCAGGACATCGCTATCAATTAGATTTTGAATATGGTGGCGGAGTGCCCGGCATTCTTCTGTGCTGTGACCGCGAGAATGGGAGTCATATTGACATACTCCATTAGAATTGAACCGTCCTGAACGGGGATTGATTGGAGGTAGAAGGGAAATGATCCTTCCTTCATTGATTAGCATCTGAAGTATCTCCTCCATAGGTTGGCCCAAGTATGTAAATTTCCTTCTATTGGCAAAATCCCAACGGGCTTTGGCAGTTGCTCTCTTCGTTACTTTGTCCTCCAATGTTTCATATTTTGAAGGTGACGAGGGAGTATTCATAACTAAAGGGAGGAGACTAGCATGCTCTTGGCTGACTAATTGGCATGTGACTTGATGTTGATAGGTCACCAATTCGGCCAATTACTCAATTTGCTTACACAGAGCTTTCATCTTTTGTTCCATCATAAACTGGAACTTTGCATAATCCCATTTGTCAACATTGTCTTTGATGATCTGGGATGATTCACAGATAAACTCGGAACTCTGTCCATTGCTCCAATTAATCATGTTGACCTCTTCCTCTTTGTGTGGAGGAAAAGGGTTGTCTTGTACGTGAGGTTGATCTGGCTTTGTGACCACGATCTCACCGTTGTCTATTAAATCTTGGATCTTGTGTTTCAAGGCCCAACAATCTTGAGTATCATGCCCAGGTGCCCCGGTATGATAAGAACATTTCTGAGCAGCATTGAAACCCTTCCCATTAGGGTTGGCTGGTGGAAGAAGATGCTTAATTTTCTTCTAAGTGGTCAGAAGATTGAGAATGCTCTCTAGTGAGTCCCCTAGGGGTGTGAACACTCGAGGGTATTTGACTTCTCCACCCTTAGGCAATGGAGGGTTTAAAGACTGAGCTTGAAAGGGAGTGTAATTTCTCCTCTAAATAGGCATATTCTGATTGCCCTTTTGACCTTGTAGTATCAAGGAAACATCTTCCTCTTTCTTTTTATGAACCCTCCAGGGGTTGTTTCTATAAGTTCCGGATTGGATGTGTTCAACAACAGCTTTAAGAGCGGCTAGGTCTTGAATCTTTCCTAACTTCAACACCATCTTAGCCATCTCTCCATGTTTGATCATTTCAAAAAATGGTTTTCCAATGCCAGCTAGAACTCTCTCATAGAAAGGAGATTCTTGTATGTCGATAAAGGTCATGACCATTTCTGAATCTGTTATAGAAGGAATCACTTGAGCAACAAGGCGCCTCCACCTTTGAGCATACTCTCTGAAAGACTCATTAGACTATTTCTTGACCTTGGTAATCTGGTACCAGTCAGAAGCCATCTGAGACTGGAAGCTGTATTGAGCAAGGAAGGCATGAGCTAGCTCTTCCCAGTTATGGATCTTTGAGTTGTCTAATCTGGTATACCATGAACGAGCTTCTCTAGTCAGACTCTTTTGGAACAGCTGCATTCTGAGCTTCTCGTCCTCTGTATAAGATCCAAGTTCTCCAATGAACACCTTCAAATGTGTGTAAGGATCTCCTAACCCGTCATACTTTTTGAAGTCAGGAGTTTTAAACTTCTCTGGATAATGCACACCAGGGAATATACAAAGGTCAGCATTAGAGACACTCCCATGTGCTTCAATTCCTTTTATAGAAAGAAGGGTTTCTTCCATTTGAAGGACCTTTTTTCTGATGTCACCGGTGTCTAGATCTTCTTTGAGATGGGTTGTATCATGAATTTTGTTGGTTGTATCCAACTGGAGCTCAGGTACTATATCATAACCTTGGGTTCCTCCTTGTGCAGAGGATTCAGCATGTATGGGTATCTTCGTACCCAGAGTAGACTGATGTAGTTCTTTAAGCAGAACAGCCAAATCTGTAATTTGTTTACTTAATCCGTCAAATTCTTCGTGAGAAACTAGATTAGATTGGTCAGATGAAGACATGATTGGCTGTAGGCTCGTGGCCTTTTTGGATTTTGACCGGGTAATAGGTCTGAATGCTTCCCTGCGACAAAACTTGCATAGTTTAGTCTTAGGGATTGTGTAAATGTCTACATGCTATGTGATGTGTCCATTTTAGGATTATTATCCTGCAAAACGGATGTTAGCTGTTTGTAATACAGGATAGCATGTTGATTTAAATATGCATATTTTTCATCATATTTCTCATTACATGGAGATAAATATGGAATGAAATTACAAGTAATTGACTTTACGAGTAATTTGAAATGAGAAAGCATGAAGAGACTTTACTCCGCGTTTGGTTTATCAGAGGCTGACCTATCTTAGGTTACTATCGCGGCTTTTTGGCATGAAGGTTCCCAAATCATCGCAATTTACTCAACGGGAAGTTAATCCGGTCTTTCAACTTGAGCGAATTTGGGTGGTGCCTTTCCTAAGCCTCGTTGGAATTAGTCTTCCTACGAGTCCAGTAATCAAACACCGACAGGATAGCCTCCTAGTGGAGGAACCACACAACATACATTCACATACAATGTGTGTCACCGTTTATGAAAATGATGACATGTGCGAAGCACTAATATCACAGATAGATATTTTGCAGTGCAATTTAAAAATTGCATTCGTACACATTCATCATAAATGTAAATGCAACATCCACACATAAGCATATAACAGTTTTGAAAGGCTTGTAATAGCGACTTAAGTCCTCTTACCGGTGTCACCAGCAAAGTCGCCACCTGTCGATGTCAGGATTTTTTATTTGTCCCTTTTCTACTCTTGTTCTTTTGTGTTCTCATGTTAGGTGAGATTTGTTTGAAAAAACAAGCGAAAAATGTCTGACATGTATATGTCGACGATTGGACTATAAGAGTCGCCAGTTGGTTTTTTAACTGGTTGACCCAACACAACCGATAAAAGGTTTGCACATTGACCCAGTGATGTGACACTGCTAAACGGGTCTGTGAAACCAAGATTCATTAGGGTCCGGGGACTTGCTTATGCGGAGGGAATGTGTTAGGAACCCCCCGACATACGTGTTGCCACGGTGACCATCACTTTTTAAGAAACTGTTATATAAATGTGTGCGTGTGTGGATCAATGTGCAGTTATTTGAAAGTAGTGTTATGCCTCGTTCGCACCTATATACAAAGGGTTTGAATTTATATAAAAATTTAGTTTTAAACAAGATATAGCAGTGATGTTTTATAAAAGAGGTTTTTCAAACCCTTGTCCTCAATAGTAATTGAGGCCTTTGATACTTCCATTTTATTAAATGTTCAGCTTGATTGCTTTTATTTTTGAGATGCGAAGCATCTTCGAGAAAATAATGTACAAAG
This sequence comes from Panax notoginseng, assembly GCA_016801055.1. Lineage (NCBI taxonomy): Eukaryota > Viridiplantae > Streptophyta > Magnoliopsida > Apiales > Araliaceae > Panax > Panax notoginseng. Next base: position 121,019,849 of record CM029022.1, read on the forward strand.
CAGTGTCGAACTCCTCATGCGCATGAAAACCATCTGAGGAAATCTAAACACCGTGAATAAATTTACAATTTGCTTACAGCTGAAAATGCCCATCACGGGAACCGAATCTAGATTCAGTAAACTGAATCTGTGATCACATGATTCCTAGGCTCACATGATGCCGCAATTGATATGAACGCAGTAAGCAGTGATATATATAAAAGCTGTAAATATATATATACAGACATGATCAACCACCACGAGGCACCTTTATTGGGAATCAGAAATATAAATATATAAAAGTGGTAAATATATATATATATATATATATATATATATATGTGTGTGTGTGTGTGTGTGTGTGTGTGTGTGTGTGTGTGCAAATAATCAACCACAACGAAGCACCTCCATGGGGGATTGCAAATGTAAATAAAGCAATAAAATGATCAACCGCCTTGAAGTAAACTCCAAGCTGGACAAAATGTAACTAAAGCTATAAAAACGATCAACCGCCACGACGTAAACTCTAGGCGAGACGAAATGTAAATATATATATATATATATATATATATATATATATATATATATATATACACACACACACACACACACACAAAAGCAATTAAACACTCCAGACGTAAGTCTAGGCTCATCGAACAGAGTTCGACACACAGATCATTTATATAAGTATATATATATATATATAAACTAAAATGAAACCACAAACCGAAGTTCGGGCATATACACACAACACGACTCTCAACGTGAAGAATAATGTGTGCAAAGATGAAGAGAAAGACTTTAAAGTATATAAGAAGGCTTACAGTGGGCTGCCAAAGAAGATTTCTATAGCTTTAAGTGGATGAACACTCGGCTTCCGCCGGTAAAAAAAAGTAGCTATATATGAGCTTACAAGTGTTTAAAATGAGAAAACACTCAGTTTAGGGTGTGTATAGAGCAAATTGGGCAGGGCTTCCTTGCCTTTTTCTCTTTTTAAAATGGCCACCTCAAGCCCTTTATTTATAGAGGGGGAGCTGCAGGTGTACCTGCGGCTGCCCGGGGTGCCCCGGGCTCTGCGAGTCCCGCCGTCTCGAAGTACGTGTACGCATGCAACGTGACGTCCGTTCAAACTTTCAGAACTTCAATTCGGGCATCTGACTGAGGTGTATAAGATCTATTTCGGACCGCCGTTGTTGAGAGTTACACAATGTCATGGGATTAGAGGTTGTACGAAGTCAGGAAGATGGGACCATGCCCTCCGGTCTTCAAGCTTCAAATTCTATCCGTTGCCTTGCGCAATAGTCACTCGGGATTGGACTTCCTTGGTTCTTGTGAGACATTGCTATGTAGAAATGTATGTATAAGATGTTGAGATGGCGTGATGTGGCGTCAAGGTGGCAAGATGACGACTTAGCCCCTCACCGGGGTTATCTCCGGCTTAGACTGATAAAGCAGGCGTTGCTCAGGGTTATCTCTGAGATTGGACTGCTGCCAGTGTTGAAGGTCCTCAATGTCATCTTTGAGGTATGCCTGTCTTCCCGGGGTTATCTCTGGGTCTTGTACTGAGTGCCTCGGTGTGAGTGCCGAGGTTGAAGATGATCGCCTGCATTTGAAACAAACATTCTGGGGTTATCTCCAGAACTGCACTTACACCCCCTGGGGTTATCTCCAAGGTTAGCGCTGCTATTTCCGGTGTCAGGACTGAGACTAAATATCTCGAGGTTATCTCCGGGATGAATCGGCCTTCTCCGCTGGAATTTTCAGTATTGGAACTGCATGCCTCGGGGTTATCTCCGAGGTTAGAGCTGATACTCCCGGTGTGTGTTCCAGGGTTGAAACTGAAATTCCAATAGTATCCAGACTAGATATGACCTGTCTTCCAGGATTATCTCTGAAAGACGAATATGCCCTCCTGCAATGTCAGTGACAGGTGCGCAAAAAATTTCGAGTGTCTACAATATGTTTTGTCGTATTTTACACGACAATTAATAGTTGTATTAATGAAGTTGTATTTGATTTCTGTACCATGTATTTGGCGACTCAGAATGGGTTGTGTGGACCTATTATGGGAGAGTCACAATAATAATACATTAAATTGAGCTAACTAATTCTATTTCATTTTGGCCTTTGAAACAACATAAAATTAAAGTAAGCAGTCACAATTTTAAACTAACTTTTGAGATATTTCTTCTTATCCTATCATGTTATCATAAAATGAAAGAATTAAAGTAAGTTTGTGGAGAGCAGATCCCTTCCCCATTTTACATGTCTCTCTTGTGTCCCCACTTAAATTTTGACACCTAGCCTCTTATTTAATTTTAGAGTTAATTGTGTTAAGTAAGAGACTAGGTGTCAAAAATTTAAGTGGGAGACATGTAAAATGGGGACAGAGGATTTGCTCTCAAGTTTGTGATAGAGGTTTAATGCATGATGACTTTACAGAAAGAAACTAATTTCCTTAATTCTTCCTTTTTTCAATCCCTTTACTTTTTCCTTACCTGTCGGATAGACTTGTTTTTTTAAGTGGAATCAAACGCCGATTATGATTTATGAGTTCTCATACTTTAACATGCAACTCATAATTCCCCCAAGACTTGTCTATCTATATATACACGCAAATATTATTACTACGTGTAAAAGGCTTTTCTTAGTGACCAAGTATTTGGACAAAAGCGTGGACACCATCTATAAATTTATATATATATATATATATATATATATATATATATATATATATATAGTGATACCCCTAAAATAGGTCCATACAACCCATTCTGAGCAGCCAAATACATAGTACAGAATTCAAATACAAACTTAATTTACACAATTATTAACTGTCGTGTAAAATACGACAAAACATAAGATGTGAGTTTTAACATGAATATTGTCTCGTAGACAATATCCAAACTCAAATGGAGTCCTCATTACAATTATTATCAGACTATTTTATAGAATAGTGAGGACTACTATAGCCACCATCTTGGACCAACACTCCATTCTCCAACTAGTCCCAGCTATATTCTCATTTCCTGAAGAGAACAATGAAAGAAAAGGGTGAGCTCAACTAGCCCAGTAAAAAATATTATGATTAAGATAATGTAGAATAAATTATCCTTAGTCTTCAACAGTATAAAAACTAATAGAATACAATAGACAATAGGTTTAATTGCAGCAGAATAAACAATCCATTAGGAGAGTCAAGTAGAGTATGATGTCTACTATCTTCTATAATTTAAAAGTTCATCATCAATGTTTTATCTCTGTAACCCAACTCAATAAATAATCCACATCATCGAATTATCCACGCACTACGTGTAAGACCCCAACTTTTATAAATAAAGATGAATTTTCTATAAATATCATTTTTGAATATTATGGAGTTAATTTGATATAATGTTATAGTTGTGAGTAATATTTATAAATTTTACAAAGTACGCAAGTTGTTATATAATATTCGATTGGTCGGGGAATATTCGTTTTAACAGGGAATATTTGTACAATGACACAATCATTGGTGGGCCCCACAACGAAATTATTGTCGGATTGAGAAAACGACAAAAATATTTTATTAAAAATAACGGCGGAAGTTTTACCATTGTTACTGTTGAACTACTCGGTAGTAAAAGTACAGTAATACGTGTGGTTGCATAGTAGCACACGGTATTGATTATTAATGTTTATGTGAGAAGTCACTCAGTTTGATTCAATTATTGTCAGTTAATAATATGAATTATTTAGCGATAATGACGTTTTGTTTTATTCGTATTATTAACGTAATAAAACAGAAACATCTTTTTATATAAAACAGAATACTTTATTAAAGTTATTCTATAAATAGAATATATTATATTTTATTTAAAAGATTTTTCTTTAAATATGGACCGTCAGATTAAAGTAATCAATCTGGACCGTTCATGGATTAGTTACTATGCATTCTATTTTTCTATAAATAGCAGCTCATTCCTTCATTATTTCTTACGAATTCGCTAAACTCTAGAGAGAGAAACTATAGAGAGAAACTATAGAGAGAAAGAAGAAGAGTATCCTGCTACTTAACTACTTCCTTATTTCAGCTCTTCTTTAAAACGGTAAGGGGTGTTATTCTTTCTTATTCATGAAGAGAACTGTTGTTATTCCATTTCTTATTATTCTGTTGGAATAACCTGTATACATGGTCTACCCTATACTTGGTGACATTCTTCTATTATTCTGTTGGAACATCATGTCTGTGTGTTTTACACCGGACCTGGTTCCGTTTTTATTATTATTCTGTTGGAACATCCTGTCTGTGTGTTTTACACTGGACCTGGTTCCGTTTTTATTATTATTCTGTTGGAACATCCTGTCTGTGTGTTTTACACCGGACCTGGTTCCGTCTTGTTATTATTCTGTTGGAACATCATGTCTGTGTGTTTTACACTGGACCTGGTTCCGTTTTTATTATTATTCTGTTGGAACATCCTGTCTGTGTGTTTTACACCGGACCTGGTTCCGTCTTGTTATTATTCTGTTGGAACATCCTGTCTGTGTGTTTTACACCGGACCTGGTTCCATAATTTATTATTCTGTCGGAATATCCTGTCTGTGCGTTTACGCCGGACCTGGTTCCATTATTTATTATTCTGTTGGAATAACCTGTCTGTGCGGTCTATCGCATGCATGGTGATTTCTTTTGTTATTACATTCTTTGTTATACTCAGTTGGTTAAGTTTTGACTTCTATACTCCATGAAATAAGTGGAATATCCTTGATAATTGCGGTTCATCTAGTATCTATTCATGAAAATATTCTCCTGATCATTCTTGAATTTTACTCCACAAAGTGGTATCATGTTGACAATTTAGACGTTGTTAATTCTTGGATAAATTAATTCTTGAAATTGTTATATTGAATTCTTATATCATTGTCATCATCCTCATGTTTATATTCTGTTGAAAGTCATCTGTGGCCTGTAGTGCATAGATGGACTTGGTATGATTATGACCAGGGATTATTCGGTATAATCATGACCGTAATGTTACAAATGATATGGTAAAAGTCCTCATTGGCCCGTAGTGCATTGATGGACAATTGTTGGCATGATCATGACCATTAATGAATACACGAATATCCTTGGCCGTAGTGCAGGGGTGATTCGATGATGTGGATTATTTTATTAAGCTGAGTCCCAGCGATAACAGTGTTGAAAAACCTTTTAAATCATAAAAGATAGTAGAGTTTATTTTCTACTTGACTCTTTTAATGGATTACTTGTTCCGCTGCAGTTAAACTTGATGTCTATTATATTTTATCAGTTTAACATTGTTGAAGGCTAATGATAATTTATTCTGCATTATCTTAGTCATAATATTTCTTACTGGGCTAGTTGAGCTCACCCTTTCTTTCACTGTTCTCTTCAGAAAATGAGAACGTAGCTGGGGCAAGTCGGGGAACGGAGTGATGGTCTGAATGATAGTATTAGTTAGTAGGCCTCACTATTCTATGTAATGGTGTGTTAATAAATGTAATAAGGACTCCTTTTGAGTATGAATACTCTCTAGAAGGTAATATTTGTATTCAAACTCACAGTTTATGTTTTGTCGTATTGTACACGACAGTTGTATTAGTAAGTTGTATTTGTATTCTGTACTATGTATCTGACAACCCAAGATGGGTGATGTATACCTAATTTTGGGGGCGTCACAGTTGGTATCAGAGCTTAGGGATATGATCCCTGGCTAATATGTGAGAATAGAACTAGGAGGGGAGAGACGGGGAATTCCTTCGCTAGTATGACCTACCTAAGTTTATTTGCATGGTATTTAATTGGTCGGTCATAATATAAGGATAATATATGACATATCAATTAACTTTTATTTTGTGGCAGTATCTGAAAATGGCATCTGAGAATGTTGAGAATAGCAATGGAGCACAGGCGATTATTGATTCACCACATATCAATAATCAGGATAATGTTCATCAGGAAGGTGACAATCCTCATGCAAACAACAACACTGACCAGATGATGAATGATGGAATGTTCAGAGGTTTTATGCAATTCATGCAACAACAGGTGAAAGCGGCTCCTGTCCACAACGTAGGTAGAAATACTGGAAACTCTCAGGCGGTCATCGCTAAACAGTTTAAGGAGCTGGGACCACCGGAGTTTAAGGGAGAACCCAAACCACTTGTAGCTGAAACATGGATAAAGCAGATCACCAAGATATTTGATGTCTTGGGTTGCTCCGAGGAGCAAAAGGTTCCCTTTGCCGCCTTTATGTTGCGAGGAGAGGCAGATTACTGGTGGGAATCGATAAAGCGTACTCAACCTGCCGTACTGAAGATGTCCTGGGAGAAGTTCCAAGAGCTGTTTAACGACAAATACTTTTCCGAAAGTATTTGTCACATGAAGGAGGTGGAGTTCATCAAATTGGAGCAGAATAATATGACCGTGTCGCAGTACGAGGCAAAATTTACGGAGTTATCCCGGTTTGCGTCCCACCTGGTGGATAATGAAGAAAGAATGACGTGGATGTTTTTAAGAGGTTTGAAGCCGGAGATACGTCAACATCTTGTTTCTCATAAATTGTGTTTGTATTCAGATGTTGTAAATAGGGCTCAGTTGGTGGAGCGCGATAACGAGACAACGCAACCAAAAGAGAGCAGCCGGTAAAATGATAATACTAGTGAGAGCAGTCATCGAAGCGGTGACAACAAGCGTGGAGGGAATCAACAGGCCAGAAATGGTAACCACTTCGGTGGTAATCAGGGCCAAAACAATAAGAATGGTCATTTCAAGAAGAGGAGATTCAACAATGATGGAAAGACGTCAGCACCAGCACCTGTCGTTAAGGAAGGAGAACGGCCACCTATCATATGTTTCAAATGCGGAGGGGAGGGGCACATCAGTCCAAACTGCGCGATGCCGTCCAAAGCATGTTATAATTGTGGAAGAGAAGGTCATTTACCCCGATTTTGTCGTTTACCGAAGACAAATTCAGCTAGGATGGAGGCACCAAAGGCCGTCCCAGAAAAGTCAAAACCGGTTGTGCAAGGGAGAGCGTTTGTTGTGAACTCCCAGAAAGCAAGGAACCCGAATGAGGTCATCACGGGTAAGCTTATCATAAACTCTAACGAAGTCTATACTTTATTTGATACCGGTTCTACCCATTCTTTTATTTCTCCTACTTGCGCTCATCGATTAAATTTGATTCCGGGGAAATTAGACTTTGACTTAGCTGTTGAAACTCCATTGGGAGAAACCTTCATTACATCCACGGTTTATAAGACTTGTTTGGTTCAAGTTGGTACCCACACATTACCTGTCGATCTGATTTCATTAAAAATACTTGCATTTGACGTGATTCTAGGGATTGATTGGTTAACTACTCATCATGCAAAAATTGATTGTTTTCGTAAGGTTGTTAGCTTTCATATTCCTAATCGACCTATTATGCGAATTCAAGCAACCAAACCATTAAAATCAATCGCTGTCATCTCAAGCCATAAAGCTATTCGTTTATTAAAAAATGGATGTCAAGCTTTCTTAGCTCATGTCACAGATCTAAACAAAAATACGTCAACTTTGAATGATATTTCTGTTGTTAATAAATTTCCTGACGTATTTCCGAAGAACTTCCTGGCCTACCCCAGAGCGTGAAATTGAATTTTGTATCGACCTTGAACCCGGTACAAAACCCATTTCCAAAGCCCCATATCGAATGGCTCCTATTGAACTTCAGGAGTTAAAGACCCAACTGCAGGAATTGTTAGACATTGGTTTTATTCGTCCTAGTACTTATCCTTGGGGTGCTCCTGTTCTGTTCGTGAAGAAGAAAGATGGGAGTATGCGACTTTGTATTGATTATCGGGAGTTGAATCATGTCACCATCAAAAATAGGTACCCATTGCCACGTATTGATGACCTGTTTGACCAGTTGCAAGGAGCACAATTCTTTTCAAAGATCGATCTTCGTTCTGGATATCATCAGCTGAAGGTTAGAACTGAGGATATTCCAAAGACTGCCTTCAGAACTCGGTATGGGCATTATGAATTCTTAGTTATGTCTTTTGGATTGACTAATGCTCCTGCTGCCTTCATGGATATGATGAACAGGGTATTCAAGGAATATTTGGATCACTTTGTGGTCGTCTTTATCGATGACATCCTTGTTTATTCCAAAAGCCGTGAAGATCATGAGCAACACTTGAGGCTGGTACTCCAAAAGCTTCGTGAATACAAACTTTATGCCAAGTTGAAGAAATACGAGTTCTGGCTGGAAGAGGTAGCATTCCTTGGGCACGTAGTATCAAGCCGTGGAATATCTGTTGACCCGGCAAAGATTGAAGCTATTCAAAGCTGGGAGCAACCTAAATCAGTGACCGAAGTACGTAGCTTTCTTGGTTTAGCTGGTTATTATCGGAGATTCGTGGAAGGATTTTCTCGAATCGCTACTCCATTAACTCAACTGACTCGAAAAGATACAAAGTTTGGTTGGAGCGAAGAATGTGAGCAGAGTTTTTAAGAACTCAAGAGGAGACTCATTTCAGCACCTGTTCTAACAATACCATCTGACTCGGAGGGATTTGTCATCTACAGTGATGCTTCGAGCAAAGGGTTGGGATGCGTTCTCATGCAACATGAAAAAGTCATAGCCTATGCATCAAGACAACTCAAGGAATATGAGAGGAATTATCCTACTCGTGATCTAGAGTTGGCAGCTGTTATCTTTGCACTTAAAATTTGGAGGCATTACTTGTATGGGGAGAAAGTGGAGATCTTTACGGATCATAAAAGCCTTAAATATTTCTTCACTCAAAAGGAACTCAACATGCGACAACGACGTTGGCTTGAACTGTTGAAAGATTATGATCATACCATTCAATACCATCCTGGAAAAGTGAACGTGGTAGCTGACGCATTGAGTAGAAGATCATATGCGGGTACAAGTGCAATATTAACAACGCAAAGGCCCATTTTGTGTGACTTGCAAAGGATGGAGATAGAGTTAAAGACTCCAGGGACCCATGTGATGATGTCGAATATACGAGTAGAACCAACTTTAATCGATAAGGTTAAAGCTGCTCAAGCTACAGACCTGGAGTTGATGCGTATGAGGAAGAAAGTGCAAGAAGGTGCTATGCCAGAAACAAGAATCGATGAAGAAGGAATACTTCGAGTTAACTCCAGACTTTGTGTTCCTAACAACCCTGATTTAAAGTATGAAATCATGATGGAGGCGCACAACACACCGTTTGCAATCCATCCTGGAAGTACCAAAATGTATCATGATCTTCGTCATACATTTTGGTGGAGCAATATGAAGAGAGAGATAGCGTTGTTTATCTCAAGGTGTCTAACTTGTCAACGAGTCAAAGCGGAGCATCAAGTGCCAAAAGGTCCATTGCAACCACTTGAAATTCCAGAATGGAAGTGGGAGCACATTACCATGGATTTCGTTACCGGTCTTCCTAAGGTTTCTCAAGGTATAGATGCGATTTGGGTCATTGTTGATAGATTGACCAAGTCTGCTCATTTCTTACTGATACGAGAAACTTATACACTTGAACGTCTTGCTCGTATGTACATAAACGAGATTGTAAGACTGCATGGTATGCCAGTATCCATAGTTTCTGATCGAGACCCAAGATTCACTTCACGATTTTGGGTTAGTTTACAAAAAGCTATGGGCACGGAGTTACGATTTAGTTCAGCATATCATCCTCAGACGGACGGACAATCAGAGAGGACTATTCAAACTCTTGAAGATCTATTAAGACTCTGTGTCTTTGACTTCAAGGGAAGTTGGGACAAGTTCTTACCATTGGTAGAGTTTTCCTACAACAATAGTTATCAAGCAAGTATTGGCATGGCTCCATTCGAAGCATTGTATGGAAGAAAATGTCGTTCTCCAGTATACTGGGATGAGGTGGGTGAAGCAACGTTGTTGGGACCGGAGTTGGTTCGTATGACTACAGAAAAGATTCAAACGATCCGACAACGTATAAAAACCTCACAAGATCGACAAAAGAGTTATGTTGATCTTCATCGAAAGGACGTGGAATTTGATGTAGGAGATCATGTGTTCTTACGTGTTGCTCCATGGAAAGGAGTTACGAGATTTGGAAAGAGAGGAAAGCTCAATTCTCGATTCATCGGTCCATTTTTAATCCTCGATCGAGTAGGAACTGTGGCTTATAGACTCGCTTTACCGCCAAGTATGTCTCGTGTTCATAACGTTTTTCACATATCCATGTTACGCAAATATGTGAAAGACCTGAACCATATTATTGAGTTAGAACCGGACGAAATAGCGGAGGATTTGACGTATGAAGAAGTTCCTGTTCAAATCTTGGATAAGAAGGAACATATTCTACGCTCCAAGGTTATACCTCAAGTCAAAGTTTTGTGGAGAAACCACGATGTTGAGGAAATGACTTGGGAGTTAGAATCTGAAATGAAATCAAGGAATCCTTACCTCTTCGACATACCAGGTACGTACCCTAATTTCGAGGGCGAAATTTCATAAGAAGGGGAGGTTGTAAGACCCCAACTTTAATAAATAAAGATGAATTTTCTATAAATATCATTTTTGAATATTATGGAGTTAATTTGATATAATGTTATAATTGTGGGTAATATTTATAAATTTTACAAAGTACGCAAGTTGTTATATAATATTCGATTGGTCGGGGAATATTCGTTTTAACAGGGAATATTTGTACAACGACACAATCATTGGTGGGCCCCACAACAGAATTATTGTCGGATTGAAAAAACGACAAAAATATTTTATTAAAAATAACGGCGGAAGTTTTACCATTGTTACTGTTGAACTACTCGGTAGTAAAAGTACAGTAATACGTGTGGTTGCATAGTAGCACACGGTATTGATTATTAATGTTTATGTGAGAAGTCACTCAGTTTGATTTAATTATTGTCAGTTAATAATATGAATTATTTAGCGATAATGACGTTTTGTTTTATTCGTATTATTAACGTAATAAAACAGAAACATCTTTTTATATAAAACAGAATACTTTATTAAAGTTATTCTATAAATAGAATATATTATATTTTATTTAAAAGATTTTTCTTTAAATATGAACCGTCAGATTAAAGTAATCAATCTGGACCGTTCATGGATTAGTTACTATGCATTCTATTTTTCTATAAATAGCAACTCATTCCTTCATTATTTCTTACGAATTCACTAAACTCTAGAGAGAGAAACTATAGAGAGAAACTATAGAGAGAAAGAAGAAGAGTATCCTGCTACTTAACTACTTCCTTATTTCAGCTCTTCTTTAAAACGGTAAGGGGTGTTATTCTTTCTTATTCATGAAGAGAACTGTTGTTATTCCATTTCTTATTATTCTGTTGGAATAACCTGTATACGTGGTCTACCCTATACTTGGTGACATTCTTCAATTATTCTATTGGAACATCCTGTCTGTGTGTTTTACACCGGACCTGGTTCCATTTTTATTATTATTCTGTTGGAACATCCTGTCTATGTGTTTTACACCGGACCTGGTTCCGTTTTTATTATTATTTTGTTGGAACATCCTGTCTGTGTGTTTTACACCGGACCTGGTTTCGTCTTGTTATTATTCTGTTGGAACATCCTGTCTGTGTGTTTTACACCGGACCTGGTTCCATTATTTATTATTCTGTCGGAATATCCTGTCTGTGCGTTTACGCCGGACCTGGTTCCATTATTTATTATTCTGTTGGAATAACCTGTCTGTGCGGTCTATCGCATGCATGGTGATTTCTTTTGTTATTCCATTCTTTATTATACTCAGTTGGTTAAGTTTTGACTTCTATACTCCATGAAATTAGTGGAATATCCTTGATAATTGCGGTTCATCTAGTATCTATTCATGAAAATATTCTCCTGATCATTCTTGAATTTTACTCCACAAAGTGGTATCATGTTGACAATTTGGACGTTGTTAATTCTTGGATAAATTAATTCTTGAAATTGTTTTATTGAATTCTTATATCATTGTCATCATCCTCATGTTTATATTCTGTTGAAAGTCATCTGTGGCCTGTAGTGCATAGATGGACTTGGTATGATTATGACCAGGGATTATTCGGTATAATCATGACCGTAATGTTACAAATGATGTGGTAAAAGTCATCATTGGCCCGTAGTGCATTGATGGACAATTTTTGGCATGATCATGACCATTAATGAATACACGAATATCCTTGGCCGTAGTGCAGGGGTGATTCGATGATGTGGATTATTTTATTAAGCTGAGTCCCAGCGATAACAGTGTTGAAAAACCTTTTAAATCATAAAAGATAGTAGAGTTTATTTTCTACTTGACTCTTTTAATGGATTGCTTGTTCCGCTGCAGTTAAACTTGATGTCTATTATATTTTATCAGTTTAACATTGTTGAAGGCTAATGATAATTTATTCTGCATTATCTTAGTCATAATATTTCTTACTGGGCTAGTTGAGCTCACCCTTTCTTTCACTGTTCTCTTCAGGAAATGAGAACGTAGCTGGGTCAAGTCGGGGAACGGAGTGATGGTCCGAATGATAGTATTAGTTAGTAGTTCTCACTATTCTATGTAATGGTGTGTTAATAAATGTAATGAGGACTCCATTTGAGTATGAATACTCTCTAGAAGGTAATATTTGTATTCAAACTCACAGTTTATGTTTTGTCGTATTGTACACGACAGTTGTATTAGTAAGTTGTATTTGTATTCTGTACTATGTATCTGACGACCCAAGATGGGTGATGTATACCTAATTTTGGGGGCGTCACACTACGGGCCAAGAATATTCATTAGTATATCCACATCATCGAATTATCCATGCACTACGGGCCAAAGATATTCGTTAGTATCACCAATGGTCATGATCATGTCAAACAACTATCCATCAATGCACTACGGGCCATTGAGGACTTTCACCACATCATTTGTCTGTTACATTACATGTCATAATTATACCGATACATAATTTTTGGTCATAATCATACACATCAACAGTCCATCTATCCACTACGGGCCAAAGAAGACTTTCGCCACGATATAAGCATGAGGATGATGACAATGATATAAGAAATCAATCAAGTGAGATCAAGGATAAATATTAAAGATTTATAATTCAATTTATCTAAAGTTTAAGAATGTCTAAATTGTCAACATGATAATTAATTATGGAGTAAAATTCAAGAATGATATTCATGTATTAAAAATAATTTGGACAGAAAAGAAATCAATTATCGTGAATAGTACCCCAAGTGAATAGTACCTCGTGAAGTGTACTTCATGAATAATACCCCGTGAATAGTATTGTATGTATAAATAGTATCGTATGAATAGTACCGTATATATGAATAGTATCCCGTGAAAAGTACCTCGACATGAAAAGATTAAAATTTAATAAGAATGTTTAGAAAAATATTTCAGTAAAACGATACTAGATGAAGCGCAAATTTCAAGAATATTCTACTATTTTCAAAGATTATAGAAGCAATACATATCAAAATAAGTGTAGATTTAGGAATATAAAACGAAATAATATTACTTACATACTACAGAGTATGGAAGAAAATAATATTTCTTACGAATATTGAATGAAAATAATATTTCTTACGAATATTGAAAGAAAATATATTCCTTACGAATATTGAACGAAGATAATATCCCTTATGAATATTGAACGAAAATAATATTCCTTACGAATATTGAACAAAAATAATATTACTTACGAATACGAAAAATAACATCTCTTACGAATATGAATTAAATAATACCCCTTACTTTAAAAAGAGAGTAATTTTGACTGGTATAGCGGGGATATTCTTGAAGAAAACTTGCACTATTTGTTACACTCAAAGTTTACTTAAACTCAAAAAAAATACGTTCAATATTATAGAATAAGAATTCTATAATTCTGCTGTGATTTTTATTTCTTAACTGAGCATCCTATTTATAGGAGAATGACAGGATACTATTTTTTAAAAAAAATCACGGGTGAACAGTAACAAAATTAACAGGCACAATTCGGCGAAATTTTCTGATTTTACTATTCATTACTATGCATAAAATATTCTAATAAAACAAAAAATTTATATAAAATATAATATATTCTATTTATAATCTATTAAAACGAATAACTTTATATATAATATAAAAAGTATTCTGTTTTATATAAAAAGTTTTCTGTTTTTTTACTATTATAATAATAATAAAATAAAAACTGAGATAACTTTCTACCAGCTTTTTGAAAATTGAGTAAGTGGGGATCCATGTAATAAGCCAAACTTACAACAAATACTTCATGAAAAACCCCTTTATTTATCTAAAATCACTTGTCTTCAATAAACACATTTTTAATCTTCAACAATTATTCATCATTAATATTATAACTCACAATATTAACAACCAGATCATTCCCAGAAAAGAGGGAGCTTTTCCATAAGGACTTCTCCTTATTGGCGTGTAATTAAATGACCTAACCCCTTTCCTCGACAGAACTTTCTAGACATTGTCAATAATACAAATAATAATATGAATAATTGTGTCGTTTCATTTATTGATTTAATAATATAAAATATTGTGTTGATGATACTGCGACAATAATTAGATCAATAATATGAGATACTATGCAGCAACTAATGTGGCAATAATTGAATGAATTGAGTGACTTCTCACGTAAGAATCAATAATAAGAGATATTGAACAATACCGTGTGCTACTGTGCAACCACGCGTATTACTATACTTTTACCACCGGGTATTTCAACAGTTAATGATAAAAGTTTTGCCGTTATTTTTATAAAAATATTATTTCTGTTGCTTTCTATATCCGACAGCATTTACGTTGTGGGGTCCACCAATGATTGTGCCGTCGTACGGATATTCCTTGATAAAACGAATATTTCACGACAAAAAGAATATTTTATAACAACTTGCTTACATTGCAAAATTTGTAAATATTACCCACAACTATAATATTATATCAAATCCACACCATATTATTCAACATAACCTTTAGAGAAAATTAAATCTTTATTCATAAAAGTTGGCGAATAATAAAAATACATATATATTACATATTAAGTTAAACTAAGCATTTCCTCATTTTATATGTATTTTTATTTTTTAACCTGGAATTAAGTAATCTTTCTGCAATATTGGCATAAAGTGACTAAAATATATGAATTACCCCATATCAATCGTTACATTGATTTACAATTCTTCATTACAGCCAAATGCAAAATACCTAAAAAGTTCAAAAAAACATCGGTTAAACTCTTCTTATAAAATTTCGTCCTCTAAATTGGTGTACGTACCTGGTATGTCAAAGAGGTGAGGATACCTTATTTTCATTTCAGATTCTAATTCCCAGGTCATTTTTTCAATATCATGGTTTCTCCACAAAACTTTGACTTGAGGTATAACCTTTGAGCGTAGAATATGTTCCTTCTTATCCAAGATTTTAATAGGTACCTCTTCATGCGTTAAATCTTCTGTTATCTTGTCTGGTTATAATTCAATAATGTGGTTCGGGTTTTCCACATATTTACGTAACATCAATATGTGAAAAACGTTATGAACACGAGACATACTTGGTGGTAAAGCGAGTCTATAGGCCACAGTTCCTACTCGGTCGAGAATTTTAAATGGACCAATGAATCGAGGGTTGATATTTCCTCTCTTCGTCGATTCTTGCTTTTTGAATAACACCTTCTTCTTCATATTCATCAGCTCCGGGTCTGTAGCTTGAACAACTTTAAGTTTATCGATTAAAGTCGGTTCTACTCGTATATTTATTATCATCACGTGGGTCCCTAGAGTCTTTAACTCTATCTCCATTATTTGTAAGTCGTACGAAATGGGTCTTTGTGTTTAACAATATCGCACTAATACCCGCGTATGATCTTCTACTCAACACGTCAGCTGCCACGTTCGCTTTTCTAAGATGGTATTGAATGGTATGGTCGTAATCTTTCAACAACTCGAACCAACGTCTTTGGCGCATGTTACGTTCTTTTTGGGTGAAGAAATATTTAAGGCTTTTGTACTAGGTTCAAAGTCAATAAAAACTCGATTTCACGTTCTCGGGGTAGGCCAGGAAGTTCTTCAGGGAATACGTCTGGAAATTTATTAACAATAAAAATATCATTCAAATCTGACGTATTTTTGTTTAAATCCGTGACATGGGCTAAGAAAGCTTGACATCCGTTTTCCAATAAACAAATGGCTTTATTGGTTGATATGACAGTGATTGACTTTAGTGGTTTGGTTGCTTGAATTTACATAATAGGTTGGTTAGGAATATGAAAACTAACAACCTTACAAAAATAATCAATTTTAGCATGATGAGTATTTAACCAGTCGATTCCTAAAATCACATCAAATGCAAGTATTTTTAAAGAGATGAGATCAATAGGTAATGTAAAAGTGTCGATTTGAATCAAACAAGATTTATAAATGGTGAATGTAATGAAGGTTTCTCTTAACGGAGTTTCAATAGATAAGTCAAAGTCTAATTTCTCTAGAGTCAAATTTAAACGTTGAGCACAAGTAGGTGAAATAAAAGAATGGATAGAACCGGTATCAAATAAGGTATAGACTTCGCAAGAGTTTATGATTAGCTTACTCGTGATAACTTCGTTTAGGTTCCTCAATTTTTGGGAGGTCACGACAAACGCTCTCCCTTAAACTACCGGCTTTAACATGTCTGGGACAGCCTTTGGTGTCACCATCCCAGCTGGACTTGACTTCACTACACGACAAAATCGAGCTAGGTGACATTCTCTTCCGTAATTGAAACACACTTTGGGTTGATGCATACAGTTTGGACTGATGTGTCCCTCCTCTCAGCATTGTAGCATACGACCGGTGGTCGTTCTCCTTACTTAAAAATGGGTGATGGTGTTGTTGTCTTTCCATCATTATTGAACCTTCTCTTTTTAAAATTTCCACTTGACTCATTTCTTCTATTATCTTGGCTAGGATTACCACCGAAGTGGTTACCATTTTTGGCATGATGATTTCCTCCACGTTTGTTGTCACCGCTTCGATGATTGTTTCCACTGGTATGACCATTATCATTTTGCTGGCTGTTATCTCTTGGTTGGGTTGACTCATTATCGCGCTCCAATAACTGAGCCTTATTTAAGACATCTGAATATAAACAAAGTTTGTGAGAAATGAGGTATTGACAAATTTTGGGCTTCAAACCTTGCAGAAACATTCACGTCATACGCTCCTCATTATCTACCAAATGGGATGCAAACCGGGATAACTTTGCAAACTTAGCCTCGTATTGTGATACTGTCATATTATTTTGTTCCAGCTTGATGAATTTCACCTCCTTCATGTGACGAATACTCTCTAGAATGTACTTGTCATTAAATAATTCTTGGAACTTCTTCCAAGACATCTTCAGTACGGAAAGATGAGTTCGCTTTACAGATTCCCATCAGTAATCTGCCTCCCCTCGCAACATGAAGGTGGAAAAGGGAACCTTTTGCTTCTCGAAGCATCCCAAGACATCGAATATCTTGGTGATCTGCTTAATCCACGTCTTTGCCTTAAGTGGCTCTGGCTTTCCCAAAAACTCCGATGGTCCCAGCTCCTTGAATTGCTTAGCAGTGACCTGCTGTGAGTTGTCATTGTTTTCACCTACATTTTGAACAGGAATCTCTCTTGCTTGGTGTTGCATGAATTGCAGAAAGCTCCTAAACATCCCATCGTTCATCATTTGGTCGGTGTTGTTGTTTACATGAGGATTATTGCCTTCCTGATGCACATTATCCTGGTTATTGATCGGCGGTGACTCAATGGTCTCATGTGCTCCATTGTTTATCTCAAAATTTTCAGATGTCATTTTCAAATACTGTCACAAAATAAGGGTTAATTGACATGCCACATATATCTCTATATTTTGACTGACCAATTAAATAACAAATAAGCTTAGGTAGGACACACTAGCGAAGGATTTACTCGTCTCCCCCTCCTAGTTCTAGCCTCAGATATTCGCCAGGGATCATATCCCTAAGCTTTGATACCAACTGTGACACCCCCGAAATATGTCCATACAACCCATTCTGAGTCGCCAAATACATAGTACAAAATTCAAATACAAACTTAATTTACACAATTATTAACTGTCGTGTAAAATACGACAAAACATAAGTTGTGAGTTTTAACACGAATATTGTCTGGTAGACAATATCCAAACTCAAATGTAGTCCTCATTACAATTATTATCACATTATTTTATAGAATAATGAGGACTACTATAGCCACCATCTTGGACCATCACTCCATTCCCCAACTAGTCCCAGCTATATTCTCATTTCCTGAAGAGAATAATGAAAGAAAAGGGTGAGCTCAACCAGCCCAGTAAAGAATATTATGACTAAGATAATATAGAATAAATTATCCTTAGTCTTCAACAGTATAAAAACTAATAGAATACAATAGACAACAGGTTTAACTGCAGCGGAACAAGCAATCCATTAGGAGAGTCAAGTAGAGTATGATGTCTACTATCTTCTATGATTTAAAAGTTCATCATCAATGTTTTATCTCTGTAACCCAACTCAATAAACAATCCACATCATCGAATTATCCATGCACTACGGGCCAAGTGTGACTCCCCCAAAATAGGTATACATCACCCATCTTGAGTCGCCAAATATATGGTATAAAATTCAAATACAACTTAATAATACCACTGTCGTGTAAAATATGACAAAACATAAACTGAGAGTTTTAAAACGAATATTGTCTTCTAGATAGTATTCAACTCAAATGGTGTCCTCAATACATTTATTATCACACTATTTTATAGAATAATGAGGACTACTAATGCTATCATCTGGACCGTCACTCCGTTCCCCAACTAGTCTGGGCTACATTCTCATTTCCTGAAGAAAACAATGAAAGCAAAAGGATGAGCTTAACAAGCCAGTAAGAAATATTATGACTAAGATAATGCAGAATAATTTATCGTTAGCCTTCAACCATGTTAAACAGATAAAATACAATAAACATCAAGTTTAACTGTAGCAAAACAAGAAATCCATTAGAAGAATCAAGTAGAGAATAAAATCTACTATCTTCTATGATTTAAAAGGTTTTTCATCACTTTTATCGCTGAGACTCAGCTTAATAAATAATTCACATCATCACTGCACTATGGCCAAGGATATTCATTAGTATCACGACCACAAATTATCCATGCACTACGGGCCAAGGATATTCGTGTATTCATCAATGGTCATGATCATGCCAACAACTGTCCATCAATGCACTACGGGCCAATGAGGACTTTTACCACATCATTTGTAACATTACGGTCATGATTATACCGAATAATCTCTGGTCATAATCATACCAAGCTCATCTATGCACTACAGGCCACAGATGATTTTCAACAGAATATAAACATGGGGATGATGACAACGATATAAGAATTCAATAAAACAAGTTCAAGGATAAATTTTTAAAGATTTATAATTTAATTTATCCAGAAATCAATAACATCTAAATTGTCAACATGATACTGCTTTGTGGAGTAAAATTCAAGAATAATATTGTACCAAAAATAATTTAGACCGAAAACGAATCAATTTTTATCATGAATAGTACCCGGGTGAATAGTACTCGAGTGAATAATACCCTGTGAATAGTACTTCGGGGAATAGTAACCCCGTGAATAGTACTCTGACATAAAAAAGTTAAAACTTATCAAGAATGCTCAGAATAATATTTCTATGAAAAGATACTGGATGAAGCGAAAATATCAAGGATATTCTACTAATTTAATGGAGTATAGAAGCCAAAATTTTAACAAACGAGTATAGAATTCGAAATTTGAAATGAAATAATATTACTTACATACTACAGAGTATGGAAGAAAATATTATTTCAAACGAATATTAAACAAAAATAACATCCCTTACCTTGAAAAGAAGAGTATTCTAACTTGTATAGCGGGGATATTCTTGAAGAAAATTTTACTATTTTCTACGCTCAAAGCTTTCTAAAACTCGAAAGAAATACACTCAAGATTATAAAAGAAGAATTCTTTGATTCTGGTGTGATTTTCAATTCTAACCTAAGCGCCTATTTATAGAAAAATGTTAGAACGCCATAGGTGACTAAATTAATAAAATAATATTTTATTTTATTTTTTTCCTTACGCATGCCAAGACCATGACTATCAAGGCATGCCATTCTTGAAAAATCTCAGCAAATGTTTTGACAAAAACAAAAGTGGATCCCACCCATAATTTTAATAAAAATATTTTAATTTCTAAAACTTCAACAATTCATAATAAATAGCCCTTTTATCAGAGAAATACGAATTTTATGTCCATTCCACACGAAATCAAATTCTCTACAACTTTGTAGATTTAAGTTTTTCCAAATTTCAAACAAAAAATATCCGAAATCCACAAACGGATGATTTTTAACACCTTTTAAAATCCATAACAAATCATGCGTTAATTTTTAACGGTTCAAAATTTGTGGATGTATACTCAACTTATATATGTATAACATATCCAAAAATCACAACGATCCAACGGTCGGATCAAAATTATAACTCACGCAATAGAGCTTTAAGAACAATGATTTGATTTTTAACACCTTCATTCCGACAAAAATACTGATAAAACACCTCAACATTAATTCCTTCATTTATAACCACATAAAATAAATATTTTCCTATCCATCATTTATGTCCACATAAAATAAATATTTCCTTATCATATAAATCAATAATTAATTATTCACAAATAATATTACAGGATCACAATAATGACAACTAGGCCGTTCCTAGGAAAGAGGGGGCTTTCCAATAAGGATTTCTCCCTATTGACGCGTAATTAGGTGACCAAACCTCTTCTTGACAGAACTTTCTAGACATTGTCAATAATGCTATCTAATAATATTATTCAAATAATATGAATTATTGATCTGATAATGGAAAATACTGTGCAGTGACAATTATTGAAACAACAATAATATAAAATATCAACGCAACAATTATTGAAACAATAAAATAAAATATTGAACAGTAATTACTATTATAATTATTGAGTAGTGCCTTCTTACGTAAGAATCAATAATCCAACAATACTGTGCAATACCGTGTGCTACTGTGTAATAACGCGTATTACTGTATTTTAACCATCAGTTATTCCAACAGTGCTAACGGTAACGATTATGCCGTTATTTATAAAAACTCAAATTTATCGTTTTCTTCATCCGACAGTTATTCTGTTATGGGGCCCACCAATGGTTGCGCCGTCGTACGAATATTCCCCGACGGAAAGAATATTCCACGACCAAACGAATATTCTCCGACAACATGAATATTTTATAACCACTTACTTATTTTGTAAAATTTATAAATATTACACATAACTATAACATTATATCAAATTTACTCCTTAATACTCAAAAATGATATTTATAAAAAATTCATCTTTATTCATAAAAGTTAGGGTCTTACAACCTCCCCTACTTATGAAATTTTGCCCTCGAAATTAGGGTACGTACCTGGTATGTCGAAGAGGTAAGGATTCTTTGATTTCATTTCAGATTCTAACTCCCATGTCATTTCCTCAACATCGTGGTTTCTCCACAAAACTTTAACTTGAGGTTTAACCTTGGAGCGTAAAATAAGTTCCTTCTTATCCAAGATTTTAATAGGAACCTCTTCATACGTTAAATCTTCTGCTATTTCGTCTGGTTCTAACTCAATAAAGTGGTTCGGGTCTTTCACATATTTACGTAACATAGATATGTGAAAAATGTTATTAACACGAGACATACTTAACCGTAAGGCGAGTCTATAGGCCACAGTTCCTACTCGTTCGAGGATTAAAAATGGGCCAATGAATCAAGGATTGAGCTTTTCTCTCTTTCCAAATCTCGTAACTCCTTTCCATGAAGCAACACGTAACAACACATGATCTCCAATATCGAATTCCACGTCCTTTCGATGAAGATCAGCATAACTCTTCTGTCGATCTTATGAGGTTTTTATACGTTGTCGGATCATTTGAATCTTTTTCGTAGTCATACGTACCAACTTCGGTCCCAACAACGTTGCTTCACCCACCTTATCCCAGCATACTGGAGAACGATACTTTCTTCTATACAACGCCTCAAATGGAGCCATGCCAATACTTGCTTGATAACTTTTATTATAGGAAAACTCCACCAATGGTAAGAACACAGAGTCCCAAATTTCCTTGAAGTCAAGGACACAAAGTCTTAATAGATCTTCAAGAGTTTGAATAGTTCTCTATGACTACTCGTCCGTCTGAGGATGATATGCCGAGCTAAATCGTAAATCTGTGCACATAGCTTTCTGCAAACTAACCCAAAATCGTGAAGTGAATCTTGGGTCTCGATCAGAAACTATGGATACTGGCATACCATGAAATCTTACAATCTCGTTTACGTACATACGAGCAAGACGTTCAAGTGTATAAGTTTCTCGTATAGGTAAGAAATGAGCCGACTTGGTCAATCTATCAACAATGACCCAAATCGCATCTATGCCTTGAGAAACCTTGGAAAGACCGGTAACAAAATCCATGGTAATGTGCTCCCACTTCCATTCTAGAATTTTAAGTGGTTGCAATGGACCTTTTGGTACTTGATGCTCCGCCTTGACTGGTTGACAAGTTAAACACCTTGAGATAAACTCCGCTATTTCTCTCATCATATTGCTCCACCAAAATATATGTCGAAGATCATGATATATTTTGGTACTCCCAGGATGGATTACAAACTGTGTGTTGTGCGCCTCCATCATGATTTTATACTTTAAATCAGGGTCGTTAGGAACACAAAGTTTGGAGTTGACTCAAAGTATTCCTTCTTCATCGATTCTTGCTTCCGGCATAGCACCTTCTTGAACTTTCTTCCTCATACACATCAGCTCCAGGTCTGTATCTTGAGTAACTTTAACTTTATCGATTAAAGTCGGCTCAACTCCTATATTTTCCATCATCACGTTGGTCCCTGGAGTCTTTAACTCTATCTCCATCCTTTGTAAGTCATATAAAATGGGCCTTTGCGTTGTCAATATCGCACTCGTACCCGCATATGATCTTCTACTCAATGCGTCAGCTACTACATTCGTTTTACCTGGATGGTATTGAATGGTATGATCATAATCTTTCAACAGTTCAAGCCAACGACGTTACCGCATGTTGAGTTCCTTTTGGGTGAAGAAATATTTGAGGCTTTTATGATCCGTAAAGATCTCCACTTTCTCCACATACAAGTAATGCCTCCAAATTTTAAGTGCGAAGACAACAGCTACCAACTCTAGATCATGAGTAGGATAATTCCTCTTATATTCTTTGAGTTGCCGAGAGGCATAGGCTATGACTTTGCCATGTTGCATAAGAACACATCCTAACCCTTTGCCCGAAGTATCACTGTAGATAAAAAATCCCTCCGAGCCATATGGTAATGTTAGAACAAGTGCTGAAATAAGTCTCCTCTTGCGTTCTTGAAAACTCTTCTCACATTCCACGCTCCAACCGAATTTTGTATCTTTCTGAGTCAGCTGAGTTAATAGAGTAGCGATTCGAGAAAACCCTTCTACGAATCTCCGATAATAACCAGCTAAGCCGAGAAAGCTACGTACTTCGGTCACTGATTTAGGTTGCTCCTAGCTATGAATAGCTTCAATCTTTGTCGAGTCAACAGATATTCCATGACTTGATACTACGTGCCCAAGGAATGCTACTTCCTCAAGCCAGAACTCGCATTTCTTTAACTTGGCATAAAGCTTATTTTCACAAAACTTTTGGAGTATCAGCCTCAAGTGTTGCTCATGATCTTCACGGCTTTTGAAATATATGAGGATGTCATCAATAAAGACGACCACAAAGTGATCTAAATATTCCTTGAATACTCGATTCATCATATCTATGAAGGCAGCAGGAGCATTAGTCAATCCAAAAGACATGACTAGGAATTCATAATGCCCGTACCAAGTTCTGAAAGCCTTCTTTGGAATGTCATCGGTTCTAACCTTTAACTGATGATATTTGGAACGAAGATCGATCTTTGAAAAGAATTTGGCGCCTTGCAACTGGTCAAACAGGTCATCAATACGTGGCAATGGGTACCTATTCTTGATGGTGACGTGATTCAACTCCCGATAATCAATACAAAGTCGCATACTCCCATCTTTCTTCTTCACGAATAGAAAAGGAGCACCCCAAGGAGACGCACTAGGACGAATGAAACCAATGTCTAATAATTCCTGCAATTAGGTCTTTAACTCCTGAAGTTCAATAGAAGCCATTAGATATGGGGCTTTGGAAATGGGTTTTGTACCAGGTTCAAGGTCGATACAAAATTCAATTTCTCGCTCTGGGGGTAGGCCAGGAAGTTCTTCAGGGAATACGTCAGGAAATTTATTAGCAATAGAAATATCATTCAAAACTGAAGTATTTTTGTTTGAATCCGTGACATGAGCTAAGAAAGCTTGACATCCATTTTTCAATAAACGAATAGCTTTATGGCTTGAGATGACAGTGATTGATTTTAATGGTTTGGTTGCTTGAATTTGCATAATAGGTTGGTTAGGAATATGAAAGCTAACAACCTTACGAAAATAATCAATTTTTACATGATGAGTAGTTAACCAATCAATCCCTAGAATTATGTCAAATGCAAGTATTTTCAATGAAATAAGATCGACAGGTAATGTGAGGGTACCGATTTGAACCAAACAAGACTTATAAACAGTGGATGTAATGAAGGTTTCTCCCAACAGAGTTTTAACAGATAAGTCAAAGTCTAATTTCTCCGGAGTCAAATTTAAACGTTGAGCGCAAGTAGGAGAAATAAAAGAATGGGTAGAACCGGTATCAAATAAGGTATAGACTTCACAAGAGTTTATGATAAGCTTACCCGTGATGACCTCGTTCGGGTTCCTTGCTTTTTGGGAGGTCACGACAAACGCTATCCCTTGAACTACCGGTTTTGACTTTTCTGGGACGGCCATTGATGCCTCCATCCCAGCTGGACTTGTCTTCGGTGCACGACAAAATCGGGCTAGGTGACCTTCTCTTCCACAATTATAACACGCTTTGGACTGCATCGCGCAGTTTGGACTGATGTGTCCCTCCCCTCCGCATTTGAAGCATATGATAGGTGGTCGTTCTCCTTCCTTAACAACGGGTGCTGGTGCTGACGTCTTTCCATCATTGTTGAATCTCCTCTTCTTAAAATGTTCACTCTTATTATCTTGGCCATGATTACCACCGAAGTGGTTACCATTTCTGACATGTTGATTCCCTCCACGTTTGTTGTCACCGCTTTGATGACTGCTGCCACTGGTATTATCATTTTGTCGGCTACTCTCTCTTGGTTGGGTTGACTCATTATCACGTTTCAATAACTGAGACCTATTTACAATATCTGAATACAAACACAGTTTATGAGAAATTAGGTATTGACGTATCTTAGGTTTTAAACCTCTTAGAAACATCTGCATCATTCTCTCCTCATTACCAACAAAGTGGGACGCAAATCGGGACAACTCGGCAAACTTAGCTTCGTACTGTGACACGGTCATATTGTTCTGCTCCAGCTTGATGAACTCTACCTCCTTCATGTGACGAATACTGTTGGGAAAGTACTTGTCGTTGAATAGTTCTTGAAACTTCTCCCAAGACATCTTCAGTGTGGCAGGTTGAGTACGCTTTACAGATTCCCACCAGTAATCTGCTTCTGCCAGCAACATGAAGGTGGCAAAGAGAACCTTTTACTCTTCGGAGTATCCCAAGACATCAAATATCTTGTTGATATGCTTTATCCACGTCTCCGCCTTAAGTGGTTTTGGCTCTCCAAAAAACTCTGGTGGTCCCAGCTCCTTGAACTGTTTAGCAGTGACCGCCCGAGAGTTGCCAGTGTTTCCACCTGCATTTCGGACAGGAGTCTCTCTTGCCTGATGTTGCATGAATTGTATAAAGCTTCTGAACATTCTATCGTTCATCATTTGGTCAGTGTTGTTGTTTGCATGAGGATTATCGCCTACCTGATGCACATTATCCTGATTATTGATCTGTGGAGACTCAACTGTCTCCTGTGCTCCATTGCTATTCTCAACATTCTCGGATGTCATTTTCAAATACTGCCATAAAACAACGGTTAATTGACATGTCACACATTATCCCTATACTCTGACCGACCAATTAAATACCAAATAAACTTAGGTAGGTCATACTAGCGAAGGAATTTCCCGTCTCTCCTCTCCTAGTTCTTGTCTCACATCTCAGCCAGGAATCATATCCCTAGCTTTGATACCAACTGTGACGCCCCCAAAATAGGTATACATCACCCATCTTGAGTCGCTAAATACATGGTACAAAATTCAAATACAACTTAATAATACAACAGTTGTGTAAAATACAACAAAATATAAACTGAGAGTTTTAAAACGAATATTGTCTTCTAGACAGTATTCAACTCAAATGATGTCCTCAATATATTTATTATCACACTATTTCATAGAATAGTGAGGACTACTAATGCTATCATTTGGACCGTCACTCCGTTCCCTGACTAGTCCCGGCTACGTTCTCATTTCCTGAAGAGAACAATGAAAGCAAAAGGGTGAGCTTAACTAGCCCAGTAAAAAATATTATAACTAAGATAATGCAGAATAATTTATTGTTAGCCTTCAACCGTGTTAAACTGATAAAATATAACAAACATCAAATTTAACTGTAGCGAAACAAGAAATCCATTAGAAGAATCAAGTAGAGAATAAAATCTATTATCTTCTATGATTTAAAAGGTTTTTCATCATTTTTATCGCTGAGACTCAGCTTAATAAATAATCCACATCATCCCTGCACTACGGCCAAGGATATTCATTAGTATCACGACCATAAATTATCCATGCACTACGGGCCAAGGATATTCGTGTATTAATCAATGGTCATGATCATGCCAACAACTGTCCATCAATGCACTACGGGCCAATGAGGACTTTTACCACATCATTTGTAACATTACGGTCATGATTATACCGAATAATCTCTGGTTATAATCATACCAAGTTCATCTATGCACTACAGGCCACAGATGACTTTCAACAGAATATAAACATGAAGATGATGACAATGATATAAGAATTCAATAAAACAAGTTCAAAGATAAATTTTTAAAGATTTATAATTTAATTTATCCAGAAATCAATAACATCTAAATTGTCAACATGATACTGCTTTGTGGAGTAAAATTCAAAAATAATATTGTACTAAAAATAATTTAGACCGAAAACGAATCAATTTTTATCATGAATAGACTCGGGTGAATAGTACTCGAGTGAATAGTATCCCGTGAATAGTACTTCGGGGAATAGTAACCCCGTGAATAGTACTCCTGCATAAAAAAGTTAAAACTTATCAAGAATGCTCAGAATAATATTTCCATGAAAAGATACTGGATGAAGCGAAAATATCAAGGATATTCTACTAATTTAATGTAGTATAGAAGCCAAAAATTTTAACAAACGAGTATAGAATTCGAAATCTGAAATGAAATAATATTACTTATATACTACAGAGTATGGAAGAAAATATTATTTCAAACGAATATTAAACAAAAATAACATCCCTTACCTTGACAAGAAGAGTATTCTAACTTGTATAGTAGGGATATTCTTGAAAAAAAACTTTCACTATTTTTTACACTCAAAACTTTCTAAAACTCGAAAGAAATACGCTCAAGATTATAGAAGAAGAATTCTCTAATTCTGGTGTGATTTTCAATTCTAACCTAAGCGCCTATTTATAGGAAAATGATAGAACGCCATAGGAGACTAAATTAATAAAATAATATTTTGTTTTATTTTTTTCCTTACGCATGCCAAGACCATGACTATCAAAGCATGTCATTCTTGAAAAATCTCAGCACATGTTTTGACAAAAACAAAAGTGGGTCTCACCCATAATTTTAATAAAAATATTTTAATTTTCGAAACTTCAACAATTTATAATAAATAGCTCTTTTATCAGAAAAATACGAATTTTATGTCCATTCCACACGAAATTGAATTCTCTAAAACTTTGTAGCTTTAAGTTTTTTCAAATTCCAAACAGAAAATATCCGAAATCCACAAACGGATGATTTTTAACACCTTTTAAAATTCATAACAAATCATTCGTTAATTTTTAACGGTTCAAAATTTGTGGACATATGCTCAACTTATATATATATATATATAACATATCCAAAAATCACAACGATCCAACGGTCGGATCAAAAGTATAACTCACGCAATAGAGCTTTAAGAACAATGATTTGATTTTTAACACCTTCATTCCGACAAAAATACTGATAAAACACCTCAACAT
This sequence comes from Panax notoginseng, assembly GCA_016801055.1. NCBI lineage: Eukaryota > Viridiplantae > Streptophyta > Magnoliopsida > Apiales > Araliaceae > Panax > Panax notoginseng. The sequence continues at coordinate 121,048,206 of CM029022.1, forward strand.
TAATTCCTTCATTTATAACCACATAAAATAAATATTTTCCTATCAATCATTTATGTCTACATAAAATAAATATTTCCTTATCATATAAATTAATAATTAATTATTCACAAATAATATTACAGAATCACAATAATGACAACCAGGCCGTTCCCAGGAAAGAGAGGGCTTTCCAATAAGGATTTTTCCCTACTGGCGCGCAATTAGGTGACCAAACCTCTCCTTAACAGAACTTTCTAGACATTGCCAGTAATGTTATCTAATAATATTATTCAAATAATATGAATTATTGATCTGATAATGGGAAATACTGTACAGTGACAATTATTGAAATAACAATAATATAAAATATCAACGTAATAATTATTAAACTAATAAAATAAAATATTAAACAGTAATTACTGTAACAATTATTGAGTAGTGTCTTCTTACGTAAGAATCAATAATTCAACAATACTGTGCAATACCGTGTGCTATTGTGCAACAACGTGCATTACTGTATTTTAACCACCAAGTATTCCAACAGTGCTAACGGTAACGATTACGCCGTTATTTATAAAAACTCAAATTTGTCGTTTTCTTCATCTGACAGTTATTCTGTTATGAGGCCCACCAATGGTTGCGTCGTCGTACGAACATTCTCCGACAGAAAGAATATTCAACGACCAAACGAATATTCTCTGACAACATGAATATTTTATAACAACTTGCTTATTTTGCAAAATTTATAAATATTACACATAACTTTAACATTATATCAAATTTACTCTTTAATACTCAAAAATGATATTTATAAAAATTCATCTTTATTCATTAAAGTTCGGGTCTTACACCAAGAATATTCGTTAGTATATCCACTTCATCGAATTATCCATGCATTACGGGCCAAGGATATTCGTTAGTATCACCAATGGTCATGATCATGCCAAACAACTGTCCATCAATGCACTACAGGCCAATGAGGACTTGCACCACATTATTTGTCTGTAACATTACATGTCATGATTATACCGATGCATAATTTTTGGACATAATCATACACATCAACAGTCCATCTATGCATTACGGCCCAAAGAAGACTTTCACCACAATATAAACATGAGGATGATGAAAATGATATAAGAAATCAATCAAGTGAGATCAAGGATAAATATTAATGATTTATAATTCAATTTATCTAAAATTTAAGAATGTCTAAATTGTCAACATGATTATTAATTATGGAGTAAAATTCAAGAATGATATTCACGTATCAAAAATAATTTAGACAGAAAAAAAACTAATTTTATCATGAATAGTATCTCGGGTGAATAGTGCCCGAGTGAATAGTATCCCGTGAATAGTACTTCGTGAATAGTACCGTATGAATAGTACCGTATGTATGAATAGTACCCCGGCATGAAAAGATTAAAATTTAACGAGAATGTTCAGAAAAATATTTCAGTAAAACGATACTATATGAAACGCAAATTTCAAATATATTCTACTAATTTCAAGGATTATAGAAGTAATACTTATCGAAATAAGTGTAGATTTAGGAATATGAAACGAAATAATATTACTTACATACTACAGAGTATGGAAGAAAATAATATTTCTTACGAATATTGAATGAAAATAATATTCCTTACAAATATTGAAAGAAAATAATATTCCTTACGAATATTGAACGAAGATAATATCCCTTATGAATATTGAACGAAAATAATATTCCTGACGAATATTGAACGAAAATAATATTTCTTACGAATACGTAAATTAACATCTCTTACGAATATGAAATAAATAATACCCCTTACCTTAAAAGGAGAGTAATTCTGACTGGTATAGCGATTATATTCTTGAAGAAAACATGCACTATTTGCTACACTCAAAGCTTCTTTAAACTCAAAAGAAATACGATCAATATTATAGAAGAAGAATTCTCTAATTCTGGTGTGATTTTTATTTCTTAACTGAGCTTCCTATTTATAGGAGAATGACAGGATACTATTTAAATAAAAAAAATCACGGGTGAACAATAACAAAATTCATGGGCACAATTTGACAAAAAATTTTAATTTTACTATTCATTAATGTGCAATAAAATATTCTAATAAAATAAAAAATTTATATAAAATATAATATATTCTATTTATAATCTAATAAAACGAATAACTTTATATATAATATAAAAAGTATTTGGTTTTATATAAAAAAAATTCTGTTTTATTACTATTATAATAATAATAAAACAAAAACTGAGATAACTTACCGGCGATTTTAAAAATTGAGTAAGTAGGGGTCCATGTTATAAGTCAAACTTACAACAAATACTTCATGAAAACCCCCTCTATTTATCTAAAATCATTTGTCTTCAATAAACACATTTTTAATCTTCAACAATTATTTATTATTAATATTCTAACTCACAATATTAACAATCAGATCATTCCCAGAAAAGAGGGGGCTTTCCGATAAGGACTTCTCCTTATTGGCGCGCACTTAAATGACCTAACTCCTTTCCTCGACAAAACTTTCTAGACATTGTCAATAATGAAAATAATAATATGAATAACTGTGTCGTCTCATTTATTGATTTAATAATATAAAATATTGTGCAGATGATACTGTGATAATAATTGAATTAATAATATGAGATACTATGCAGCAACTACTGTGGTAATAATTGAATAAACTGAGTAACTTTTCACGTAAGAATCAATAATAAGAGATATTGTACAATACTGTGTGCTATTGTGCAACCACGCGTATTACTGTACTTTTATTACCGGGTATTTCAACAGTTAACGGTAAAAATTTTGCCGTTATTTTTATAAAAAGGTTATTTCTGTCGCTTTCTATATCCGACAGTAATTACTTTGTGGGGTCCACTAATAATTGTGTCGTCGTACGGATATTCCATGATAAAACGAATATTCCCCGGCCAAACTAATATTTTATGACAACTTGCTTACTGTGCAAAATTTATAAATATTACCCATAACTATAACATTATATCAAATCCACACCTTATTATTCAAAATAATATTTAGAGAAAATTAATTTTTTATTCATAAAAGTTGGAATCTTGCAAATGGGAGTGGTTAGTATGAAGTAAGTTCATTCAATGCCCAATATAGTGTTGACATGCAGGCGGAGAGATCACCCTCCCGCATTGTGTCAGTATTATATTGGACATAAAATAAACTTATCATGAAGTTCACTTCATGCTAATTGGATCCTATATAAATATGGTACATCATGTTCAATGGCAAACATTAAAAAATTAGGTTAGGTTTCTCCATATTCAAATTAAATGACTTTACAAATATATAAACAATTTTTTAGACCCAAATCGGTCATCGAATCGAAAAAATTATCTGATGGATGGGTTACTCGTTTAACCCGTGGTTGAACGGTTACCAAATCGGTGATGTCATAAATATATAAAAATATATATTATTAATAATTAATAAATTTAAAAAATCTCGTTTTTTATGAACTAAAATATAGTAAAGTTGAATTACAATATTATTAAAAGTGGTTAATTTTATTAATAAAAACAATTTGGTACAAAAAACAATTAAAAACTGGTTCATTGTGCCAGCTTAACAGATTTACCGATTAAACTATCGATTCGACTGATAATTAATCGATTTCAATTTTAACCGATTCAACCGCTAGTCTAACAACCATGCATATAAATATATACAAGTGGTTGTTACTTGTTACCAACTGCAACAAAACAATTTTAACTTGTCATGACAGGTCGCACCTTCTCTCTCTCCTTTTCTTCTGCAAACATCATATGCAAAATGTTTTTAACATTAGAAACTTTGAAAAGTATATCAATGATCATTTCAAAATTTTCCTTAATAGCAATTTTATTAGTGAATAATGCTAAGTATATTAAATTTTTTTATCGAATCCAAATATGTGACTTTAAATATTTTAATAATACGTTATAACGTAGGTAGTCAATTATAAGAGATTTAGGTAACTAATGTATTGATGACACATTAAAACATTTTTGATACTAAAAATATAAGACTCTTACCGTTTTTTATTTCACTCTTTCAAAAGTAAAAACTAAATCATTTTAAGCCATTATTAATTGTGACAATGACAACTAATCCTAAAAGTAGCTTTAAGTTAGCATGCACATCTCATCAGGGTATACCCCAATTGTCTTTGGGCTTCTAACCGGGCCAAGCCCAGTTTGCATCTTAACAGCCTATACCATTGGGCTAAAGAGCAGTAGTACCGTAGTAATCAAATTTACGCAATAAAAGTAGGAGTAAAACAAATTTTATTTATTTTTGATAAAACACGAAACACGTAGCTAGCTTTTGTATATTGCTTAGCAGGTATATATTGTGGGCTGTTATCTGCTTGTATTATTAGCTAAAACAGCAACAACCCATTTCATAAAATTTGGAAATTGGTAAATCCACAACACTTTTTATTATTTTCATAATAAAAATATAACTGTTGATGTAATTATAGTTGGTTTTGGGTTATACAAAAATAATTATGGGTCAATTGAAAATCAAAACCATATAACCCATTTAAAATATGGTTTAAATGGTTTCAACCCATATAGTTATAAGTTGAAACTAGTTAACCATTTTTCATGCCCAAATTAAACATGGATATGCGTCCTCGTTTTATTTTCTCACGATTCCTAGTGAAACATTGGGCTCAACAAGGTAATTTATTGATATGCGTCCTTAGCTTATTTTCTAATGGATATAGTTTGGAAAAAATATATCCTGCAATATTTTATACGGGTAGATTAATTAATTAATATTTGATGAGTGAGTTTTATACCCATTAATTGAGTGCGTTTGAGCTTAATCTTTTGAAAGTTTTTAAGTGTTTGTATCTATTTATGCATGTTTTATGTTGTTTTGTAGGAATTGGGATAAATGTTACTTGGATCAATGTTTGGGGTTGCTAGATTCGCATTTTCGGCTTGTCATTTACGTAGCAATCACTTCAGAGCCAATTTCAACATTGCTCCAGCCCTTATTTCGAAAAACTCAAAGAATGAAAGTTGTAGATATACGTCTTCTCTTTCCGGAACATCTTGAATCATCAAAATTGGAATTCGAACGAAGAAGTTATGGCCATTTTCCCAAAGAACGCCAAAGAAAAAAATTCCAAAAAACCTCCCAGCATTGGGGCGCCCAAACCTAGGCCATTTCCAGAGCCTGAGCGCTAGGAGGTAGTGTTGCAGCCCTGTGAACAGCGCTGGGGTCGGGCCAGATCAAGCTTGAATGCGTTTTGGGGCGAATTTTGATACTTTTTTGACTCCAAATTGGATTAGGTTTGCTCCTAAGTTAAAAATTGGACTTGTAACCTATAAATACTTGATGTGAGACATAGAATAAATGGGAGGATTAGATAGATTAGATTAGATAAAGACACTCCAATAGATTAGAACATAAACCCTAATTTATATTGGATTGTTGGATATTGAAGCAACTTGGGGATCACTGAAGATTCAAAGCAGGAGCAGAAGAGGAGTCTCAAGACTGCTGACAACAGATTATATTCTCTTCTCTTCTCTTACTTTTATCTTTTAATGTTTATTCAATTGTGGATTCTAGATTTTAATTCAATAACAATGGACTAAATTTCTTGTTTAAGATTGCAACGGATCTTATTACATATCTTATTTTAATATGCTTCTTTATTAATTATTATGATTGTTCTATGGATTGTCTACTATGATTGTGTATAATTGTTTAATTGTCTAGCTAACAATTACCATGATACTTTATATGAATTCGGGAGATGAAATATAGATTTAGATCTGATCATAATTATATGTGATTGTGTTTTCTGCATGGTGTTGAAATTCATGATTTGTGTTTAGGATAGGGATATGCGTTTACGCCACGTGTAATCTAATAGTGAACCTATACTTTAAATCCTTTTTAATTGTAATTCACATAGGAATATAGTGAATTAGTTAATTAGAGTGTTTGATTCAATTTTATCAACTGTGGATTTAGATTAATATGTTTGTGATGCATCGGATGGTGGTTATAAATACTAATAAGTTCCTGATTAACAATCCAGAATAGTGAGCATAATTAATAAGAAGTGTTTTAATATAAGTGAAATTATGATCTCAAATCTCCATAACCTGATTTTCAACTAGTGGTGGTAGTAGTGGTAGTTTAATTATATATTTTAATTCACAACATTAAATCGATTGTTTAAATAAAATTAGTTTGGTTAAGAACTAGTACTTGGTGATTTTTATTAAATAATTCCTCGTGAGAACGATACTCTATTTTCACTTTATTACTTGTTGACCGTGTATACTTGTACGTATGTTTTGATTATGAAATCGATCAACAATAATTAATGTAAATTTATTAATTTACAGACGATGATATTGTAACGAATTGCAATAAAAATTGACATGTTTTTGTAATATATATAAAAAGACTTAATATATTAAAGATTCAGCTTACAAATAAACCTCTACCTTTTTCCCCCAAGAATCCTAGAACTTCAATGAAAGATGAGCAACAAAAGAAAATCCTAGAAACTTCCAGGAAAGTAGAGGTGAATATCCCTTTATTTGATGCAATTAAACAAGTACCAAGGTACGCAAAGTTTTAAAAATAATTATGCACTAATAAAAGGAAATTGAAAAATGATGAAGGAGTCATAGTTGGAGAAAATGTATCAGCAGTTCTCCAAAGAAAAATGCCCCATAAGTGTAAAGACTCAGGTATGTTCACAATTCCATGTAAGATAAGAAACACCATATTCGAAAAAGCCATGTTAGATCTAGGAACTTCAATTAATGTGATGCTATTATTTGTTTATGCTTCTTTAAATCTAAGTCCTTTGAAAAATACTGGTGTGATTATCCAATTGGAAGATCGTATTAACACTTACCCCCAAGGGGTAATTGAAGATGTCTTAGTGCAGGTGAACGAACTAATATTTCTTACAGATTTTTACATTGCGGATATGGAAGATGATACATCACCAAATCCTTCGCATATCTTGTTAGGGAGGCTATTATTTAAAACTGCAAGGACCATGATTGATGTGCATAACGGGACCTTAACAATAGAGTTTGATGGCGAAAAGATTCATTTTAGCATATATGATGCCATGAGGTACCCTAGTGACGTTAATCATGTCTTTGCTATTGATGTTAGTGACTCCTTAGTGCAGGGAACTTTCAAACAACTATATAAGGACAGCTTGGAGGTTGCCATTACCAACAATTTGGATATGGAAAAAGAAGACGAGATTGAGTAGAATCAGGAATTGAAGGAGATTGTGGCTGCATTACACTCTTTACCAAAAATTTCAGATAAGTATGATGTTCATTCAATGCAATTACCTGTTTCTCATCAAAATTTATAATCATCTATTGTGCAAGATCTAACCCTAAAATTGAAGTAATTACTTGCGCACTTGAAATACGCATATTTAGGGACTAATGATACATAACCAGTGATTATTGTCGACGTCAGGAAATTTTTTCTTCTTTTGGAATTCCTCTTTTAGTCTTTCTACCTTTTATGTTTTTAAAAAGGGTCCAACACAAAATGTCGACGATTTGAAAATTCAAGGTCGCCAGTTGGTGATAGTGAAATGGTTGTACCAACTCAACCGAATTTGAAAAGGTTTGCAAAAAGACCCAATTATTGGACTCTGTTTAATAGGCCTTGGAAACTGAGATTCATAGAGTTCAAGGGCTTGATTAAGCGGGGGGAAGGTGTTAGGCACCCCCCAACTTCCGTGAAAACACAGTTTTCTCATCTTTTCAATTCCCTAATTTATTTGAAGTGTGTGTAGTTAATTGGGCCTATGTGTATTATTTAGAAGTAGTGTTATGCCTCATTTACACCTATATGCAAAGAGTTTGACTTGTATAAAAGTTCAATTTTAAGCAAAATATATAGAAATGATATTTTGAAAACAGGTTTTCAAACCCTTATGCTTACATAGTAATTGAGGCATTTGATACTTCTATTTTTTTTCGTATTCGGCTTGTTTTGATTTTATTCTCGAGGTGTGAAGCATCTTCGACAAAATAATATACATAAAGTGTCGGGCTCCTTATGGTCATGAAAGCCATTAAAGTGACCCGAGCACCACAAATATGATTTACAAGTTAACTGTACAACTAAAAAGGGTCCGTCATGGGAGCCAGATCTAGATTCGTCAGCTGGATCTTAGATCCCGTGGCTCCTAGGCTCACATAATGTTTTATGAATAGTCTGCATAAAAAATGTACTAAAATAAAACAAATATTTAGCCTAAACGTCGCAAAACAAAGGATTCATCAGCTAAATTCTTGCAAACGCATAGCCAAACTTGTCGTTTCCTCTAGATACAAATCTAGTGTTGCGTAGTTGCTTAATATTTACAAGAACTAGAAAGAAAACTATATTTAAATAAATCTTAGTCATTCTAGCTTAACGGTTCCAGTTTTACAACTTTTGAACCGATTAAAAGTTAGATATGACTAGATTTAGATAAATCTAGTCCATAAACAATAATATCGTAACTTTCCATTAAATAAACAGTTAAAACAAGTATTTTAATCACAGTAACAATTAATATATATATATATATATATATATATATATATATATATATATATATATATTAAAGCAATAAAAAGCCACGAATTTAGAATCTAAGCACTATTAAACAGTATAATTTGAATTCGAATCAACAGGTCGTGAATATATATATACGAAAGCAAGAAAAAGCCACAAATTTGCAATCCAGGCTCAACAGTTCGATATATATTAAGGCAATAAGAGCCTCAGATTTTTGATTCGGGCAAAGCTAAGCCATATATATATATATATATATATATATATATATATATATATATATATATATATATATATAGAAAAACGAGTAAGAGCTTCATATCTGAAATGATCTTACAATGTGTAGTGAGGAGGGCTTTAAAGTGCTTTTGAAGCTTGAAAACTCCGTTTCTACTAGTTAAAATTTTATATGTTGTAGTATATATGTACATAAGTGTTTACAAAGAAGAATATCAAAGTTTGGAACACTATAGGAGGGGTTAAGAGCTGAAATGGACGGAATTCCCTCTATTTTCTTCTTTTTTTCCTTTTTATGGCTGATGGGGAGGGTCTATTTATAGACCAAAGTAGCCGTGGTCTACCTGCGGCTGCCCGGGTGGGCCCAGGCCCCTTGGTTCCCGTTGTCTTGAAGTACGTACACTCAGGTTAATGCATTGTCCGCTCGAAATTCAATAACTTTCAATTCGGGAATCCGATGGAGGTGTGCTATACCTTTCCGAAAAGCCCTTGACGAGAGCTACATAATGACATGAGATTTGATATTTTCCAAATTCGAGATGATGGGTCCATGACCAGATCTTCAAGTCTTCACAGTCTATCCATTGAGTTGTCTTGTGCTATTTTCACTCGGGATTGATGTTATGGTTCTCCATGACTTCTTTTGCAGTTATTTGGGATGAATTGATGTTGAGTTTGCAAAATTACTATTTTTCCCCTCTCGGGTTGGTTCCGGGCTTAATGTATATGTACCTGTCTTTTCTCAGTGTTGTTTTCGAGATTGGACTACCGTTGACTTTTGTCAGTCCTCAGGGTTATCTCTGAGGTTGGTTTGGTGTTTCCTGGGGTTGTTTCTAGGTTTTATATTGATATCCTGGGGTTACGTCCAGGGTTTGACTTGATCTCCCAGGGTTGTCTTCGAGGTTGGATTTGATCTTCCGGGGTTGTCTCCGGGGTTTGACTTGATCTCCCGTGGTTATCTCCGGGGTTGGATTTGATCTCCCGGGATTATCTCTAGGGTTGGATTGATCTCCCGGGATTGATGTCGGGGTTTGACTTAATCTCTCGGGGTTGTCTCCTAGGTTTGACTTAATCTCCCGGGGTTATCTCTGGGGTTTGAATTGATCTCCCAGGGTTTTCGTCGGGGTTTGACTTAATCTCCAGGGGTTGTCACCGGAGTTTAAATTGATCTTGACTTTCAGGGTTATCTCTGGAAGACAAAAGATGATTCTGCCCTCTTGTATGGTTAGTAATAAGAACGCAAAATTTTGAGTGTCTACAGATGCCCCTCTTTATCATGTTTATGCAATGTAATGGAATGAACAAGATAAAGATTACTAGACACTTGAATTATGACAAGATTTAAATGATGTCATGTAATGCAACATAATATGATGTTATGTACTTTGACTGCTTTGGTGTAGAATTACCTTTAACGGTATTCTACCACTGACTGCTCCTGCCATTTCTGCTGGGGATGGAGTTGTCACTGATGGTATCCACTGAAATGTCTTGATGTCTACTCGAACGGTAGTTCATCAAGCTTTCATCACCGGATCTTCCCCGATGCTACATTGGATTGAAGCCAATGGTTGAAATGTCCATCAGTGCTGTTGAAACTGATTCGACGTCATATTGTAGAGATGTTTTTAAGATCCCTGCTGGGGAGATTTCATCTGGCTTATACCACTGGATTTTCTGAATTCGGCATTGGGATTTGTCACCAACATTTTTTGTCTTCAGATATGCCTTCTGATTTTAGCTTTGCCGAAAATGTTCCCCTATTTTGACAAGTGACTCACTGGGGATTCTTGATGCCTATCCTGATGATAGCTCACCTTGGTAGTCATCATTGGATTTTTCCTGCCATTATGCTGGGGTTGTTTCCAATGGCCTGGCTTTATATTAGGTTGATACTGATAGTTCTGTTGGAGATAAAAATTTTGTTACTTGCTTCCACAATATTCTCACAACACCTACTCGAATGATAGTTTTGTGAATTTTGACCATCACTGACTTTCCTCGATGCCTACGTGAACATTTGTTTACAACAATTTGGAAATCATTGAACCTTCGCGGTGCCTCGACTAGAGATTTATATAACCGATTCCATCATCAATCCTCCCCGGGGAAGATAGTTCTCCACGGTTTTCATCATCGGATCTTTCTTGATGCTACGCCGGAGTTGTCGTCAGTGGTTTGCAATATTAGATACTCTGACCTTCGTTGAAGTAGTTCTCAACGGCTTATAACACTAGACCATTCCCGATTCTACGCTGCAGTTGTCACAAATGATTTACACTATCAACCATTCTGACCTTTGTTAAAGTAGTTTTCAATGGCTTACATCACCGAACCATTCCCGATGCTACGCTGGAGTTGTTGCCAACAGTTTACACTGTAAATCATTCTGACCTTCGTTGAAGTAGTTTTTAACGACTTACATCACTAGATCATTCTCGATGCTACACTGGAGTTGTCACCAACGGTTTACACTATCAATCATTCTGACCTTCATTGAAGTAGTTTTCAACGACTTACATCACCAGATCATTCCCGATGCTATGCTGGAGTTATCGCCAACGATTTACACTGTCAATCATTCTGACCTTTGTTAAAGTAGTTTTCAATGGATTAAATCATCGGATCATTCTCGATACTACGCTTGAGTTTTTGTCAACGGTTTATACTATCCGACATGCCTGATATCTCTACTGGGAATAACTTTCTAACGAATTATACCCCTGAACAAATCTAGACATTTTGATGCATTCAATACTTACGGTTCATGACACTGGACCTTCTCGATGTTTTAACTTGGGTAGTTTTCAATAATATTTATCATTGGCCCTTTGAACCCCACATCCGGGTTAATACCAATGACTTACATGTAGAATAGAAGTTTGGTATCTGAATTTAGGGTTTCAGGCCCTTTTCGCTCAATCGCGTAGCACCTTTTTACCTGATTTGACTTTCTAATTTCCTGGAACTTCATTTTAACTCAAATTTGATCGAGCCGAAGGGGGTGGGACCCACCCTAGGTGGCTGTAGGTATACCCGCCGCTGCCGTTGGTTGATCTGCGGATTCCATCGGGTATATTTGCTCCTCCCATTCCTTTCATAAGTCATTTTTAAGTTTAAACCATATAGAAAATTTAAAAATTCTTCTTCAGATCTACTGAGTTCGGGCTATTTTTTGCAAAATCCATCACCGTACAAATGTTCTGCACTACTCTGGTAATGTTTACATCCTTTCTTTTCAAGTTTTGACTGTTATAACGTTTAGATTTCATATATAATGCTTCTAAACATAATATAGTGAATATGAAAGCTCATATGACTTGATAACAATTATTCAACACAATAAATGCTCTTATTTTACCATGCTGAGCGTATTAATATGAAAAAAAATTGATTTCTGAGACAGTCATTTGGCACCCTTTTTTGCTAGTTTATTCATCCTATTTGAGGACGAGCATAGGTTTTCAAATAAAGCACACATGATAATTTGACTGCCATAGTGGGTTTAATTTTGATGTTTTTCATGAATATGAGATGTTCGTGACTTTGGGTTGGTGTGATACTGAATGACCACCTATTCATGCCTATGTGCATATGGACAGTCCATTTTACAAAGGAGACTCTGGTGAAATTTTTTCACGAGTCTGATAATTTAATGAACATGCAATTTTAACTCTACTGTGGATGTATGTTAACACAATGCATGTATCAGGACTTAGATTATGCATGAAGCAATGATTTGAATTTAATAAGCTTTAAGTTTAGAACTTACCTCACCCTTTCTGAGGTTATCTGAAGATTTTATTTAGATTATGGATCCAGACCAGCCGATTAGCTCTCTTTGGGCCTCCATAGGTGTGAAGAAGAGAGCTTCTGATGTTTCTCAGTCTCATCTAGCTCGCAACCTCATCGGTTAACTGAGTCAGTGATTCGCCCTATCTGGGTTGAGAGGCCGAAGGCTTTAGATGAGGAGTATGATGTTCCTATTTTGGATACTGCTCCTTTTTCTTCCATTCCCCCCGGGAGCTTCCAGCTATTAACATGACGATTCCAGATATTTTGGATAATTTGAGTCGTTATCCCTAGATCTGCCTTCATGCGAACGAGGAAATAGCTGTTTCCATCTTTTCCCACTTTTGGGGCAAGGGTTTGGATCTTGATTTACAATTTAATGCAGGTTCCTGGTTTTACTCAGCCCAGGGGGAACTGGTTTAGCATTCACTCTTTGTACTAGACCCTCCATCAAGAGTACCAAGAGATCGTTCATTCATGGGGTTTTCAGGCTTTCTTCTCTATTCCTCCCCGTCGCTACCCCTGGGGTTATTTGAGGGCTTTATCTGAGCGCAATTCCACCAGACTTAGTTTCTCCATTTGCTAGATTGCGAGGTGATGATGACACTGATGAACTGGTGGTTCATCACTGGGTTAGAGTTTACAGGGGCGCCGGTAGCTTTGGTAGCCGACATTTCACCAGCTACAGTTTCATCCCTTCTAGGAGTTTCTACCACGACCCTCAATGGTCGGACCGTTTGCTCTGGGCCTTTGAGTGTAGATGCCATGAGTGGGGCTTTGACTAAGCCTCTGCCTGATAATCAGAGGGTTAAAGATCACATTCTTTGGTGATTGTTCCTGATCATCATCAGGGGCTGTTTCCTAGTAGACAACTCCTTGACGGTCTCTTTTACTTTAGTCAGCGCCACTCGTGATGTGGACCACATCAGAGACTTTGACTGGGGCTCATACACCTTTGCCTATTTCCTTAGAGAGATGCGCCTACGCTCAGAGGGCGTGACAGAGGCTTGGCTGGGCTTATTCCTATTTTTACTGGTGAGTATTTTCTTTAAATCTAGAATTTCCCCCGCTCAAATTGTCAATTTTCATGACTGGGGATATTTGATCTTTACATTTTTAGTTTTGAGCCTATAAAAGGCTTCCTTGTCTTTGTCCCGTTACTACATTAAGTTTGGAGACCTATCCACGGGGAAGGGGATAGCATCACTCCACTCTTGCAGAGGTTCCCGTAGCAGAGAGGTTTACCCATTCTCAGTTACAGTTAGAGTTGTTGACAGCCAATGTCATCACATGGGTTCCCTAATTTGAGGACCATTTGACAGTAGGATTTGAGGGTGTCTTTTTAACCAGGGTAGAGTATGTATTATCCACTCGTCGGATTCCTCTCTTGACTGATAGAGGCTGGGAGCTCTATTTAGGAGAGTATGCTATCAAGAGCACCACAGGGGAGATTTACATTCCATTCTTTCCTCCTGCTAGGCGACATTGGTCTTTATCTCAGCCGTTCACCGAGATTCCCCTGATGGGTTTAAATGGCTTCACTTTGTCATCCGGCCCTTTTACTTAAGAGACTTTCTACCGCTGGTGGTTCCCTCCCACCATTGGAGCTCAGACCCGTGCCACACAGTTCATGGGGGATATGGTTCCTGGATCTGTTATGATGATAGATTGGATTGCCTACATCCGAGAGCCCACTCATTTGGCTCAGATTGATAACTTAACCCAGAGGTTGGACCGGGCTCATTTTTTCATCCAGTATTTGGGTAGAGATCTGTCAGAGGCAGATTCTTTCGATCCGTCCAGCTCTGGTGCTGGCCCTTCAGGTAGCCCATACTCTGATAGCTTTACTGGCATAGATCCCCCTCTCTATCGACCTGACATCCCTTCTGGCAAAGATTTAGTGACTCAGGAGGAGTTATAGTGGATGGATCGATTGTATGATCTGGACATCATTGATTTCTTTTAATAGATTTCTCGTTATCTCTTTTAATAGTCTTGTAATAGATATTGGGCAGTTGTGCCCCATTTCTCGTTATATCTTTTGATAGGCCTCTGTTAGATATTAGGTGGTTGTGCCCCATTTCCCTGTACTTTTTATTTTCAGTTGTATACAGAGATGATGTATTAGATGATGATGTATTTAGGAATGTATATATAATGCTTTCTATTCCTTGCATCATATTGTCATTTATCATTGTCATTTATCATGATACATGCATTATGTCATTGATATGCATCAACATAGGTGAGTTTAGCGTTGACCCCTGGATGGTCTTATAATACAGTTCTATAGATGTCTTCATCTACCATTAGTCGGATTGAGCATACTGAAAGTAGTATGCACACAAGCCAATCATGTTTGATAATAAAGTATATACTTTGTAACAATCTTATTCATTTATTAATAAAAAGTATTTATTTATTAAAGGCTTTTAATTATCTACATGACGCTGTTTTATAATATGTGATAAACCCATAGTTTTAAGCAATACTTTTAGAATAATGATGATGATCATTCTAATGAGATCTAAATTCTTAGAAAGCTTAAAACTAAAATAGTTTCCAATCGTTGGATTACTAAATTGGGGATTAGTGAATCCGGATAGATTGGTACATACGTTGCTTGCTCATTGGATGAGAATGATTGATCTCATGATCATTTGTGTGGAGACACTAAAGCAAGTATGTAGGTGCTTATTAGAGAATAAGTTCACTGAACATGGCTCGCTAAGGAATACCTAATGGAATTTTACTTGCCTGTCAATAGGAATTCCTGTAGTGATAGTAGTACAAGTGATCCTTGGACTTGAGATCATCATAGTATCTTGTGTATGATGAGTTATACTTTGACTTATTCCTTAAGACCCTTAGGGTATATCAAAGGGTATGCTTGGGTATGATAAGTTGTACATGGAGATAATGTATGATCAATAAAGAATCTACCACTTCTAGTAAAAGAAGAGAAATGTCCTATGTGATTCGATAAATGACAACCCAGTAGTCCTTGGCCAAGGCAGAATGAAATTAGAAAGGAGTTTCTAATTTGTATTATTTGGGGTTATGCATTTAAGAGTCGAAATATATATAATTAAATAAAATAAGACTTGACAGTAATTCCATGTCTTATATTTAATTGGGACATTGCATGGTGGAAGGATTGAATTGTACGATAACTATTTACTCAAAGGTTCTTTTATGATTAATGTTGAAATCTATATTATCTGAAAAGTCGTTGATCGTTAGGGAGACTTATCCCTATTGTAGAATAAATATTATTTATTTAAATAAATTAATTGTATAATTTATTTATTTAAATAAGATTAGAATTGTTCTAATTGATTTATTCACAACCGGTTTAATATGGAGAACCTAAAGGGTCATACCATAAAAGGAAGAATAATTATTTAAGAAGTTAATGGCATAATCGTAATAATATGTTAAGTATATTTAATTTAATCTATGGTGATAGAATAAATTAAATAGCTTAATATTTATTATTTAATATTTTAAAAATATTAAATATAAATTAATAAGAGGAGTCTTATTATTATTATTATTATTATTATTATTATTATTATTATTATTATTATTATTATTATTATTCTTAAAAGAGTTTGAGAATTAATTAATAAAAGTACTCTCAAATATCCTAATAGGATTAGGAAGCAAATTAATTAAAAGAGTTTAATTAATTATCCCTAATAAAATTAGGGAGCTTAATTAATTAAAAAATTTTAATTAATTAAATAAAACTCAATTCCTTAATTGTTAAGGAGGGTTGCCTACATCTATAATAAGAGGAGTCTTATTATGGGTGAGGGGGTTGACACTTTCACAACACGTGAATACGTAATTTCAATAGTTGGGAGAGTACGCCTTTTCTATAGAGATAGAAAATTAGGGTTTTGCCAAATACCTAAATTTTTCTTCTTCCTTGGTGGATCATCTCTAGAGGCCAAACACTTGGGTGGCTAACGTTGATCAAAGAAAGAAACCAAACCCGGTGGATTCAAGTTGAACGCGAAAAGGATTGGAGGTGAACTTGTACCTGAGGAAGCTCGGATCTTCAAGGGTATGATTCTTGTTCTTTCTTTTACGTTTAATTAATAATTATGCATAAAGGGTGATCCGGGTATATAGTTTGTAAAATTTTAAAACTCTGATTTTTCCACGTTTCCGCTATTTTGTGTAATTTGATTGCGTTCATGAATATTACAAACCTAACAGTGGCATCAGAGCCAAACCTTTATGCAAATTATTAATTGTTCAGATTTGATATGTATATTGATATGTATTTAAAATAATTTACATGGGCATAATTTGTTATATAAAATTTAAAATAAATAAATAAATAAATCGCGAATCTCTTTTTCGTGTAATCCGTGTTTTGATTGATTTAATTTTTCAAAAGTGTTATCCTGCACATTCATGTGAATGTTTCGGTTAATAATTATCCTAATTGTTCCGTTATTCGCGTGTCGTGCTTCAACGTGGGAATCATGTGCTATACGGTTATTATATATTTATATATAATACGGTTATAATGCTTCAGTGCGTCAATGATTTCATGTAAAGGCATATCAATGTTTATATTATATAATATATTCATAAATAGGATTCATGTAATCATGTGGCCAGGATAATGAATAGGATTATTAGTATGATTTTATTTTTTTTAAAAACGTACGGATATATATATATATATATATATATATATATATATATATATATATATATATATATATATATATATAATATAATTAAAATAAATAGTTTATTTTAATTTTAAAATTATATTTCATGCTAACTAATTAGAGTTAGAATTAGATTCCATGATAACTAATTGGAGTTAAAATTGGATTCCATGTTTCCTTAAATAAAGGAGTTTATTTAGATATGGAATAAGATTCCATATTATTCAAAATAAAAGAGTTTATTTGTGAATAGGAAAGAAATTTATGTTTCCTTATATAAATGAGTTTTTTTTTTACTAGGAATTGGATTCCATAATTAATTAAAATAAAGGAGTTTATTTTGATTAAAGATTTTGATTAAAATAAAATAGTTTATTTTATTCAAAATTAGATAAATTAAAATAAAACAGATTTATTTTGATTTAAATTTGGATTAAAATAAAGGAGTTTATTTTGATTCAAAATTAGATTTTATACTAACTAAATTTGCCCATTAAATGATATCAATATATATATTGAATGTTTATTATTCATGAGATGAATGTTATTTATTGATGCATATGGTGATGTGTATGATAATAAATGGGATTGATTATGGACTATTGACCAATGTGATTAGATTTTATTTTAGTTGGATGCGTGAATGTATGAGTTTTACTAAATGGGGTCTGCGTACCTCGTCTTCTCTAATTTTTTCTTAATGTAAATTCTAACTCCCTCCTATGTACTTTCCCTTGACTGCTGATCAAGGTTTCAATTTATTTTAAATAGTTTTGTAATAGGAATAGTTAGAATTAATTTTTGAAGAATTGGAGATCAAGG
This sequence comes from Panax notoginseng, assembly GCA_016801055.1. Taxonomy (NCBI): domain Eukaryota; kingdom Viridiplantae; phylum Streptophyta; class Magnoliopsida; order Apiales; family Araliaceae; genus Panax; species Panax notoginseng. Next base: position 121,066,336 of record CM029022.1, read on the forward strand.
AACAAGGAGCGCGTGAAGACATGTTTGTAATGGAGCCCAGGTTTAAATGTAATAGTTATATTTAAATATTAATTATTGCACCCCTAGGGTTTGATCTTTTGGTTCACTTGGTGACTCTAGTGAACCAAACTAGAATAAAAGTTCATAATCAATCCGGGTAGAATATTGTATTCTATATGTACATGCTTATATTATATATATATATATTATATATTATGCAAACATGCTTTGCATGTTAATTAATATGACGCGTATTTTATATATATATATATATATATATATATATATATATATATATATATATATATATATGTGTGCATGCGCGCTAAACAAGATGAGACAAATTAATAACAAACCCCTCAAATATTTTATATTAAGTTGTAACGTTTAAAGATATTTGGAATATCGAACGTCGCCTTCTAGCATTATAGAAATAATAGAGTATTGAATATTTAATATGAGTTTGTTGTGCACACACAAGGTAAGTATTAAATATTTAAGATGTTATTTTTATTGCATATGATGTTTATAAGGAATTGAACATTACTGCTTTGTTATGCACACACAAGGGCTGTAGTTTTCTCTTCACTTATATGAAAATGCTGGGTCTGACTTAACTTAAATTATTTTAGTTCGGATGTGCATACACTTGACCATTATAATTTAAGAGGCAAAATACAAGGAGTTACATAGTTGATGTAATTGACAAGAGTTGTCTACCTATTTATTTATATATAGTTTGTTGTGCACACACAAGCCTATATACATTTGAAATGGGATCCTTATTCTCACTAGCACATCTTTAATTAGATATTGCCGAACTATATATATTGAGGGTAATATAGTTTGAAAAAAATAGTGGGAGATACCAATTTAAAATAAGACCTAATTTATTTTGGTGATTAATAAAAGAATGTATGCTAAAATATTGTTAATTACAAATTCATTTACAGAATTTTACAATGTCTAAATTACTATCACTGAGAAGTATATTAGATGCTAAATTAACCGGACCGAATTAAACGGATTGATTGAGAAAATTGAGAATAGTTCTCACAGCTGAAAAACTATCTTATGTCCTTAATACGTCTATCCCTGCAATGGTTGCAGACAATGCCTCTGAAGAAGATATTGCTATTTTTAGAAAGTGGCAAGATGATGCACAGTTGGTTCAATGCATCATGCTCTTATCCATGAGTAACAAGCTTCAGCGTCAGCCTGAAACTATAGATACTCCTATTATATTCCTGCACGTCAAGTAGTTGATGGTGAGGAAAGTAGGACTGATAGATATTAGATATCTAAGGAGCTCTTCCGATCTAGAATGACCGATGACACTATAGTACAGACAAAAGTCCTTAACATGATCAATTTGATTGAACAATTAGGACAACGATTCTTTTCATGAATGGATAATTGAGCCAAGATTTGATCTTGCACTCACTCCTGGACTCCTTTCACAATTGTTGTAAATTTTTCATATGAACAAGCTAGATATCAGCTTCGCTGATTTGCTTAACATGTTGAAAAATGTTGAGAGTCACTTTCCAACCAAGAAATACCAAGTCTTACTGGTAGGGGTCAAATGATCTTCTAAAAAGAAGAACGATTCTAAGAAGGTATATAGAAAAGACAAAAATAAAGGATAATAAGAACAAAACTGATATGGATAGCAAAGGAGTTTGCTTTCACTACAATAAGCCTGGACACTGAAAAGAAACTGCGAGAAGCATATTGCAGAGCAAACCAGAAGAAGCTTAGTAAAGTTTCGATTATAAATATAGTTTTTGTTCATGCTTAAAATAAATTTTTCTTTAAGTCAAGGTTCTACTTGGGTATTGGATACCGACTTTGGTTATCATAAATATAGATTTATGAAGGGACCAAGCAGAAGTAGAAAGCTAAACAAAGATAAGTAATCCTATGTATGAAAAATGAAGCAAAGGTTGCTACATTAGCCATAGAAACTTATAGTTTAGCAATGCCTACGGGAAAATCTATTAAGTCAATAAGTTGTTATTGTATTCCAGTTCTTGTTAGAAATATTATTTCCATTTTGTTGTTGGACAATGAAATCTTTGGTATTATATTTAAGAACAATTGTTGGTCTATTTATAATAACAATATTTTGTATAGAACTGGAATATTACTTAATAGATTTTGTATGCTTGACTTACGTGAAAAATTATTTTATAAATTGAACAAACTAGTATAAGAAAAGGAGATGATCATTCAAAGAGTTGAATGTGTGTATTTGCAGAAATACAAGTGTGAATTATTTGAAAGGTTCAAAGAATTCAGAAATGAAATAAATTGGCTAAGTATTAGGATTCTTTGATCGAATCAAGGAAGGAATACTTGTGCAATAAGTTTCTAGATCATCTCAAATGATTTTCTCATAATGGACGCCTTCTGATACACAATAATTGATTGATGTTTCTGAAAGGAAAAATCATACCTTGTTGGACTTGGTACGGTCCATAATGATTTTACCGACATTCCAGTATCCTTCTGGGGTCATGTCCTAGAAATGGCTGCATATCTACGAAAAGGTTACCTCAAAAATCCAGCCCCAAGACTCCATAAAAGTTATGGACAAGGAGGATTCCTAATCTTAAGTATGTTAAGATAAGGGGTTGTCCAACTTATGTGAAAAGGTTTCAAAGGATAAGCTTGGGATAAGATTTGACAAGTGTCAATTTGTGGGACATCCTAAAGTAAGTTTAGGGTATACGTTCTATAATCCTACTTAGCAAAAGGTATTTGTTGCGAAATACACTGCCTTCTAAGATAAAGGTGTTTATCATTGAAGGGGCTAGTGGGAGGATAATAAAATCTTGAAGAGTTCAAGAACCACAAAATACTATAAGTCAAATAAGAGGAACCTGCAGATAGACCTATTGTACCACAACCGAATTGTAAATCTGGAATAGTACCGAAGATACCTAGGAGATATGGATTCATCATGGATGATGATGATGAGGTATGCATCATAGAAGATGATGATCCAGAGTTACATACGATGAGGTAAGAGTACTAGTGTGTACAAAAGGGTCAATGGGAACGTCGTGACATTCCTAATATTATATGTTGATATACTATGGATAAGGAATGCCATACTTATGTTACAATCAGTAAAGGTGAAGTTGTCTAAACATTCCTCCATGAATGATTTGGGAAGAGTGTCTTAATTGGCGATACAAATCTATATAGATAGATTTAATAGGATGCTCGACTTAACCCAAGAAACGTATATTTATTTGATGCTAAAGTCGTTTAGCATGGCAAACTCCATGGGATGTCTCATGTTGATAAGCCCTGGAGTGTATCATCTCTTAATAGTCCCCATAGACTCCTGAATAGAGAGATCACATGAGTGACAATCATGTATACAATGAAATATACGAGACCTGATGATGATCGGTTATATTCTGGAGAAGATCACTGTAAGACGGTGAAAAATATCTTAAAGTACTTAACCGGTACTAAGGATGTGATTAAAATTTATGGTGGGTCTAAATTAAAACTAGAGGGCTTAATAGACTCAAGTTTTTCAGACAGGCCAAGACAACAGAAAATCCACTTTAAGGTAAAGAGTTACCTTGAACGGTGGTGCAGTGAAATTGGAAAGGTTCCAAACAACAAGAAGTTGCTAGTTTAGTGATAAAGACAAAGTATATAGCTATAAATGAAGTTGTAAGTTGATTGTTTAGATGATAAGTTCATTACAGGACTACAAATAGTTCCTAAGTCTCATCTTGGATCTAAACATGTGTTGTGCTACTTTCATTTGATTATAAGAATCATTAAAAGATGGAAAATTACAATAGAGATAGTGGACTCTCAAGAACAACATTACATATCTATTAACTAAAGCTTATCTAACAGCAGGATAATCGTCACTTAGAGAAGAAGGGTATGAGATACCATGGCGATTGACTTTAGTGCAAGTGGGAGATTGAAAGTAGTATGCACACAAGCCAATCATGTTCGATGATAAAGCATATACTTTGTAACAATCTTATTCATTTATTAATAAAAAGTATTTATTTATTAAATGTTTTCAATTATCTACATGATGCTGTTTTATAATATGTGATAAACCCATAGTTTTAAGTAATGCTTTTAGAATAATGATGATGATCATTCTAATGAGATCTAAATTCTTAGAAAGCTTAAAACTAAAATAGTTTCCAATCGTTGGATTACTAAATTGGGGATTAGTGAATCCGGATAGATTGGTACATACGTTGCTTGCTCATTGGATGAGAATGATTGATCTCATGATCATTTGTGTGGAGACATTAAAGCAAGTATGTAGGTGCTTATTAGAGAATAAGTTCACTGAACATGGCTCGCTAAGGAATACCTAATGGAATTTTACTTGCCTGTCAATAGGAATTCCTGTAGTGATAGTAGTACAAGTGATCCTTGGACTTGAGATCATCATAGTATCTTGTGTATGATGAGTTATACTTTGACTTATTCTTTAAGACCCTTAGGGTATATCAAAGGGTATGCTTGGGTATAATAAGTTGTACATGGAGATAATGTATGATCAATAAAGAATCTACCACTTCTAGTAAAAGAAGAGAAATGTCCTATGTGATTCGATAAATGACAACCCAGTAGTCCTTGGCCAAGGCAGAATGAAATTAGAAAGGAGTTTCTAATTTGTATTATTTGGGGTTATGCATTTAAGAGTCGAAATATATATAATTAAATAAAATAAGACTTGACAGTAATTCCACGTCTTATATTTAATTGGGACATTGCATGGTGGAAGGATTGAATTGTACGATAACTATTTACTCAAAGGTTCTTTTATGATTAATGTTGAAATCTATATTATCTGAAAAGTCGTTGATCGTTAGGGAGACTTATCCCTATTGTAGAATAAATATTATTTATTTAAATAAATTAATAGTTTAATTTATTTATTTAAATAAGATTAGAATTGTTCTAATTGATTTATTCACAACCGGTTTAATATGGAGAACCTAAAGGGTCACACCATAAAAGGAAGAATAATTATTTAGAAGTTAATGGCATAATCGTAATAATATGTTAAGTATATTTAATTTAATCTATGGTGATAGAATAAATTAAATAGCTTAATATTTATTATTTAATATTTTAGAAATATTAAATATAAATTAATAAGAGGAGCCTTATTATTATTATTATTATTATTATTATTATTATTATTATTATTATTATTATTATTATTATTTACCCGGATTTAGGGGTGTCACACACCTTCTCCCACCTTCTCCATTGATTTGCTTTGCGCTGGCACCTCCGCTTCTGGCACCCGTGCAACAGCCGCTAGCATCTCCGCACTCTTTTGATCTTCTCCAGACATCCTACAATCAGTTTAAATGACTTGATTAGTACTTCACCAGTACAAAATTCTCACATATCTCACTATTGATGTACTTCGGCAATCTCTCACTTAGAACTCTAAATGAGTTTTCTCTATCTCGCGTATGGTTATAATCCTAGGGTTTTCCCCCACCCCACTTAAGGTTTATAACCTACAGCTCTTCTACCAACTTGTGACACCTTGGTCACTACAGCTTTGATACCAACCTGTGACACCCCCAAATTCGGGTTACCTGACCCCCGAGTTTGGTGTTCACGATCCATAATATAATACCATTTAACTACCCATTCATATATAAATAGGAATACATAAGTCATTAACATAAGTTGTTAATACATAAGTACCAGGTTTGCTAACCTTAAATTTACAAACATACCCCTTAGATAAGCAAAAAAGGTTTACAATACAAAATAATAATAATAATGTTCATTATCACTACTCCAGCATCTTGCCTTTGCCTTTGTTCTTCTTTGACCCGCTGGCCTCTTCGTTCCTAGCTAAAATGTTTTATTTATAGCAAGGGTGAGCAACAAGTTTGCCCCGCAAGTTAAGACATACAATAAATGTATACGAATTAACAAGAACAGACTATCTATTTTGATAGAATAAAACCAAAGTTCGGTGAACTTTGAAATGGTTGAACAAATCGTTAATCAATAACAAGTCTTCTCGTATTCTAGTCAACGTAATAATTTGATAATGAAATAGTACAACGCTTTTAAAGTTTCTACGATATTTTATTAAATAATCAAGAATAATTCTACGCAATAACAAAGTGAAATATTTTCCAGATTTATACTGAGCGATCACACTAGATCTAGAACTTATTTTCTCGGGTATCTATCGAAGATTTACTTTGATACATACGCAGGTGTATCAGATAACCATAAAGATTAAATCATACCCCTCTGCAAGTACTTAGAGGCGGCCAACTTCTTGTACCCTATATTATGCATAATACTTAGGTCGCGCGCAATGGTCGATTATACGACTTAAAAATTGTGTTCCTTTTATATAAAAGGTTATTCTTCTCAGTCTCAGAATCAAGATTTGATTTAACAACAAAATGTAATGATTTCAATTTCTATTTACTTATCGATCTAGCCAAAATAATTGGTATCGATCTATCAATAACAATTGAATTTTCTTCTCGAATTTATCAAGTTCAAACAAGTGTTCGTCTAGCCAGAATGATTAGCTAAGACATTTCTCAACATAATTTGACAATAAACATGAATTATCTGTACTGTCAAATCTATCTTCTACGGATATGAATATCTAATAACAGTTATTCTACAATGTATATTTTCTGAATCAATAATTCAATTTGAATTATTAAACATGCACTAACTGCGAATAATCAACAATAAATTCCCTAGACATGGTATAATTAGCAATAATTAATCATTATAATAATTGAATGAATATAACTCAAGGTTGAGTTAGGAAACTTGCCTTTCGCGTTGATTACAGCTACACAATATAATTAACTACTTTCGTAAGACCTATAATCAACAATGTCGGTCTCACAATTAGCACAATCATTTATAACACGTAACACTATATTCTAAAGTCAAACTTCTCCTAGGCACATTATCACATAATCACATCAGTGTTTATAACATATATAAACACTTATCCAGTCTAACTATTTCGGTCTGGTGGGATTTCGGTCCATTCTCGGGGTTCTGGTCACCCTATCCGACAATTAACACATTGATTGTCAATCAAACTTGGTCTCTAAGCTTCAATATTATTTTAGATAAGTCAAATATCGTTTATAATATTTTCCAGAAGCTTTTAATAATTTATAAACAATTATTATAATTTATAATAATTTTTCAAACACTTAAAATCATTTTTAAATGATTTAATTATCAAATAATCTTATCATTATTAATATTTAATAATATAAAAATATTAATAACATACTTGTCAAAATATTAAAGTTATTAATAATAACTTAAAATATTTTTAAATCATCAATATTCTACTTAAATGATTTTTAAAGTAATTAAAATCATTTTTAAATCATCACAATTAATATTTAAATATTAATGAAATTATTATCAAATTATTAAAAGTCATTAATTATAACTTAAAATATTTTTAAAACATTTATCCCATTTTTAAATGATTTTTAAATCAATAAAATCATTTTTAATTCATTTATTTAATATAATAATTAAATAAATTTAACATCATTAATATTAATTTATTAATGAGAATTCTCCAAAAATATTAAAAATTATATTTTATAATTCAAAATATTTTTAAATACATTATTCTTATATAAAATAATTTTTCATAATATTAAATTATTTTTTTCTAATTTATTTAACACACTAATTAAATAAATTAAATAACATTTTTATTCAAATAATTATAATTATTAAAGAAAAATGTTCCAAATAAATAAAAGTTATTTTTCAGAATTTAAAATGATTTTTAAAACAATTTTTAGTAATTTTTAGAATTAATTTCTATTTTTAAATAATTTTCAGAATATTCAAAAATTTAAAAATTAAATAAACCGTCGCTAAAGGGCTTTAGCGACAAAAAGCGTCGTTGTTGGTGTTCTTGAGCTCAAGAACACTAACGGCCGACTTGACATGGGTCATGGTTTGACCAACTGTGATTCTTTGTGTAATACGTTTCTGGGCTTCCTTGAAAGTCGAAATTGTAGAGTTTATGTAATACTACAATTAACATCAACAATAGTAGACATACAACAAAACAACAAGGAGATCAGATCTCCCAAAGTCGTTGTCAGAGCACTGCTGGGTTTTCTGGGTAACCCAGAAACCCAGACAGTCACAACATGCCATTTTGAGACTCGATTCTTATAATGTTCTAGTCATGGTTCGTATAATCTAATGGCTCCCATGTGTACTACTTATGTCAAGGCACATTAATCAATCAATAAATCAGTTTACCATCAACAAGATCACCACGAATCAGACGGTCAAACTATGTCAGAATGCTCGTTCTAACTATTTTTGGGTTTTCCAGAAACGTTAAAAACAGACCGAGTGGTCTACTTTGACCACCTGCCACGATCTACTAGGTGTTCATTTACATGATCTAAAGACATGGAATGAAAGAACATATAACAAGCTACAACATAGTTACAAACACAACATCAAACAACCTAAAACCTGTCAGATCCGGACCTCACAAAAATTGTCAGACGCAAAAAAAAAACTTTCTGGGTTACCCAGAATATACTTGGTCATGCCCGGTCAACGGGTTTTGACCGAATCTATCTTCGAATCCAGACCTCTAATGACTCTGCTTTCTTTTGCAGCTTAAAGACAACATTACAACCTACACATAGCAACTTTTAAACAACAAAAATAGTAAACGAACACTGATCTGTGGTCACTGCCATTTCTTGTCAGACCACAAAATTTGCTCAAGAACAGATTTTGAAAAACATCATTTTAAGGCACTTTGATGCTATGGATTCATGATAGATCATCATAGATCTTCATAAAACATCCATTAGCAAGATTCTAAACACTTAAACACGAAAATTATCTAAGCATACAAGATCAAAAGCTGGCTAGGGTTTATACCTTCTTTCTTCAAATCTTTGATCTATGTTCTCCAATCTGTTATTGTTTGATCTAGGGCTATTTCTAGGACTGATATACTAATGTATTTCGTTGGTTTAGGAGAGAGAGAGAGTTGGTGAGAGCTTGTATGCAAAATAAGCAAATATATGAATTTTCTCTTTCTTTAATCTATATATATATATCATTTAGATACAATGAATGGCTGGCATATGTGTCAAAACAAGGCTGATTTCTAAGATTTTAGAGTCACCAAGTCAAATGGTTAGGTGAACAACTAATGGTATTGTCAAATTTTACAAGTTACTTACTAAAATATCCAAAAAGGGCATTTTGGTCTTTAGCAACTTGATTTTAATGGCAATCTTGACAAATGCACAAACCCTTAGGGTTTAGGATTTGAACCCTTTAGGATTTAGGGTTTAAACCCTTTACGTTTGCAATTTAATTTCCAAGATTTTTGAATTTCGGTTTTCAAAATAGAAAATTAATATTCTAAAATTATAATTAGGATTCGATAATTATATTAATATTTCCTAATCATAAAATTCAATCTTGCTAATTAGGATTAATATTCCTAATTAAAGTTGCTTAATTTAGCAATTAGGGTCAAAATGGTCATTAGGGTTTATAACCCACGAATTAGGGTTTTAATTAGAAAAATAAAATTTCCAAATTACCATTAGGTTTGTGAAATAGAAATTAAAATAACTAAAATATAATTAGGATTTTCTAATCATATTAAAGTTTAATACACATATTAGGCTTCCCAATTAGGATTAGGGTTTCCTAATTAGGGTTTTAGGATTCTCGGATTCAAAATTAGGGTTTTTCGGCGTACAGTTAGGGTTTTTAACCGTACAATTGGTTTTCTAAATCTGAGATTAGAGTTTCTAATCACTTATTAGGGTTTATTAATTTTAAACCTTATCCGATCAATCATTGATCAAAATTCTAAATAGTACAAACACGTACTCATTAATATAATTATTTTAATTATATTTTCTACCGAATCCCTATCCAAAAATTAGGGTTAGGGTTTCTAAAGCCTGTTAAGCACAACTCTACTCTAATTTTATTAGTCAATACACAAATTGACCTTCTCGAGACTCGTATCACAGAAACTTGTCACAAAATTAATAATCAATATTAATATTAATAAAAAAAAATTATTCGTAAATTTTGGATTATTCGAAATCCTGGGTTATCACAAATGATAACCCAGTAGTCCTTGGCCAATTAAGGCGGAACGAAATTAGAAAGGAGTTTCTAATTTGTATTATTTGGTGTTATGCATTTAAGAGTCGAAATACATATAATTAACTACAATAAGACTTGACATCAATTTCATATCTTATATTTAATTGGGACATTGTATGGTGAAAGGATTGAATTGTATGGTAACTATTTACTCAAAGGTTCTTTTATGATTAATGTTAAAATTTATATTATCTGGAAAGTCGTTGATCGCTAGGGAGGCTTATCTCTATTGTAGAATAAATATTATTTATTTAAATAAATTAATAGTTTAATTTATTTATTTAAATAAGATTAGAATTATTCTAATTGATTTATTCATAACCGGTTTAATATGGAGAACCTAAAGGGTCACACCATAAAAGGAAGAATAATTATTTAAGAAGTTAATGGTATAATCGTAATAATAAGTTAAGTATATTTAATTTAATCTATGGCGATATAATAAATTAAATAACTTAATATTTATTATTTAATATTTTAGAAATATTAAATATAAATTAATAAGAGGAGTCTTACTATTATTATTATTACTATTATTATTTTTTAATTTCTAAAGGAGTTTAGGAATTAATTAATAAAAGTACTCTCAAATATCCTAATAAGATTAGGAGACTAATTAATTAAAAGAGTTTAATTAATTAATCCTAATAAGATTGGGAGCCTAATTAATTAAAGGAGTTTAATTAATTAAAATAAAACCTAATTCCTTAATTGTTAATGAGGGTTGCCTGCATCTATAAATAAGAGGAGTCTTATTATGGGAGAGTTATTGTTGACTTTTTGACAACATACGTGATTTCAATTGTTGGAAAGTAAACTTTTAGTCAACCACCCTTCTTCTTGAATATTTCTTCTTCCTTGGTGGATTACCTCCAGAGGCCAAATATTTGGGTGGCTAACATTGATCAAAGAAAGGAATAAAATCCGGTGGATTTAAGTTGAACGCGAAAAGGTTTGGAGGTGAACTTGTACCTGAAGAAGCTCGAATCTTCAAAGGTACGATTATTATTCTTCATATTTTCTTTTAATTAATAATTGTGCATAAAGGATGATCCGGGTGTAAGACCCCAACTTATTACTGAATAAAATCAAATTTTCTCTAAATATTATTATGAATAATAAGGTGTTAATTTGATATAATGCTTTGGTTATGAGTGAAATGTATAAATTTTGCAAAATAAACAAGTGGTTATAAAATATTCATTTTGTCGGGGAATATTCGTTTGGTCGTGGAATATTCTTTCTGTCGAAAAATATTCGTACGACGGCGCAACCATCTGTGGGCCCCATAACAGAATAACTGTCGGATGAAGAAAATGACAAATTTGAGTTTTTACAAATAACGGCGTAGTTGTTACCGTTAACACTGTTGGAATACCCGGTGGTTAAAATACAGTAATATGCATTATTGCACAGTAGCACACGGTATTACACAGTATTTTTGAAATTATTGATTCTTACGTAAGAAGGCACTACTCAGTAATTACTGTTCAATATTTTATTTTATTGATTCAATAATTGCTACGTTAAATTTTATATTATTGTTGTTCAATAATTGTCACTGCACAGTATTTTCCATTATCAGATCAATAATTCATATTATTTGAATAATATTATTATATAATATTATTGGTAATGTCTAGAAAGTTCTGTCTAAGGAGAGGTTTGGTCATCTAATTGCGCGCCAGTAAGGAGAAATCCTTATCGGAAAGCCCCCTCTTTCTTGGGAACGGCCTGGTTATCATAAATGTGATTCTGTAATATTATTTATGAATAATTAATTATTGATTCATATGATAAGGAAATATTTATTTTATGTGGATATAAATGAGGGATATATTTTTGTGGTTAAAAATGAAGGAGTTAATGTTGAGGTTTTTATCAGTATTTTTGTCGGAATGGAGGTATTAAAAATATGGGTTTTTGAGATATTTTGCGGGGGTTATAATTTTTAATCCGACCGTTGGATCGTGGTAATTTTTAGATATGTTATACATATATAAGTTGAGTATATGTCCACAAATTTTGAACCGTTTAAAATGAACGTATGATTTATTATGAATTTTACGAGATGACGGGTTCAGAAATTGTTGAATTTTCAGAGTTTATCATTTTGATGAAAAATTCTAGAATTGGTGGGCCCCATTTGTGGTTGGTGAAAAAATATGCTGAATTTTATTTCAAATGTGGTGGGTGGCAATAGTAGCAGGTAAAGTCATCAGGTTACAGGTCAAGTCTGCTTCGGCGTGCTAACATTTTCCTATAAATAGAGGGCTAAGTTAGAATTGAAAATCACACCAGAAACATAAGCTTTCTCTCTTTCTCTTTCTATATTATGAAGCATATTTTGTGAGTATTTAGATACTTTAAGAGTTGCTATTCAGTGCAAGTTTCCTTCGACTTTGCATTCCAGTCAAAAATACTGCACTTTTGAGGTAAGGGATATTAAGGAATGTTATATTCTTCATAATGATGTTATTCTTTTAATATCATTATACCGAAATTTTGTATAGATTTTATTGTGGAATTTCTACCTTTTTCATGTCGAGTTACTATTCATGAGTTACTATTTACGAGTTACTATTCACGAGTTACTATTCATGAGTTACTATTCATGAGTTACTATTTACGATAAAATTGGTTTCTTTTTCTGAATAAATTATAGTTGAATTATGAATATTACTCTTAAGATTAAATCTATATGTTGGTAATATTATTTTTATTATCATATATAACATTTTTATAACCCTAACGATGATATTTCTCTTTGACTTGAGTGTAAAGATGGGTAGATTATTGGTATGATCATGACTATGAGTTCTCTTTGGCCAATAGTGTAAAGTTAAATTGTTGACTGGTATGATCATGACCATTGAATTTATAATTGAATATCTTTAGCTTAAGTGCAAAGGTGAAATGATCAACATGGTTATAATTATTATTTATATAAATTCTGAAATGATTATATATTCTTTGAGATATTAATATATTTGGCATGTAGTGCAAATATGAACTGTTGATGAATATATTTGGCCTGTAGTGCAAATATGAACTGTTGAGGAATGTCTTTGGCATGTAGTGCAAAGATGAATTGTTGAGGAATATCTTTGGCCGTAGTGCAAAGATGAAGTTATTAGTATGATTATGAACAGGAAATGTGATTTGGTGTAACCATGATCTTTAATGTTTTAGGTAAAGATAGGTGATGAAAATTATATTCGTCCTGGATGCGAAGAGGAATTTAGAATTACAATTATGATTATGAGTTATTCATATAATTGTGAAAAGGAACTGTTGATTAATGTTACAGGGATAAAACATTATTGGTGGACTTTTAATGTGGAGAAGATAATAGACTTTATGGTCTATTTGACTCTTCTAATAGTTTGCTCGTTCCGCTGCAACTATGGTTGAAATTTTTTATCATCTACCATATGTTCTAAATCTCTGATTTATTACTGTTGAAGGCTATTGATAATTTATTTATCTTTAGTCATGATATTCTTTATTGGGCTAGTTGTGCTCACCCTTCTGTTTCACAATTCCTTTCAGGTAATAAGAGTGTAGCTGGGTCGAGCGGGGGTAACAGGGGAATAGAACGGTGGTCGTCATTTAGTAGTTATATTTGGTGAATCAAATAGGGTGAGGCGAACCCAACGTTGGAAGGGTGTTTTGTCACTATCATACAAGATGCCTAATGACATACAACCTCGTGTCATCATAAGACAGGGTTGTGCTTATCCACTTGCTGAGTATATTTACGAGCACTACCTATATAATCTTGGTGTTTGTTTGAAGTATAATTCACGATTAAAGACAGTGGAGATAATGATATGTCAAGAGAAGACTCACCATTGGGAAGAATATTATAGTAAACTTCTCGTTTTTCTTTGGGGTCTATTGGGTCAACCAATGATAATTCTGTGGCCATATGATATCTATCATTACCTAGATGCATGGCCTCCCATGTACGAAGGTTTCCTTGAGCACTTTCCAAAGATTCTAATTTCTAAAACAGTTTTTAACTATACCGTTATGTAAGGTGTCATTGTGACGTGCTATCCAAGGTTGGGATAAGAGTCACAGTTGGTATATATTTGTATCCAAACTCACAGCATATATGTTGTTGTATTTTGCACGATAATTGTTGTAATAAAGTTGTAGTTATTTTCTGTACCATGTATTTGGCGACTCAGAATAGGTTGGATGGAATGGACCTATTTTGGGGTCGTTACATTTTGGTATCAGAGCTATAAGTAAAGAGCCCCGAGCCTCTCGCTGGTGACTTCCTGTTGATGGGGGATGCACCGAAGCCAGACTCTCCGTAGGGGACGCCGTTCTACGGTGGCAAACTGATAGGTATCAATGTAAGGTGCTAACACAAGTTGGTGTCCAGAGTTACATTTTGGTATCTGAGCTTAGGGATATGATCTCTGGCGGAGATCGGGAAATATAACTAGGAGGGGAGAGATGAGTAAATCCTTCGCTAGTGTGTCCTACCTAAGCTTATTTATTGGTCAGTCATAATATCGGGATATTATGTTATATGTTAATTTGTTAAATTAACCCTTGTTTTGAAGCTGTATTATAGAATGATATCTGAAATACAGGAGATGAGCAATGAAGAAATTATGATGACAGGAAAGATAAAATCTAAAATGAAAGCAAGGTATTCTCAACTCTTTGAATTATCAGGTACGTCAATTTCGAGGACGAAATTTCATAAGGAGGGGAGGTTGTAAGACCCCAACTTATTAATGAATAAAATCAAATTTTCTCTAAATATTATTGTGAATAATAAGGTGTTAATTTGATATAATGCTTTGGTTATGAGTGAAATGTGTAAATTTTACAAAATAAATAAGTGGTTATAAAATATTTATTTTGTCGGGGAATATTCGTTTGGTCGTAGAATATTCTTTCTGTCGGAAAATATTCGTACGACGGCGCAGCCATTTATGGGCCCCATAACAAAATAACTGTCGGATAAAGAAAATGATAAATTTGAGTTTTTACAAATAACGGCGTAGTTGTTACCGTTAACACTGTTGGAATACCCGGTGGTTAAAATACAGTAATACGCGTTATTGCACAGTAGCACACGGTATTGCACAGTATTTTTGAAATTATTGATTCTTACGTAAGAAGGCACTACTCAGTAATTACTGTTCAATATTTTATTTTATTGATTCAATAATTGCTACGTCGAAATTTTATATTATTTCAATAATTGTCACTGCACAGTATCTCCCATTATCAGATCAATAATTCATATTATTTGAATAATATTATTATATAACATTATTGGTAATGTTTAGAAAGTTCTGTCTAAGGAGAGGTTTGGTCATCTAATTGCGCGCCAGTAAGAAGAAATCCTTATCGGAAAGCCCCCTCTTTCCTGGGAATGGCCTGGTTATCATAAATGTGATTCTGTAATATTATTTATGAATAATTAATTATTGATTCATATGATAAGGAAGTATTTATTTTATGTGGATATAAATGAGGGATATATTTTTGTGGATAAAAATGAAGGAGTTAATGTTGATTTATGAATATTACTCTTGAGATTAAAACTATAAGTTGATCATATTATTTTTATTATCATATATAACATTTTTATAACCCTAACGATGATATTTCTCTTTGACTTGTGTGTAAAGATGGGTAGATTATTGGTATGATCATGACTATGGGTTCTCTTTGGCCAGTAGTGCAAAGTTGAATTGTTGACTGGTATGATCATGACCATTGAATTTATAATTGAATATCTTTAGCTTAAGTGCAAAGGTGAAATGATCAACATGGTTATAATTATTGTTTATATAAATTCTAAAATGATTATATATTCTTTGAGATATTAATATATTTGGCCTGTAGTGCAAATATGAACTGTTGATAAATATATTTGGCCTGTAGTGCAAATATGAACTGTTGAGGAATATCTTTGGCCTGTAGTGCAAAGATGAACTGTTAAGGAATATCTTTGGCCGTAGTGCAAAGATGAAGTTATTAGTATGATTATGAACAGGAAATGTGATTTGGTGTAACCATGATCTTTGATGTTTAAGGTAAAGATAGGTGATGAGAATTATATTCGTCCTGGATGCGAAGAGGAATTTAGAATTACAATTATGATTATGAGTTATTCATATAATTGTGAAAAGGAACTGTTGATTAATGTTACAGGGATAAAATATTATTGGTGGACTTTTAATGTGGAGAAGATAATAGACTTTATGGTTTATTTGACTCTTCTAATGGTTTGCTCGTTCCGCTGCAACTATGGTTGAAATTTTTTATCATCTACCATATGTTCTAAATCTCTGATTTATTACTGTTGAAGGCTATTGATAATTTATTTATCTTTAGTCATGATATTCTTTACTGGGCTAGTTGTGCTCAACCTTCTGTTTCACAATTCTTTTCAGGTAATAAGAGTGTAGCTGGGTCGAGCGGGGGTAACAGGGAAATAGAACGGTGGTTGTCATTTAGTAGTTATATTTGGTGAATCAAATAGGGTGAGACGAACCCAACCTTGGAAGGGTGTTTTGTCACTATCATACAAGATGTCTAATGACATACAACCTCGTGTCATCATAAGACAGGGTTGTGCTCATCCACTTGCTGAGTATTTTTACGAGCACTACCTATATAATCTTGGTGTTTGTTTGAAGTATAATTCACGATTAAAGACAGTGGAGATAATGATATGGCAAGAGAAGACTCACCATTGGAAAGAATATTATAGTAAACTTCTCATTTTTCTTTGGGGTCTATTGGGTCAACCAAGAATAATTCTATGGCCATATGATATCTATCATTACCTAGATGCATGGCCTCCCATGTACGAAGGTTTCCTTGAGCACTTCCCAAAGATTCTAATTTCTAAAACAGTTTTTGACTATACCTTTATGTAAGGTGTCATTGTGACGTGCTATCCAAGGTTGGGATAAGAATCACAGTTGGTATATATTTGTATCTAAACTCACAGCATATATGTTGTTGTATTTTGCACGACAATTATTGTAATAAAGTTGTAGTTATTTTCTGTACCATGTATTTGGCGACTCAGAATAGGTTGGATCGAATGGACCTGTTTTGGGGTCGTTACACCGGGTATATGGTTTATAAAATTTTAAAACTCTGATTTTTCATGCTTCCGCTTATTTTGTGCAATTTGATTGCGTCCATGAATCTTACAAACCTAACACTTCATACATGAGAGGCCATGCATCTAAGTTATAATAGATATCATAGGACTTGAGCATTAACCTTGGTTGACCCAATAAACCCCAAAGAAGAACGAGAAGATTACTATCATGTTCATTTCAATGGTGTGTATTTTGACGCTTTCAAAGTCGAGTTCTCATCACCCTATTGATATTCACCAAAATTAATTATTAAGTGACGTATAAAATACGACACACACGTCTTAAGTCCTCAATACAATTATATATTGTCATGCTATTTTATAATGTATTGAGAAACTTCAACAGTCTCGGACCATCACCCTATTCTTCTGTTATCCCTGCTCGACACAGCTACACTCTTACTACCTGAAAGGAATTGTGAAGTAAAAGGGTGAGCTCAACTAGCCCAATAAAGAATATTATAACTAAGATAATGTAGAACAAATTATCCTTAGTCCTCAACAGGGAAAAATCTAATAGAATACAATAGACAACAAGTTTTAGATCAACAACTGTAGCGGAACCAACAATCCATTAGAAGAGTCAAGTAGAACATAATGTCTACTATATCCTCCACATTAACGTCTATCATTAATATTTTATCCCTGTAATACCCATCAACAGTTCTTTGTTGCACTCAAGACAAACATAACTTTCATCACCTAAACCACCAAAGATTATAGTTAAATTCATAATTCATATTTATAATCATGTAAATCAACAATCCATCTTTGCACTACGGGCCAAAGACATATAACTGTAAAACCAATAATCAACAGTCCATCTTTGCACGAAAGCCAAAGATATACAACTGTAAAATCAATAATCAACGGTCCATCTTTGCACGTAATGTGACAACCCCAAAATAGGTCCATTCCACCCAACCCATTCTGAGTCGTCAAATACATGGTATAGAAAACAACTACAACTTTATTACAACAATTGTCGTACAAAATACAACAACACATATGCTGCGAGTTTGGATACAATATATACCAAATGTGACATTGGACACCATCATGTATCAGCACCTCACAAAGGTACCTTACATAAAGGTACAGTCAAAAATTGTTTTAGAAACTAGAATCTTTGGGAAGTGCTCAAGGAAACCTTCGTACATGGGAGGCCATGCTTCTAGGTTATGATAGATATCATATGGCCACAGAATTATCCTTGGTTGACCCAATAGACCCCAAAGAAAAACGAGAAGATTACTATCATATTCTTCCCAATGGTGAGTCTTCTCTTGACTTATCATTATCTCCACTGTCTTTAATTGAGAATTATACTTCAAACAAACACCAAGATTATATAGGTAGTGCTCGTAGATATACTCAGCAAGTGGATGAGCACAACCATGTCTTATGATGACACGAGGTTGTATGTCATTAGACATCTTGTATGATAGTGACGAAACACCCTTCCAACGTTGGGTTCGCCTCACCCTATTATCTTCACCAAATATAACTACTAAATGATGACCACCGTTCTATTCCCTTGTTACCCCCGCTCGACCCAGCTACACTCTTATTACCTGAAAAGAATTGTGAAACAAAAGGGTGAGCACAACTAGCCCAGTAAAGAATATCATGACTAAAGATAAATAAATTATCAATAGTCTTCATCAGTAATAAATCAGAGATTTAGAACATATGCTAGATGATAAAAATTTTAACCATAGTTGCAGCGGAATGAGCAATCCATTAGAAGAGTCAAATAGACCATAAAGTCTATTATCTCCTCCATGTTAAAAATCCACCAACAATGTTTTATCCATGTAACATCACTCAACAATTCCTTTCCACAATCATATGAATAACTCATAATCATAATTGTGACTCTAAATTTTTCTTCGCACCCAGGACGAAGAATATTTTCATCACCTGTCTTTACCTGAAACATCAAAGATCATGGTTATACCAAATCACAGTTCTTGTTCATAATCATACTAATAACTTCATCTTTGCACTACGGCCAAAGATATTCATTTGTACCAGTTGGTCATATTCATCTCAATACCTGTTCATCTTTACACTACTGGCCAAAAATATTCAACAACATGTCATCTTTGCACTACAGGCCAAAGATATTCATCTACAATTCATCTTTGCACTACAGGCCAAAGATATTCATCAACAGTTCATATTTGCACTACAGGCCAAATATATTCATATCTCAAAGAAATATATAATCATTTCAGAATTTATATAAACAATAATTATAACCATGTTGATCATTTCACCTTTACACTTAAGCTAAAGATATTCACTTATAAATTCAATGGTCATGATCATACCAGTCACCAATTCAACTTTGCACAACTGGCCAAAGAGAACCCTAGTCATGATCATACCAATAATCTACCTATCTTTACACTCAAGTGAAAGAGAATATCATCATTAGGGTTATAAAAATGTTATATATGATAATAAAATCAATATAATCAACATATAGATTTAATCTCAAGAGTAATATTCATAAATCAACTATAATTTAGTTAGAAAAAGAAACCAATTTTGTCGTGAATAGTAACTCGTGAATAGTAACTCATGAATAGTAACTCGTGAATAGTAATTCATGAATAGTAACTCGACATGAAAAAAAATAAAAATTCCACAATAAAATCCATACCAATATTTCGATATAATGATATTGAAAGAATAATATTTCTTAAGCTTATAAACAATTTATTTAAATTGTTTACACTTTACTAATTAATGCATTTAATCATTCTAAAATGTCAAACTCATAAGATTTCATCATCAATAACCAAAACTCTCATCAAAAATCTGCATATACCTCATATAGGATTCTCAAGTCATAAAATCCTATTTTTTAATTTTCTTACTTCACATAACATATTTAATTCATTTACTCATAACTAGTCCATTTTCATGAAAAATACCAAATCAGTTCTAAAAATATTTCTTTTCTGGGATTTAGCAGAATATAGTCCCATATTAAACATATATTTTTCTCAGAATTTTTAAAACTCATTTACTATTTTTCATATGGCCAAAATCGCCAAATATTTAGACATTTATCATAAATTGTACTTTTATCCAAAAATTCTGAAATTTACAGAGTATACTTCTATCATATACATGTACTCCTAATAAAAATTTTATCAATTTTGGAGTTAACCACAAGGAATTATAAGCGGTTACTTTTAAAATAGTCTTTTCTCATAAAATTCATAACTCTCAATCTATACATCCAAAAATCACCATTTTTGGACACAATCAAGAAAACTCATCAAAATATCATTTCAAATTTTTCCAGAATTTTTGAAGATCAGAAAAATTACGAAACTGAAAATCATAACAACCCTTAAAATCCCTTAATACCCCTTACCTCAAAAGAGCAGTACTTCTGATCGGTATAAGGCTGAAGAAAACTTGTACTGATGAATAGAAACTCACAAAGTATCTACATACTCACAAAATACACTCAATAATCTAGAGAGAGAAAGAGAGAAAACTTATGAATTCTGGTGTGATTTTTAATTCTAACTTAGCCCTCTATTTATAGAAAAATGTTAGCACGCCGAAGCAGACTTAACCTGCAACCTGATGGCTTTACCTGCTACTATTCCCACCCACCATATTTGAGTAAAAATCTCAGCACATTTCTTCGCCAACCAAGAGTGGGGCCCACCAATTCTAAAATTTTCTATCAAAATGATAAATTTCGAAAATTCAACAATTTCTGAACCAGTCATATCGAAAAATTCATAATAAATCATACGTTCATTTTTAACGGTTCAAAATTTGTGGACATATACTCAACTTATATATGTATAACATATCCAAAAATTACCACGATCCAACGGTCGGATTAAAAATTATAACCCCCGCAAAATATCTAAAAATCCTAATTTTTAATACCTCAATTTCGACAAAAATACTGATAAAAATCTCAACATTAACTCCTTCATTTTTAACCACAAAAATATTTTCCTCATTTATATCAACATAAAATAAATATTTCCTTATCATATGAATCAATAATTAATTATTCACAGATAATATTACAGAATCACATTTATGACAACCAGGCCGTTCCCAGGAAAGAGGGGGCGGATTTATCCTTATTGGCGCGCAATTAGGTGACCAAACCTCTCCTTAGACAGAACTTTCTAGACATTGCCAATAATGTTATCTAATAATATTATTCAATTAATATGAATTATTGATCTGATAATGGAAAATACTATGCAGTGACAATTATTGAACAACAATAATATAAAATTTCAACGTAGCAATTATTGAATCAATAAAATAAAATATTGAACAGTAATTACTGTAACAATTATTGAGTAGTGCCTTCTTACGTAAGAATCAATAATTTCAAAAATACTGTGCAATACCGTGTGCTACTGTGCAATAACGCGTATTACTGTATTTTAACCACCGGGTATTTCAACAGTATTAACGGTAACAACTACGCCGTTATTTGTAAAAACTTAAATTTGTCATTTTCTTCATCCGACAGTTATTCGTTATGGGGCCCACAAATATCTGCGCTGTCGTACGAATATTCCCCGACAGAAAGAATATTCCACGACCAAACGAATATTCCCCGACAACAATGAATATTTTATAACCACTTGTGTATTTTGAAAAAAAATCATATATCATCATTAACTTTAACATTTATCAATTTAACCATTTACTGAATAGTAATTATAAGAAAAATTGAATACTTTTATTTCATAAAATTTGGGGTCTTACACGTAAGCCAAAGATAACTTTTACCACATCATTTGTCTGTAACATTACAGGTCATGATTATACCAATACATAATTCTTGGTCATAATCATACCAATTAACAGTCCATCTTTGCACCCCAAAGATAACTTTCATCATAATATAAGCATGAGAATGATGACAATGATATAACAATTCAATTAAATAAGATTAAAGATAGATTTTAAAGATTTATAATTCAATTTATCCAGAGTTCAAGAATATCTAAATTGTCAACATAATAATTAATTGTGGAGTAAAATTAAATAATTATATTCATGTATCAAAAATAATTTAGATAGAAAAGAAATCACTTTTATCGTGAATAGTACCCCAAGTGAATAGTATCTGAGTGAATAGTACCAAATGAATAGTATCCCGAATAAATAGATATTCATATATCAAAAATAATTTGGACAGAAAAAAATCACTTTTGTAGTGAATAGTACCCCATAAATAGTACCCGAATGAATAGTATCTCGTCATGCAAAGTACCCCGAATCCCCAAGTTAATAATACCCTAGTAAATAGTAACCCGTCATGTAAAGTACCCCGAATCCCCGAGTGAATAATACCCGAGTGAATACTACCCGAGTGAATAGTAACTCATGAATAGTACCCCTAGTGAAAATATTAAAATTTAATAAAAAAAAGTTTATACCAATATTCCCATGAAACGACACTAGATAAAGCGCAAAACTCAAGGATATTCTACTAATTTCAGGAATTATAGAAGCAATACTTACCATAGTAAGTTTAGATTTAAGAATATGAAAAGAAATAATACCCCTTACTATACGAAAATAACATTTCTTACCATACGAAAATAACATCCCTTACTATTACGAAAGAAATAATACCCCTTACGAATACGAAAGAAATAATACCCCTTATTATACGAAAATAACATCCCTTATCATACGAAAATAACATCCCTTACTATTACGAAAGAAATAATACCCCTTACGAATACGAAAGAAATAATACCCCTTACTATACGAAAATAACATCCCTTACTATTACAAAAGAAATAATACCCGGCCCCTTACGAATATGAAAGAAATAATACACATTACTATACGAAAATAACATCTTTTACCTTAGTAGAAGATTGGATACTGCAATAGTGAAGTAGCAGAATACTCTTCTTCTTTCTCTCTATAGTTTCTCTTGTGAGTCTTAGTGAATTGGTGAGAATGAAAGAAGAAATAAGCTTCTATTTATAGGAGAATGGACTAAATAGTAACTAATTCACGGACGGTTCATATTGATTTACTATTAAAACCACCACCGACGGTCTAGATTGATTTACTATTAAAACTACCACCGACGATCCAAATTGATTTACTATTAAAACTACTACCGACGATCCAGATTGATTTACTATTAAAACCACCACCTACGGTCCAGATTGATTTATTATTATAACTTCAACCGACGATCTGAAAAATTAGCACATCTCCTTCTGGAATAATAAGTCAAACTTATAACAAACGCCTCATAACAAATCCCTATATTTATATCAAAAATTGAATAAATATTTACCACAATTCATTTATCTTTAATCAACACATTTTTTAATCTTTTAACAATTATTCATCATTAATATTATAACTCACAATATTAATAACCAGATCATTCCCAGGAAAGAGGGGGCTTTCGATAATGATTTCTCCTTATTGGCACGCAATTAAATAACCTAACCCATTTTTTCGACAAAACTTTCTAGACATTGTCAATAATACAAATAATAATATGAATAAATGTGTTGTCTCAATTATTGATTTAATAATATAAAAAATTGTGCAGATGATACTGTGACAATAATTGAATCAATAATATGAGATATTATGCAGCAACTACTGTTACAATAATTGAATAAATTAAGTGACTTCTTACGTAAGCATCAATAATCAGAGATATTGTGCAATACCGTGTGCTACTGTGTAACCACGCGTATTAGTGTACTTTTATCACCGGATATTTCAACAGTTTAATGGTAAAAGTTTTGCCGTTATTTTTATAAAAATGTTATTTCTATCGCTTTCTATACCCGACTTTTATTCCGTTGCGGGGTCCACCAATGATGGTGTCTTCGTACGGATATTCCCCGACAAAAAGAATATTCTCCGACTAAACAAATATTTTATATCAACTTGCTTATTTTGTAAAATTCGGGGTGTTACAGAATAGTTAATCTGTGTTGGTTTCCACTTTCCCGAAACAAATCGCACTAGGGTTTCCTTAGAGTTTTTAATTTGTTTCAGAATACCCTCATAACTTTATTAGATCCAACAGCTCTCAAAACTTTAACCCTGACTTTGCAAACGTTAGATTTTGAAATGGATCATTTATCTTTTAACATGACTTTAATATATCGAATCTATATTAAAATTATGAATACAATTACTCCTGATAGGTGAAACCACCTTGTTTCAAACAAATCCTGCAAAATCTAATATTTCAGTCCCCAGAACACTTAAATGGAGTAGAAGAGAAAAATCGAGCATGAAACTTAAATGTCATAATACCTCAGTCTTAACCACTAAACTAAAACTTTATCGACAAACAAATATGCATTTAACGATATTTTTACACTTGTTTAAACAATATTTTATATTATATTTTAAACGATACTTATTGCTCTGACAATATAATTATTGTTACATTGTTTGATAATGACTTTATTTAAGTTTGGAAAGTAGTAATATACAACTCTTCACAAATAAATTAATTAATTAAGGTATCTTTAATGTCAACCCAATTTGGATTTCCTTAAAACAAAGACTTAATAAGATCGTACCAAACAAAAGAAAAATCAAAATACTTAAAAATGAAATGCATGTTGATGATTTGATTCAAAGTTTGAATATATTGGTAAGACTAATAATGGGTCATTACTCATAATTAGCAAGAAAACTAATATCTATTACTTTTATAAAATACAATAAAATTAATGTTTAAATATGGTTGTCAAACTTTGTTACCTTATTTATATTTTCACTATTAAAAACAATTGAAAGTAAAAACATATAGTAAAAGCTAAATAGAATACAAAAAATAATTTGAATCAAAATATTTTGGTATAATTTTAAGCTAATATTAATAAAATCTCTATTAAAATATTTTGGTATAATTTTAAGATAATATTAATAAAATCTCTATTCGTTGGGTAAAATCTTTAATGGGTTAAAATTTCGAACCCAAAATATATTGGGAATGGTCATAAAATAGAATATATCCACGTCACCACCATTATAATATGTTTTAGATATTTGTAAAGAACTCAACCTCAGATTTTCAATTTCCTCGCATTATTCTTTTCCTGTTTGCAAATGGGTTTAATTCTAATCTCTAGAATAATAAAGTTATATTAACTATTATTATTATTATTATTATTATTTAAATCTTAAACACGTTATCTGATATTACTATTTAAATATGAAACTTGTTATTTGATACTCTCTCTAGCCCAAAATTAAAGTTATAATTTGATTTTTTTTAGGCCAATCGACGATATATTAAACTTAAAATTTATATGAAATTATTTAATTTTAGTCGATACAATTATTATAATTATATAGTATATAAAAAAAATTATTAATCACAACACAATATTAATTTTATTTAAAAATTTTATAAATCATACTAATTTTAAAATTTAATTTATAATTGTTTAATTTTAAAAGTTAAATTATATTTTTAATTTTAAAACGGATAAGTATTACTTTATTTTACGGTCAATTCAATCCAATTAATGATATGTATGCATCAAGTAAAACTAGAGGGTCAGCATATGTAAAATAAGGTGGTTATCAAGGTAGTTACGTTGTTACCAAATTCAATCAACTTGGTATTAGTTGATAACCAGATACAAACTCGTGCGTTGTGGCGGAATTATTTAATTTTTTAATAATAAATATGTACGTATAATTAATAAATTAAAATATAATAAGAAGATGGTAGATTATACATTATAGGGGGTAGTGTTGAGATAAAATAGTGATTTTATTAAATAATAATTAAATTACAAATGATAATATCAAAACAGTTGATATTATCAAAACAGTTTAGATTTGTAGTAATTTAGAGGTTTATAAATCTAAAAAATTAAGAGAATGACATTATGCTATTAACTATTTAGATTTGTAGTGATTTAGAAGATTATAAATCCAAAAATTAATTAATAGCATAAAGAAGTGATTTTATTAAATAATAATTAAATTACAAAGGATAATATCAAAACAGTTAATATTATCAAAATAGTTTAAATTTGTAGTGATTTAGGGGATTATAAATCTAAAATTTAGGGGAATGAATTAATGTTTGTTTTCATCCTCATTTGTTATGTTAGTTGGGCAGTTTTGTTAAGCATCTTAAGGAACATTAATTAGGCAGGACACGTGTTGAATTGTAGGAATGACAGATGTCTGTCGCGTTATAGTATTATGTACTGCATTTTTAGTATATTTAACGGATTAAGATTAAGATGTTACGTCTCTATTTCAAATTGACCGACTTTACTAGAACAAAATTTAATATATATATATATATATATATATATATATATATATATATATATATATATATATATATTTTAAATGCACGGTACCAAAATATGCATATTTTAAATTCAAACATTGTATAAAAAAAAAGGATGAAATACAAACTGAAGTCCTACCAACTTTAAATTACACTAAAGGGAATTTTATTCAATTTTATAATAAAGGGTAAAAAAATCTGAAAGTAACATTTTTATAAGATACTTTTGACCTATTTACTATTTATATAAATCATATACATAATTTTTCTTTATATAGATATCAGCTCCTTTAAAATCATTGTATCAATTAATTGATTAAATATATAAGTATGAAAAAAATAAAAAGTAGAAATTAATTAAATTGCGAAAACATAATGGAATATAATGAATAGTGGGAACCAAACGAGCAAAGTTGGGCGGAATCTCGGTCCCTCAGACTTCCCATCTACCCATATTCTGTCGTCGTCGGAGTCCAACTTAAAATAAAACTGCTAGTAGAATATATATATATATATATATATATATATATATATATATATATATATATATATATACGGTCAGGATCAAGAGCATTCCCCTTAAATAGCAATCTTCCTTAAATAACATTCTTTTATTAAAATTACGTCGTTTTGGAGGGACGCGGTGGCATTTTTGTAAATACGCGGTGGCATTGTATTTA
Organism: Panax notoginseng; assembly: GCA_016801055.1. Taxonomy (NCBI): domain Eukaryota; kingdom Viridiplantae; phylum Streptophyta; class Magnoliopsida; order Apiales; family Araliaceae; genus Panax; species Panax notoginseng. The sequence goes on from CM029022.1 coordinate 121,093,721, forward strand.
CAAAAATGCCGCCGCATCCCTCCAAAACGACGTCATTTTAATAAAAGAATGCTATTTAAGGAGAATGCTCTTGATCCTTACTATATATATATATATAGAGAGAGAGAGAGAGTCCCGATCAGGTGCTCACCCTTATATAACATAACCAGCTCACCTATTTAAACTCTCCCTTATTCCTTCTCTCTCTTCGCTTACAACTCAGCCAAAAACAAAAAATCGAAGCCCCATCTCTCGTTCTCTTCGACTCAGCCATCTCTCTCTTCGATTCACGGTAAAGAGAAGGCATCTCTCTTGGATTCATCTCATTCATTTCCTCGCAAAATCGACACAGCCACGATCGATTCACCCATCTCCTCGCAAAATCGACAAGAAGCAACTCTGCCCATCTCGTAGATTCACACCAAGCCATCTCTCGATCCGTCGAGGTAACAAAATTAGATGTGGGTAGATGGATTTTCTTGCTTTTAGTGTTGAAATTATGCTTAATTTTCAAATATTTTGTGTTTTGGTTTTCAATAATTACTTTTTTAGGTCTAATAATTTTTTAGGGCCAAACCCTAGAATCTACAAGGGGTTTATTGCGAACTTTGATGTTGTTTGTGTTGATAGCAAACTTTATGATTTATGAATATTGTTTTGGGTTATAGTGCGTGGTGTTAAAAATAGAAAGGGATTTTTATTTTTAAGACAGACTGTAATTACTTGCCTTTTAATTTGTATCATTACTTTTCTTAGTAAAAGTTATTTGATAAAATAATGTAACTTTTTGAAAATAGAGCAACTCTAGTGAGTGATTTATGCTTATTAAGGACAATCTGTTATATAAAGGGCGAAGAAAATGTTCAAGCCATAAATTTTCACTTAGCTGAGGAGTTGATAATTAGTTTGAAAGTCATACATGTCTCAGATGGAAATCATACGAAACAGGAATCTAAAAATCGGAAGTGGTTAGCATGAAGTTCATTATATATTACTTGGGCATGGTATCTAGTATAGTAGTGTATGACCACACAACAGGTAATCACTGACTTACAATTTGATAAGATTTGCCTTTCTTCTCCCATTTTTTGCTATTAATTAATATTTATTTCAAAGAAGATTTTTCAATTGTTTTTCTAATTATAGTTCATCTAATCTGGAATGTGGAGGGTGTTGATTCCATCTCTTCTCTTCTAAGATGTTTCCACCTGTGCATTAGGAGAGTCTTACATCTGTGAGATACTCTGGCACAATAGAAAAAAAGAATTTTCTACAAATGGGTAAAAAGTACAGTAGAATGCGGATATCATACATTACTTATGCCCCTATCTTGTTGTTGATATAAATTTGGTTATTTTTTTCTTAATTAGGCAACATGTTGAACCATAAGTAGGGTGAGAAACCTAGTTACGAATTATATTGCTACTAATTATAAGTAGGCCTCATTTACTAACCTTTTATTTTGTGACTATTGTTTGCAGTTGGGTGGATGTATCTGAATTTTTGATAGAGCCCTGTACGGCGAGGATTATCATAATTGGCTTCTTTTGTTGGCGAGGATACCATGCCCAACTAAATTTCAAAGCAAGATTATAACTTAAATCCACTTCGTGAGCACAAATTACTAAGTGCACAAGTAATATTCCCTCTGTCCCAAATTGAGAGCCTTTGTTTCTTTGTTTGTGTATCTCAAATTGAGAATAATTTTTCTTCTAACAATGGACTAAACTTAATCAATTGCAATTATCTACTTAATTAAAAGTAGTTAACTTAACGTTCACTAAATATCAATATCATTATTTATAGAGTTAAGCATAGATAACTTTTATTAAAGTGAATTCTAATGCAGGACTCATATTTTGGGAAGGAGGGTGTATTAAACAACACATAAGCTCGGAGGTGTATCGATTGTGTTATTGGTGAAGCCCGATTCAGAGGTGATTGTAAAGCTACCCAAAAGTGCCAACAACATACTACATTGGCATGTGATAATCACAAAATTTGTCATCTGATATAGTATGATTTCCATCTGAGACATATATGACTTTTAAACTAATTATCAACTCCTCAGCTAAGTGAAAATTTATGGCAATATAATTCGTAACTAGGGTTCTCACCCTACTTATGGTTCAACATGTTGCCTAATTAAGAAAAAAATAACGAAATTTATATCAACAACAAGATAGGGGCATAAGTAATGTATGATATCCGCATCTACTGTACGTTTTACCCATTTGTAGAAAATTCCTTTTTCCTATTGTGCCAGAGTATCTCACAGATGTAAGGCTCTCCTAATGCACAAGTGAAAACATCTTAGAAGAGAAGAGATGGAATCAACACCCTCCACATTCCAGATTAGATGAACTACGATTAGAAAAACAATTGAAAAATCTTCTTTGAAATAAATATTAATTAATAGCAAAAAATGGGAGAAGAAAGGCAAATCTTATCAAATTGTAAGTCAGTGATTACCTGTTGTGTGGTCATACACTACTATACTAGATACCATGCCCAAGTAATGTATAATGAACTTCATGCTAACCACTTCCGTTTTCTAGATTCCTGTTTCGTATGATTACCATCTGAGACATATATGACTTTCAAACTAATTATCAACTCCTCAGCTAAGTGAAAATTTATGGCTTGAACATTTTCTTCGCCCTTTATATAACAGATTGTCCTTAATAAGCATAAATCACTCACTAGAGTTGCTCTATTTTCAAAAAGTTGCATTATTTTATCAAATAACTTTTACTAAGAAAAGTAATGAAACAAATTAAAAGGCAAGTACTTGCAGTCTGTCTTAAAAATGAAAATCCCTTTCTATTTTTAACACCACGCAATATAACCCAGAACAATATTCATAAATCATAAAGTTTGCTATCAACACAAACAACATCAAAGTTCGCAATTATTGAAAACCAAAACACAAAATATTTGAAAATCAAGCATAATTTCAACACTAAAAGCAAGAAAATCCATCTACCCACATCTAATTTTGTTACCTCGACGGATCGAGAGATGGCTTGGTGTGAATCTATGAGATGAGCGGAGTTGATTCTTATCGATTTTGTGAGGAGATGGGTGAGTCGGTCGTGGCTGAGTCGGTTTTGCGAGGAGATGAACGAGATGAATCCAAGAGAGATACCTTCTCTTTACTGTGAATCGAAGAGAGAGATGGCTGATTCGAAGAGAACGAGAGACGGGGCTTCGATTTTTTGTTTTTGGCTGAGTTGTAAGTGAGGAGAGAGAAGGAATAAGGGAGAGTTTAAATAGGTGAGCTGGGTATGTTATATAAGGGTGAGCACCTGATTAGGACTCTCTCTCTCTCTGTGTGTATATATATATATATATATATATATATATATATATATATATATATATATATCCCATGCCTCCAGCACTATATGGACGGTGAGATTTATCTCAAATTTTGGACAGTGATTTATTAGGGTGAGCAAAAAATTCAAAATCAGTTGTATTTTGTTTTTTGTTAGATAAATATATATATGGAATTGGCATTTTCACAAGATTTTACTCATATGAATATGAGTCTCGTTTACTATTTATGTTAGGAAAATCTTGTGAAAATATCAATTTTTCTTGTAAAAATATCAATTCCCTATATATATATTGTCGACGTCGGAATTTTTATTTATCTCTTTCTGTTCTTGTTTTTTGGTGTTCTAATTTTCAGGTGAGATTTGCTTGAAAAAATAAGTTTGAAAATGTCCAACATGTATATGTCGACGATATGTCTGCTAGAGTTGACAGTTTATATAACCGAGAAAAGGTTTGCACAAAGACCTAATGATTTAACATTGTTTAACTGGTCTGAGAAACTGAAACTCGTTAAGGTCCGGGGGATTGATTAAGCGGAGGGAAGGTGTTAGGCACCCCCGACTTCCGTGATAACACGGTTACCGGTATTTTTTATAAAAAAATTTATCTGTGTATGTGTGTAGGTCTTTGTGCAGTTATCTGAAAGTAGTGTTATGCCTCGTTTGCACCTATATACAAAGGGTTTGACTTTTGTATAAAAGTTCAATTTTAACAAGATATAACAGTGAAGTTTTATAAAATAGGTTTTTCAAACCCTTGTGCTTAATAGTAATTGAAGCCTTTGATACTTCTATTTTATTATGTGTTCGACTTGTTTGCTTTTATTTTCGAGATGCGAGGCATCTTCGAGAAAATAAGATACATAGCAGTGCCGAAGTCTTTGTGGACATGATAGCTGTAAGACCCCAACTTTTATGAATAAAGATTAATTTTTCTCTAAATATCATTTTGAATATTATGGTGTGGATTTGATATAATGCTATAGTTGTGGGTAATATTTATAAATTTTGTAAAGTAAGCAAGTTGTCATAAAATATTCGTTTTATCAAGAAATATTCGTATGACGACACAATTATTGGTGGACCCCACAACAGAATTACTGTCGGAGTTAGAAAACGACAGAAATAACTTTTTATAAAAATAACGATAAAAGTTTTACTATTAAACTGTAGAAATACCCGGTGGTAAAAGTATAGTAATACGCGTGGTTGCATAGTAGCACACGGTATTGTACAATATCTTTGATTATTGATGCTTACATGAGAAGTCACTCAGTTTTATTCAATTATTGTCACAGTAATTGCTGCATAGTACCTCACATTATTGATTCAGTTATTGTCACAATATTTTATATTGTTAAATCAATAATTGAGACGACAAAGTTATTCATATTATTATTTGCATTATTGACAATATCTAGAAAGTTCTGTCGAGAATAGGGGTTTGGTCACCTAATTGCGCGCAAATAAAGAGAAATCCTTATCGGAAAGCCCACTCTTTCTTGGGAATGATCTGGTTGTTAATATTGCGAGTTATAATATTAATGATGAATAAAAGTTATTAAAAATGTGTTTTTTGAAGCTAAGTGAATTGAGATAAATAAAGGGGATTTTTATGAAGTATTTGTTGTAAGTTTGACTTATTACATGGACCCCCACTTATCCATTTTTTAAAATCGTCGGTAAAAAGTTATCTCAATTTTTCTTATATATATATATATAATATAAATTTTATTTTTTATATAAAATAGAATATATTATATTTTATTGCATAGTGTTTGTATAGTATTGTATAGTGTGTGCATAGTGTTGCATAGAGCAACATAGTAAATTAGAAAATTTTTCAGCCGAACGAATTCGGCGCCCGTGAATTTTTTTCCCTGTGCATTCGTGATATTTTTTTTAAATAGTATCATTCCATTCTCTTATAAATAAGATGCTTAGTTTAGAAATGAAAATCACACCATAATCAGAGAATTCTTCTTCTATAATATTTAGCGTATTTCTTTAGAGTTTAAGGAAGCTTTGAGTATAAAAAATAGTGCAAGTTTTCTTCAAGAATATCCTCGCTATACCAGTCAAAAATACTCTCCTTTTAAGGTAAGGGATATTATTTTTATTCAATATTCGTAATAAATAATATTTTCTTCCATACTCTGTAGTATGTAAGTGATATTATTTCGTTTCAGATTCTGAATTATACACTTATTTTGTTAAATATTACTTCTATACTCCTTGAAATTAGTAGAATATTCTTAAAATTTGCGCTTCATGTAGTATCGTTTATCAATGATATTTTTCTGAACATTCTTGTTAAATTTTAATCTTTTAAATTTTAATCTTTTCATGTCGGGGTACTATTCACGGAGTACTATTCACGAGATACTATTCACTTGGGTACTATTCACCGGGGTACTATTAATGACAAAAATAGATTTCTTTTTTATCCAAATTATTTTTGACACATGAATATTATTCTTGAATTTTACTCTACAAAGCAGTTATCATGTTGACAATTTGGACATTTTTAAACTCTAGATAAATTAAAAATCTTTAATATTTTTTCTTGATTTCGTTTTATTGATGCTTGTATCATTGTCATCATCATTATGCTTATATTGTGATGAAAGTCATCTTTAGCACGTAGTGCATAGATATATTGTTGATTGGTATGATTATGACCAGAAATTATTTATCGGTATAATCATGACCTGTAATGTTACAAATGATGTGGTAAAAGTCCTCATTGGCCCGTAGTGCATTGATGGACAGTTGTTGGCATGATCATGACCACTGGTGATACTAACGAATATCATTGGCCCGTAGTGCAAGGATAATTTGTGGATGTGATAATAATGAATATCCTTAGCCTGTAGTGCATGAATAATTCATGGATGTGATACTAACGAATATCCTTGGCCCGTAGTGCATGGCTAATTCGATGATGTGGATTATTTATTGAGCTGTGTTACAGCGATAAAATATTGATGATGAACTATTAAATCATAGAAGATAGTAAATATTATGCTCTACTTGACTTTTCTAATATATTGCTTGTTTCTTTGCAGTTAGACTTGTTGTCTATTATATTCTATCAGTTTTACACTGTTGAAGGCTAACGATAATTTATTATGCATTAGCTTAGTCATAATATTTTTTTACTGGGCTAATTGAGCTCACCCTTTGTTTTTATTGTTCTCTTCAGGAAATGAGAACATAGCCATGACTAGTCGGGGAATGGAGTGATGGTCCAAGCTGGTGGCTATAGTAGTCCTCACTATTTCATGAAATAGTGTGATAATAAATTTAATGAAGACTCCATATGAGTTTGGATATTGTCTACGAGACAATATTTGTGTTAAAACTCTCATCTATGTTTTGTCGTATTTTACACGACGGTTGTATAATTAAGTTTGTATTTGAATTCTATACCATATATTTGGCAACTCAAAATGGGTTGTGTATACCTATTTTGGGGGCGTCACAGTTGATATCAAAGCTTAGGGTTATGATCCATGGCTGAGATTTGAGGCTAAAACTAGGAGGAGAGAGACGAGTAAATCATTCTCTCGTATGACCTACCTAAGTTTATTTGTTATTTATGTGGTCGGTCAGAATATAGGGATAATATGTGACATGTCAATTAACCCTTGTTTTGTGGTAGTGTTTGAAAATGGTATCTAAAAATGTTGAGATAAGCAATGGAGCACTTAAGACCGTTGAGTCACCGACGATCAATAATCAGGATAATGTGCATCAAGAGGACAATAATCCTCAAGTAAACAACAACACCGACCAAATGATGAACGATGGGATGTTCAGAAGCTTTCTGCAATTCGTGCAACATCAGGCGAGAGAGACCAATCATCCTCATCCAATGAGCAAGCAACGTATGTACCAATCTTTTCGGATTCACTAATCCCCAATTTAGTAATCCAACGATTGGGAACTATTTTAGTTTTAAGCTTTCTATGAATTTAGATCTCATTAGAATGATCATCAATATTATTCTAAAAATATTGCTTAAAACTATGGGTTTATCACATAATATAAAACAGCATTATATATATAATTAAAAGCCTTTAATAAATTAATACTTTTTATTAATAAATGAATAAGATTATTACAAAGTATATGCTTTATCATCAAACATGATTGGCTTGTATGCATACTACTTTCAATCTCTCACTTGCACTAAAGCCAATCGCAATGATATCTCATACCCTTCTTCTCTAAGTGACGATTATCCTATTTTTGGATAAGTTTTAGTTAATGGATATGTAATGTTGTTCTTGAGAGTCTACTATCTCTATAGTGATTTCCCATCTTTAAATGATTTCTATAATCAAATGAAAGTGCCACAACACATGTTTAGATCCAAGATGAGACTTAGGAACTATTACTAGTTCTTTAATGAACTTTTATCCAAACAATCAACTTGTAGCTTCATTTACAGTTACATACTTTGTCTTTATAACTAAACCAGTAACTCTTTGCTGTTTGGAACATTTCCAATTCACTGCACCACCGTTCAGGGTAATTCTTTACCTTAAAGTGGATTTGTTGTTGTCTTGGTTAGTCTGAAAAACTTGAGTCTGTTAAGCCCTCTAATTTTAATTCAGACCCACCATGATATTATCACATCCTTAGTACCGGTTAAGTACTTTAAGATATTTTTCACTGTCTTATAGTGATCTTCTCCAGAATATGAATGATCATCATCAGGTCTCGTATATTTCGTTGTATACATGGTTGTCACTCATGCTATCTCTCTTTTCAGGAGTCTATGGGGACTATTAAGAGAGATACACTCCATGACTCATCAACATGAGACATCTCTTGGAGTTTGCTATGCTAAACGACTTTAGCATCAAATGAATACACGTTCCTTGGGTTAAGTCAAGCATCCTTTTAAGTCTATCTAAATAGATTTGTATCTCCAATTACGATACTCTTTCCAAAATATTCATGGAGGAATGTTTCGACAACTTTATCTTTACTGATTCTAGCATTGGCATGTCATTCCTTATCCGTAGTATATCAATATATAATACTAGGAATGTCAGGACGCTCCCACTGACCCTTTTGTACACATTAGGTTCATTCTTGTTTTTGATAAAATCAAACTCTTTTGATTGTCTCATCAAAACGAATGTTCCACATTTGAGAAGCTTACTTTAATCCATTTCTTTGAGTGTCTACAACTCTTACCTCATCGTATGTAACTGGATCATCATCTTCTATGATGCGTACCTCATCATCATCATCTATGATGAATCCAAACCTCCCAGGTATCTTCGTTACTATTATAGATTTACGATTCGGTTGTGGTACAATAGGTCTATCTATAAGTTCCTCTTATTTGACTTATAGTGTTTTGTGATTCTTGAACTCTTCAAGATGTATTATCCTCCCACTAGCCTCTTCAATGATAAACATCTTTATCTTATAAGGAAGCATGTTTCGCAACAAACACCTTTTGCTAAGTAGGATTATAAAACATATACCCTAAACTTACTTTAGGATGTCCCACAAATCTGTACTTGTCAAATCTTGTCCCAAGCTTATCCTTTGAAACCTTTTCACATAAGCTGGACAACCCCTTATCTTAACATACTTAAGATTAGGAATCCTCTCTGTCCATAACTCTTATAGAGTCTCGGGGTCGAATTTTGAGGTTACATTTTCGTAGATATGCAAGCATTTCTAGGACATGACCCTAGAAGGATATTGGAATGTCGATAAAATTATTATGGACCACACCATGCCCAACAAGGTATGATTTTTTCTTTCAGATAAATCAATCAATTATTGCATATCTGGAGGTGTCTATTGTGAGAAAACCATTTGAGATGATCTAGAAACTCATTGCACAAGTATTCCTTCCTTGATCAGATCAAAGAATCCTAATACTTTGCCAATTTATTTCACTTCTGAATTCTTTGAACCTTTCAAATAATTCACACTTGTATTTCAGCAAATATACATATTCAACTCTTTGAATGATCATCTCCTTTTCTTATACTAATTTGTTTAATATGCATAATTATTTTTACGTAAGTCAAGTATACAAAATCCATTGAGTAATATTCTAGTTATATACAAAATATTATTACTATAAATAGAACAACAATTGTTTTTAAATATAATACCAAATATTTTATTGTCCAACAACAAAATAGAAATAATGTTTCTAACAAGAACTGGAATGCA